>OX465377.1:8733120-9050120 GCA_950004255.1 Mesopsocus fuscifrons
GAGTGGGTAATAAAAGAGTGTTCTGTTTGACTGACAGGCAAATTTACTTTACCAAGAATTTTCTGATACCTCGGTACCTACGTAAGTAAATACCATCGAGAAAAAGTCAGTGCGGCCATTTTCGGATCTTTCAATTTGTTCCAAAATACAATACACATTTTTAACATCAGACACTAGCTGACTGAGGCTGCCTCCCACCATCCTCTCTTAAGAGAAAACCGTCGATCTTGTCTCACACCGTGTTAGATATATGGTGGGATAAAATCAAGTGTGAGTTTTCGGATGAAAGTTACTCAACCGTATATTCCATCACACTGATGTTAAAAAGATATTTTATATTAAAATAATGTTTATCTTGTTTCCTACGAAATAAATCAACTGAAACATGTGCCACTTATCCTTATCACCTAATCCTAATACATCTCTCAACCCAAACTGACCTGATCGGAGGCTGTGCTGGTGTTGAGAACGGCTGTAGCCTCAGTCTGGGTGTGACTGGTACTGCTGATGCGGTACTGCATCCCCGCTATAGAGCAGTAGCCCTCGTGGTGAGTGCTCCTCGTGCTATTCACATAAACCCCCGTAATAGTCACGTCGGTGTCTTGATTCACAATCACCGCCACCTTCTTGTTAGATCCCCCCGCGTTGCGAAGCTCGATGAGCTTGCGCTGCCCGGTGTCCGAGTCGCTATTGTATTCGTACTCGTCGGCCGGACCCAACTTTTCAATGTTGATCTGCTTGACGTCGTCGGAGTGGCGGCGCTTGGGTCTGTCATCCGGACTGCCTTTACGACGATTAACTTTCTTTCCATTTCCCCGGGGACCATCTTGGATTTCATCCCGCCATTCTTTTTCCATCACTTTATCGGCTATTTTCTTTTCGATACCAAAATCCGCCAGTATAGGACTGGGACTGTTCCTTATATCATTTACTTTTTTTAGATTTTCCACTTTAGTTTTCCAAAAACTTTTTTTAAGTTTTTCAGCGCTGGAATCACCGGTGACTTTATTACCATCTGCTTCTGGTTCAGTCTTAATACTGTTGGCCTCATCAGTGGCATTATCCTCACTTCGAGCATCATCGGGGGAAGAAGCATCTTCAGTCGATGTGGTAGAGGAGCTTTTTCGAGCAGGTCGTTTTTCGAAGGAGAAACTGGCTGCAAGAATGGCAGAAGCGTTCAAGCTTGCCATTCGTTTCCGCACGACCATATCTTTGAGGTCCATGGTGGCACCTAACTCTGCGTTGCGTCGGCGCTTCGGTGGAGGTTTGATCGGCTCTCTTTGACCTTCCTCTCTCTGTTGCAATTTCTGGCGATAGCTGGGCTGCAGGGGCAGCTTGCGGTCAGTATCACTATGGCTCTCATCGGAAGACACACTGGAGGTGGTGGAGTCGCCCATGTCCCAGTGTTTGCCCACGCCTCCCCTCGTCCCGGGTCCACCACGAAGTGTCCGCTTGTTTATTACAACACTCTCCATCTGTTCAAACTCCAGCTCTTTCTCTGCTTTCCTTTCGTTGTTCCCTTGCTCTTTCTTCGGCCGCTTCTTCTCCCTTCCGTCAGATTTCCCAAAGGATTTTTCACCTTCCATCACAACTTTGCTCTCATTTTCATACAAGCAATGTACTTTTGCTAAGGCATTTAAACTCGCAACGCGATGTCGCTTTGGCCCACTCCAGAAACCAAACAGTCGAAGACGTCGAGCTCTCTGTTCAGTATCATTACCTGCTGAGCTTTTTGTTGCTTTCTTTGGTGCTGGCTTACTTTTTGGGTATTTCTTGGCCAAAAGCCGTTGCAGTTCTATGTCATCCTCGCTGTCGCTTCCTGAATCTCTTGCCTTTAAAGAAGCTACTGATTTTTCTTTTTTGGCACTAACTTTTGCAGGTTTCTTATTGGGTGACTTGCTATGTTCTCCAGCAGGTTCTTCTACTTTAATTGTTTGCTTTACTTTGGATGTAACGTTGTAGGAACGCGGAGTACTTTCCTTCTTAACATTTTTTGTTTGCTTCTTCATTAGGACATTAAGGGTCATTTCATCAGAGTTTGAACCGTCGGTCTCCAAAACAGCATTCTTCTTTACCTTTTCGTTCTTCACCTTGGGCGCTAACACCTTTATTTTCTTCAAAATCACTCTGGGTGATTTTCCTTTTCGCTTAAGGATTTTACTTTTTTCTTCACTTTTTGTCTGACTAATTTTCTTTGGCTTCTTTTCATGAAATGCACAGGTAAGTGCTCGCTTCACGTCATTCACGACTTTCTTAGCGGCTTTCAATTTGACGGGTTTGGTGTTACTCGGAGACTTTTTCACCGGTTTGGTAACTTGTGCGCTTTTCCCACCAGCAAGAGTAGTTACATTTGCAGGAGGCTTTAGTTTACCCTTGCAGTCATCCGCATCATCAGAACTACAAATGGATTTTCTTCGCGTCCCGATCCCCTTTCCGAAAGTCAGCAGAACCTCCTCATCTTTTAGAACTGTCACTAGGTTTTCGCACTTATCAAGAGTAACTTTTTCAATCTTTCGAGGCTTCGCAGGTTTTCGAATTTTGACGATTTTGCTTTTATTCAGCGGTGTTTTCTTCCTGACATTTCCTTTGCTCTTGATTACTTCCCGTTTATTCTTCTTTTTGGACTCGGTCTTTTGCTTTCCAGGTAATGTCTCAGGGAGCTTGGCGCCCGCTTTTTCATTGATGACGGTCTCCGCCACCATGGTGGTGAGCCTAGTATAAGCCTCGCAGAGAGTGGGAGGACCACCCTCTTCACCGCGCTTGGGGCTACGCCCCTGCCGGACGGTTTCCGGTTTTTTCTTCTTAGACTTGTCATTCGGTTTCTTGATCCGCTTCACCTCTACTTTAGTCTTCTTGATGGCTGTGCTGGGGGTTACTTTCTTCGGTTTCTTGGAAGAAGCCTTCTTCCCCGGTGGGGGTTTCGAGCGCCCCGGGCTTCCACTACCTGCGACAGCACGCATGGTAGAACGTCTTCACTCTGGTGACCAGAGGCACCGTCCGGCCACCACCGCGTGCTGGCCAGACCTCATCCCTGCAAGTTAATAAAACAATATTTCACAGGTATATAGGAACATGGTACGTGCTATGCCATCAATATTCAGATACCTATTCTGAGTGATCACATCTCAGTCTTATGTTCTACAAAACTACCCCATCCGCATCTCATAAAGCCAGCCAGTCTAGCAGAACAAGTTAACAATTCCATGTGCGTTGCGGGAAACTTCCATGTGTTTAGATAATGACCAAATAGAATAAACCTTATGGTGTGTGGAGTAGGTGTGACTCACCCCCCACCCCCAAAAGGGGTTTCTTGAACGAGAATCATCCTTGATAAGTGGGGGTCGCAAAGCCTGTCCAGAAAGGGGGATTACAAAATGCAAAACGTAGGTAAATAAGCTGTAGCGTAATTTGGGGGGGGCGGTCCGCCCCGGGCCCGGGGACCCGGGGGGCCCGGAGGGGCCCCAGGCGCCGGGGGGCTCAGAGGGCCGGGGCCCGAAGGCTCCTATGTTAGATTTAAAACAGGAAGTCATATTTTCCTACCTATTTTGATAAAATTTTCCTTTCGCTCGCCATTCGATTATACTAACTTCGTTTGTCGGGGTTCATGGCGGCCTGCCGTAAGCGGTTGGCACGGTTTATAAAAGGCAAATGAATAAATAAATAAACGTTTTATCCCTGCTAACTATTTGGATCTAAAATTTTCTTCTCGCTCGCTTCGCTCGCTCGATTACTGTTTTCCTTTTTCGGGGGTCAGGGCGGCCTGCCGTAAGCGGTTGGCAGGGTTTATAAAAGGCAAATGAATAAATAAATAAACGTTTTGTCCCTGCTAACTATTTGGATCTCAAATTTTTTTCTCGCCCGCTTCGCTCGCTCGATTAATGGTTTCCTTTTTCGGGGGTCAGGGTAGCCCGCCGTAAGCGGTTGGCATGGTTTAGAAAAGGCAAGTGCATAAATAAATAAACGATTTCACCCAGCTAACTATTTGGATCTCATAATTTTTTCTCGCTCGCTTCGCTCGCTCGATTACTTCGTGTTGTTTTTGGGGTGGGGTACGTGAAGGGGACGTCCTAAAAGGTCTAGCCAAGGCAACTGGACGAAAAAAAGATATATACTGCAGGGGTGGGGGGGGGGCCCGGGTGGGCTGGGGGGGCCCGGTGAGGGGAAGCCGCCCCCCCTTCGAAAATGCTTAGTTACGCCACTGTAAATAAGGCTGCGGACTACTGTACATCAACCGACGCGACGTACGCATCTACGGTCTCGCACATTACAAGGCAGGTAAGTAGAGATACCTATTTGACCTAGAATTGGTTGACCCATCAAAATTAGGTCAAATGCTATGAGTATCCCACTTCTCTCCCTCCTGAATCAACCAAACCAAGAGATACAACAAGGACTATTAATTAGGTATAGGACTGAACAAGGTGACAAAACTGTATGTGCATTAACTAAACAGAAGGGGAATAAAATAGCAAGGTCTAACCTAACCTGGTTGAATCAACTTAAACCAACGACTAGGTTTCTTTGCGACTTCCCCGGTAAATCGAACTTTCCGTACAACATTAGAAGGTAGCAAGGCAGCCAGGGATTATTACCTTTCAAACACAGCTTCTGCGGGTTTCCTTGCTGAGTAGGAGACATAACAGTACTATCCACCAGTGCAGTCCTTGTACACAAAATGTCTGTCTTCTAGTTTTTAATCATCTTCGTAACTACTAACCCACACAAATAATTAAATAACAAATGGGCAGCATAAATAAATATTCCCACATATCACAAACACAACTGTCAACAAAAATATACGAAAATATCTACAGAAATAAAAGAGTGTTCTCAAGTGATGTGAATGTCACTACACAGCATCGATCCCCGCCCGATTCACACAAAAAACCTCCAGACAAGACACAAAGTTCGGTTTATGGTCACACAGCGGTTAATCTGGAAATAAAGTCCCTGAAAACGGTGGTAGGTAGTGAATATATTGTTCGTAAAGGGTCAATTTTAGGAATTTCAAAATACTGGTGACGTGCAGCACCGCTGCTGCTGATAACATTGGACACGACTATTGTGTTTACTATCCAACATGGCGAACACAGCTGCTTTTCCAGTGTAAATAAACAGAGAAAGTTACTCTCAGATCCACATATCAGATACTCTTCTTATAGGAACGCATATGGCACATAACAGAAACATAACAAAACTGTCTTCTACAGAAAATGCAGTACCTGAAGCTAGAATCTTAAAATAAATCAACAGCGTCTAAAGGATTTGTGGGTAAGATGTTTAGCTTATAGAAGACGGATTCTAAAAGTCACATCTGCCTAGTTCCGAGTTTATCCAGATGGCAGCACCTCCTTGAGAAATAAGCCATGGATTATTTGGACCCAAGTAAATTGTCCCATGACGCAAGAGTGCAGGAGATGGGGGAGGGTGTTCCGTAGGAACTGAGCACCTACCGATCTTATTAGGGGTCAAGGGGTCTGTGCCGGCCCATAGGTCTCTTCATCACTCCACTGCTCATGGGCTCATTAAATACTGAACAAGCGGTACGACACGGTCGGACAAAACTTTACCTGCTTATTTGCGTGATTCCTAGAAATAAACCATTGGTTAAATGATTGGAGACGGAAAAACTTTTTGACGAAAGGAATGGCCCCAGAATGTTACCCCGAGTACTTAGAGACCCCACACGACATACTTCGGCAACCACCCAAAACTACCCCCTAAAATGAGGTGGGGTGGATGGGGAAGCTCGGAAAAACGTTTTGACAAAATAAATTGCCTCAGAACGTTTCCCTGAGCATTTTGATACCCCATACAACGTACTTTCGAAAGTATACAAAACTCCCCCCATGGGGGGGGGGGGGGGGGTGGGTGTGGCGAAAAATCATTTTGACCATATAAATTGCCTCAGAACGATCTCCCGATCATTTTGAGCCCCCACAACCCATATTTCGCAAACCACTCAAATCTACCCCCCTCAGGGGGTGGGGTGCTTGGATACGTTCAGAAAAACTTTTTGATACAAAAAATTGCTTCACAACGTTCGCCCGAACAGTTTGAGACCCCATAAGCCGCACTTTAAAAGTCACTCAAAATTGCCCCCCCCCCCCCTGGGGGGGGGGGGAGGCTCGAAATAAGACATATACCATTTGTGACGAGTATGGCCGTTGTCACGTGTCGTATCCAGAACTACTCATATACCACAAACAACTGAATCCACTGATTTCGCCCTTTTACAGGTCCAGGGGGGACTTCCCCCCTCTTTTTAGCGGCCAGGGAGTTATGCGGGGGTAGTGGGTGGTATCATTGGATTCGTAATTATTTGTTCTATAATCGTCTAAAATTTGATCGAAATCGTTAGAGCCGATTTTGAGCAAATATTTTTTTTCTACTTTTTGGGGGTGTTTTAGGGGGGTAACCCCCCTTAATTTTAAGGGGGGGGGGAACTGGGCTTCTGGATTTTTATTTCTTCCAATTTTAGAAAGGTCACTACCGATTTTGAAGAAAATCGGTTGAAAAGTGTGCCGTCCAGGTCAATGCCACATACATAGCTACATACATACATACGTACTGACACGGCGTACCTGACCTCTTCTAAAAATTCCTGGGGGCAAACTTTTCGTCGGATGACAAAAGTGAGTTGGTTTTCATATTCCGAAGGCATGGACGTTTCCGAAATGTATATGCAAGTTCCAATCGCTTTTGAGGTCTGGGAGCAATGACGGTTCAAAGTTGAGGTTTGCCAAAAATTGGCCCGCACGAATACAATACTTTACCTTACGTATACTCCGTATACAGGTAAAGTAAAAAGGGGTAAGTAGGTAGGTAAGTAGGTAGGTAGGTACCTAGAACCTACCTACCTCCATCGAGGGCATAGGTAATAGCCCCCAAGACCAAGAGAGAGCGGTTTCCAAAATATGATAAAAATTGTTAAAATGTATAGGTAGGTAGGTAGGTACTTAAGACCTACCTAAGTAAATAATTGAAAAAAAATAACGTGTTTTAAACTTTTTGAGCACCAGATAAAAGTAGGTAGGTAGGTACTTATGTCGTACAGATACCTACCTATTCCAGTACAGTTGCAGGTCGCTGCTTCTGCAGCCTGCTGCATTGCACCGTGCATGGAAAACTCATGGAGGAGGGTGAGGATATAGGGTAGGTAGGTAAATACCTAATACCTATCTATAACCATACAATTCCTACACATTGGTGAGTTAGGTCTGTACGTATAGGTAGGTATTGTTCATTTTTAGTACTTAGTTTCGTAAGTTTCGAAGGGTTGCAAATGTTAATTCTCCAAGTGCCTAGGTACCTACCCCCCCCCCCCCCCCCCACCAAAATACCTCTGCTACTTATGCCCCAGAATCAATGAACATAACACGACGAAAATTAGGGTCTCCCCCTCCCCAATCAACATGCCTTCGCTATACGCCCTTGGCCCTTGCGCATCAAGCCTCAAGGGAAGGAGGTAGGTAGGTACGTGGAATTTGCATAATCGTCTGCAATAACACAGTTATGTTGTATTGTTACACCGAGGCGATTCTATTGCATGGCTTTGATATTTGCAAATCTAGGCACTTGCAACTAGCATCATGTGTTTTTTGTAGGTTTGAGGCTACCTTCTAAGGAGGTGTCAGGGTGCAACAATAACCCTTTTTGAGTTGTGTGGAGGGGGGGGGGATGTCATTATGATGTGATGATACCTACCTATAGGTTTCCTGAACACTGTAGCTGCAGCAAATATTTTATGCACTGCACCTCCTCCCTCCCGCAATAAGTTACATAAAAGCTGCGGATATCCTTCCTATGTAGGTATAGTTATAATTATTCTGATTAGCATATCTATTAACTATTATGTATATTTTATAGCTAAATAAAATAAATAGGTACCTAACGGATATTCTAACTAACAAATTAGTATTTACAAAAAGTCTCAAACCCTCACACGTCATGACATTTTTCGTCAATTCTTGGTCACTAATAATTCACGACGCATCTTTTTAGAGGTAAATGACAGGGCCGTCGTCCACACGGCAACACCACACCTCGTTCAGGCACGACGGAGTGCCTATAGGTAGGTACGCAGGTATGTTGGAACCTATACCTACCTTCCTCGAGAATGTGGCAGTTGCTCGTCGGGCGGCCGCAGACTTAGCCAGTGTTTCAGTGTGTGTGTGTCCTGGAATACCTACTCGCATTTCCACTAACTTCAGACTCATGCATTGCAGTTAGAGCCAATACTGAGCCTCGGTAAGTGTACATACATTAACAACCAGTCAATCTTTCATAACAACATATAACCGAACTATACATGCGTATAGAATTTGAATGGGCGTCAATCTGCGTCCAATCAGGTTTTCGGAACATCCCCCTATACCTCAAACGGAGGTAACGTGCCTCTGTTCCCAACTAACCGCAAGAGGATTCATGCTCATAACTTTTTCATCCGGTGGATAAGTATTTTTGAATTTGAGGGGGGGGGGGGGGGAATCAGATGATAACGGGAATGAGAATGGGAAATATCCGAGGGGTTAACCACTCGTTGGGAATCTCGTTTGGAATCATTGGAATTTTTTGGAGCGGTTACCCCTTCGGGGTTCATATTATGAATATCGTTGGGAATCTTTGGAAATCTTTATGGAATCACAGGGAATCTCAAGGAATCTCTGGAGTGGTTACCCCCTCGGAAATATCTATAAAGTAATAAGTATATAGTTACGTCAAATGAGATATTTTTACACACGGTAATTTTCCAGGATGTTCCATATGATTTATCTGAGGGGTGAGGGTAGGACTTATATGACCCCCCCCCCCCCCCCCCCATAAAATGCAGTCTACACAGAAGGTACCTGACCTGATGACTGACCCATCTATAGGTACTCGAGGGGGTAACCACTCTAGAGATTCCATAAAGATTTCCAAAGATTCCCAAAGATGAACCCCGAAGGGGTAACCACTCCAAAAAATTCCAAGATTCCCTGAGATTTCATAAAGATTTCCAATGATTCCCAACGAGTGGTTAACCCCTCGTAATAAGGTACCTATAACGCTTTCAAACTGCACTCATCATTCCTTTACTTGTACTGCATGGGTATACCTAAAGCAGTTAAACAGGTGGGTATACCTACGAGTATTGTAAACTTCTAGATAAAAATGGTGATTTTTGAAACAACTTTAAGTCAAGAGCATATACACTCCTTTCCTCTCTTCTGGCCTTCACAAATTGCCTCACAGCACAGGAACTTAGGATCATCGCCTTGTCAGATCAAGGCTTCATTTTCCGCACAGGATATGAGCTTAGTAGGTACCAACACTAATGGGGACTCAATACAAAGCATGGAGGCACCTACATGGGTAGGAATCAACAAAAAACAAAACAAAATGTCAGGCGTAAAAGGTCACACCATTTTATTGTCAGTGAAAAACTCAACTTTTGTAAAGCCTAAAAGTACAACAAAATAAGCTGACCGCCTGCACTGATCGCTAGAGTGTTGGTAGGTATAGGTACAACAGTGGGAGCAAAAACTTTCCCATATAGAACCAACGACGTCATTTTGCGTGAATTGGAAAATAAATAAGGGTTGGATAATGGTCACGTCCTATAGGTTCTGCATTCTTGTCCAGTTAGAACAGTGCAATTTTCATTTTTACTATAAGTCCTCTTTAACATTATTTTGCCGATAATTGCCCCAATTTTTAAGTTTTTCCATACCCACCATTGAATGATCTAAACCTTCAATTACGGACTCTCAAGAAATACTGCATGAGAAACACTGTCAGAGCTTTCAAGTGAATAATAATAAAAAAAGCGGTAAATTTTTACTGACGGGACCTGCATCACCTGCATTTTCTGATTTTCTGCAGGTACCTTCCCCCATAACATCCGGAAAATATCGTCATCAGTATGAGATACTCACCTGCACTTCATAAATAGGTTTGTATGAGGTGCTAGTAAAGAAAATGCTGATTTATTCATCCATGCAATACACCCACTTTTATACTTTTCCCAAGAAGCTGTTGCACGTCTTTGCGGTTTGAAGATTCCCCCAAAGGTTCTCCCAGGTATAACTGTTGTGACGGTTGGTGCGGTGATAGTGCTCCTACGTCTAGTATAGTAGGAGGAATTTAAAGCAGGCACAAAACGTTGGTCTGAGAGTCAGGGAGCGGCGGGGAAACTACCCTCTCCAGGTATACTTCTTCCCCTCACTTTGAAAGCAAGGCCATGGTAGCGCGCCAGAACCAGTTATCTTACAGAGCTTAGGGCAGTGTGTCTTAGCATACCCATTGTAACAAAACATGTTATGTTACAAGTCAACACCGTTTCGTGATCTTGTCAGATACGTCCTTATAGCCCGTGGAGAGGCAGGGGATGTAACGCAGAATCCTACTCCAAGTTAGTATTAAAAGGGCTTATGCCCCATTATATTGGGTATATTACGGAACCTGCATCAACCCCCAGCCCCAGCTCCAGTGGGCTGACCAATGGGAGAGCAGGTACAAGTGCGGTGGCACCTGGTGGGGGTAGGCTCATCTGCAGGTTTTGTGCCTGCTTTAAATTCCCTCTACTATACCTACCAACGGTAACCCATGTCAAGCGTTACGCCTTATTCCAAGCGAATACGTACAATCTAACCAAGTCTCGCTATAGCGAGAGACAGTTCCTGCGACAACAAAAATTGTGATGTGTCATAATCTCACAATACTGTACCTCTGGCTCATAATCCTGTAGGTACCTCTGGCTCATAATAATACTGAACTTCTGGCTCATATTAAGTAGCTGTTTTTATGATGAAAACAGGCTTACTTTTTCATAAGCCCTAAGGTTAAGAGTATCCAGATCCTCGTACGTCTTCCGAAAGGTCCAAACGAGCCCATATGCATCTCAAGTCATTCAAAAGCATTTGAGACAAACTTTTTTTAGTGCAACTGAGATGAGTGTACGACGTATCTGTTGCATTTCTTGGGCGTCGGACATTTGTACCATTGCTCGCATGTACGTGAAAATTTACTGGAGGTCCCACAAGAGCAACTTGGGATGTTTCTGCCAAACATGCTGGCAGTACTTTCGAGCTTTGACGACCTCTGGAGGCTTCTGTCAACTTAGCTGCCTGCAATATGGTGACCTCTGTCTCCATCAGCGCTATTATCCTAAAGGGCAGTGCGACCAAAAATTTGAACACCTCTCACTCCTGCCGGATTACGGTCTTTCATCTCTCCAAAGTCCAAACCAACTTCACTTGCGTACAGGAGATAGGTTTAATTCGGGCATGTTTCACTCGCAATGACTGGGATATCAGTGGTATTCGGGATTCGGTCGACATGAAGGCATGAAGGCAATAGTCGTGAGGCTATAACGGGAATAACCGGCGCTTGTGGTGCCTGGTGACTATGGAGAGCGCGCGACCTCTCGCTCCGAGTCTGATCGCAGCGGTCGAGTGTGTCAATAACCGTCCACTCGACCGCTGCTTTTCCCTCATGGACGTCAGAAAGAGAGGCAGAAGGAATGGTAGGGTAGGAAAGGCCACAGGGGCGTAAAGTTTTAAAATCCCAAGGGGGGCTGAGAAAAAAACACCAACCTATCGTGTACACGATAGTCTTCACGTTAAATATAAATATGGAAGCAGAGCACTGAGTAGAGTGACCAACTGACCGTAGCAAAAGTGGTGCGCGCCAATTTTTAAAATCAATCTTAATTGCTACCTAACTGCATTTTAAGTTTTTAAATTAGGTACTTCCCCTGAATTCCTCATTTAAGGATTAATTTAAAAAAAAAATTAAAACAAGCGGTACGACACGGTCGGACAAAACTTTACCTGCTTATTTGCGTGATTCCTAGAAATAAACCCTTGGTTAAATGATTGGAGACGGAAAAACCTTTTGACGAAAGGAATGGCCCCAGAATGTTACCCCGAGTACTTAGAGACCCCACACGACATACTTCGGCAACCACCCAAAACTACCCCCTAAAATGAGGTGGGGTGGATGGGGAAGCTCGGAAAAACGTTTTGACAAAATAAATTGCCTCAGAACGTTTCCCTGAGCATTTTGATACCCCATACAACGTACTTTGGAAAGTATACAAAACTCCCCCCATAGGGGGGGGGGGGGGGTGTGGCGAAAAATCATTTTGACCATATAAATTGCCTCAGAACGATCTCCCGATCATTTTGAGCCCCCACAACCCATATTTCGCAAACCACTCAAATCTACCCCCCTCAGGGGGTGGGGTGCTTGGATACGTTCAGAAAAACTTTTTGATACAAAAAATTGCTTGACAACGTTCGCCCGAACAGTTTGAGACCCCATAAGCCGCACTTTAAAAGTCACTCAAAATTGCCCCCCTCCCTGGGGGGGGGGGGGGAGGCTCGAAATAAGCCATATACCATTTGTAACGAGTATGGCCGTTGTCACGTGTCATATCCAGAACTACTCATATACCACAAACAACTGAATCCACTGATTTCACCCTTTTACAGGTCCAGGGGGGACTTCCCCCCTTCCAGGGAGTTATGCGGGGGTAGTGGGTGGTATCATTGGATTCGAAATTATTTGTTCTATAATCGTCTAAAATTTGATCGAAATCGTTGGAGCCGATTTTGAGCAAATATTTTTTTTCTACTTTTTGGGGGTGTTTTAGGGGGGTAACGCCCCTTAATTTTAAAGGGGGGAAACTGGGCTTCTGGATTTTTATTTCTTCCAATTTTAGAAAGGTCACTACCGATTTTGAAGAAAATCGGTTGAAAAGTGTGCCGTCCAGGTCAATGCCACATACATACATACATACATACATACATACATACATACATACATACGTACTGACACGGCGTACCTGACCTCTTCTAAAAATTCCTGGGGGCAAACTTTTCATCGGATGAAAAAAGTGAGTTGGTTTTCATATTCCGAAGGCATGGACGTTTCCGAAATGTATATGCAAGTTCCAATCGGTTGTGAGGTCTGGGAGCAATGACGGTTCAAAGTTGACGTTTGCCGAAAATTGGCCCGCACGAATACA
Organism: Mesopsocus fuscifrons; assembly: GCA_950004255.1. NCBI lineage: Eukaryota > Metazoa > Arthropoda > Insecta > Psocodea > Mesopsocidae > Mesopsocus > Mesopsocus fuscifrons. The sequence continues at coordinate 8,746,133 of OX465377.1, forward strand.
ATACTTTACCTTACGTATACTCCGTATACAGGTAAAGTAAAAACACAGTACAAATTTCAAGGGGGGCAGAGCCCCCCTTAAAATTTTTCAAGGGGGGCTGGAGCCCCGCAGCCCCCGTGTACTTTACGCCCCTGAAAGGCCATGCAGTTGCCCCAGTGATTGCCCCCTCATTCCTGGGGAAGTGGAAGGGTGATTTATCCGTATCTATGGTTGAGTTTTTAGCTTTGGAAATATTTGGAAATCTTTATGCAATCTCATTGAGGGGTTACCCCCTCGAATTTCTGCTTCTTTCTTTTCTACTTTTCAAGTTATGGGAGCGGGGGGGAGTTATATACACCTATACACCCCTATACACCAGAACACGTCATATTCCCGAAACACCAGCCACATTCGAACTCAAAAAACCATGCGGTGAGGTGAGCCAATCGTGGATCACACATTTCCTGCATCTGTGGTCGCCTAACCAATCTCCTAATCCCATGCACCTGCTCTTTGCCCCAACTCTACTATCTCCTGTTCTTCTCTCATCAGGAAGTCTCTCTTTATTTAAATGCCAGCAACATGATTAAATTAGCCAGCGTGGTTGTGGCTGGTTTGTCACCGCGGGCAGCCTGAAAGTTGCAGTTTTGGGTGAACCTAGACCAGACTTTATGGAGTCGCAGAAAGAAAGAAAGAAAGAAAGAAAGAAAGAAAGAAAGTTTAACGATATTTAAAAAATTGAAAAAAAAGAAAAAAATTGAAAAAGAAGAAAGTTTATCGATATTTAAAAAATTGCTAAAATCATATTTACTTGAAAATGTTTTTTATAGTTTAGAGTAGAGGAATTTCTAAATTTGTAATTTAACTGGACAACCAGGCGTTTTATACTCTAGTTCCACCTATTTTTGGTGGGGCAAGGTCAACAAAACGTAAAAATAAATAAAAAAAAAAAAAAAAGCAGATGTAGGTATTTATGATGTGGGTACTATAATAACTATTTTGGTTAGTAAGGAGGTATTAGGTCTGGCATCAATTCAGGAATAAGCATTAACCTACGGGTTGGTACTTTCTATGGGGAGCTATGCCGTTTACAGTATTCTATACCTAAACATGTACCTACCACAGAGGTTGGCCGAAGATAGAGGTAGTGAACTGCAGTTTGTATGCAACACCAAAAGATGGACTCATACCAGAAATGAGCAAAAATCCAGGACGGAAACATAAACGAAGACTAAACCACTTATTAATTAGGTTCGTGACCAATTCCATGGTTGATATTCTGCATGAGATAGGGCAAAGGGACCTCACCATTAGGCTGTCTGGAGAGGTCGATGAAGCGGGTACGATTTTTAACACGCGCGTACGACCTGACGCGTCTGACCTTTCTTGAGAAGAAATTTCTCTTGTAGGTAGTAAGGAGTGTTAGGGCCTAATACCAGGGATCGTGAGAGGTATCACTGATACACCAGCCCATAACAGAAGCCTCTGTATGATCAATGATCAATAATGTGATCTCAGATCACGCGGTATACCTGTGTTTACTCCATTCCAGTGTTAACTTTCCCAGCGAGAAATGACACTGGGGGCCATATCGATGTTTGAACGCAGGGAGAGTACAGGTAGGTATGTGGTTAGGCAACAAGACCTCGGGGTCTCTATAAAGCCACATCCTAATATATCTAGGTATACTAATCGACCGTTTACCTTAGCCTAACTGCAGGGCTCCTAAACTCCTCGACCTCTTCTTTTTAGTTTCACTATAATAATTTTGTAAGTAATCATTTCTGATCCTCTCTGTTTGACTTACACTTGACATCACGTTATTTCTCCTACAAACTCCTCGAGAGTTCGATCTCACAGTTATCTCGGTGACGTACCAACCCCCTTAAGGCTTAATTTCACTCGATTTCTGTTGTTACTTGTCCCCAACGAAGAAATAACGTAGGTACATTCAAATCTTTGCACTTATACTAGGGTGCAAGGGATAAGGAAACGCCTCAGGCGACTGCCCAGCAAGTGGCAGGGTGACCAAGACAACTCCACCCCAGTGTAGGCTGGTGACGTCACCAGCGGTTATTCCTATTTCATTGCGGTACACTTTGGTCACCCTGCCACTTGCTGGGCCGTCGCCTGAGGCGTTTCCTTATCCCTTGCACCCTAGTATAGATGATCGCTAGACTTAAATATTAATGGAACCGCAGTTGTTGGAGCATTTGTAGATATAAAGTGCACTTACGTGTCCCTACTAAAGAATAGTCCGTATCCGCCTCGGACAGTCATTTTGTTCAGCTGATATTTTTCCTGTTTCCTGAGTAGGTAGACATGCTGGCATTAGTGTTACGTCGTCCTATTCCTGACAGCGACTCTTTCCTATCATTTTAATCTAAGAAAGTAAAAGGTTGTTAACATAGTGAGAGACCACTGCACTGTACCTATATTAAAATCCTCAGGTAGCTCAGAGTAAAATGGAAGAGAGTTCGTTGGATCTTGATCAACCTTTCACGACTTTCGTTCTCAGTTTTAATTTCTGTCCTATCTTGAATGCAACACAAGACCCCTCCTTAGACGGATCTAACATTACGTTCTTCTAACGTTGGGGGGAGAGGGGTTATATTCCATATACGTGCATCAGAAAATTTTTCAATTTTTCTCCATACACCAGGACCATGCACCAGTGGACCACTGGATATCCCTATACTTTTGTAGTTACGTCTGTATTACCTACTCAACCTGACTCATACCCAACAACAGCCTACAATATTTCTTATTTCAAACACAGCGCTCCCAACCGACAGAACTCAATTCAAGACACACTAAGGACTGTTTCGTCGTTACGTATGACATGAAGCATGACGGTGAACGAAGCCAGAATTGTTTATTAGTGGGCAACGCCTCTGAAGCGCAGCCTGCATAACAAGTCGTCAGTCGGCATGACCCAGTGGAAACACAATCGGAGGTCGTCAATACGTGAGGAAAGCGCAGAGAAATGCCTCAAGACCTATATAGGTGCAGCCAGTAGACTCCTGGTCTTCGAGCCTACAATAAGGGGTGACCATAGCTCTCTCAGGTTCCCCTTTTGAGTATGTACATGGACTCCCAAATGTAACCCATCCTAGTGCATTTTTGTGTAAGTTATACCTACTGTCCTCCACCGCTCTCTCATATGTCACTTCCAGTTACGTCGAGGTTAACCTATACCTATACCTACCGAAGGTGTTACGTCACTTCGGAGATATTTGATCACCTCATATTATTCCAGTAAACAAGAAATTTGTTGGTTATTTATAGAACTACAACTTGAAGGTACCCTCCCACCATGAGTCAGAATGGATTAATTTAGAAATAGGAGGTTAGATAGGTTACAAAGGTGTGTAACAAATAAAGCGCGTTACCTATTACCTAATAGGTATACACAGCTTGCGATAAAATCAATGAATTCGGTAAGATTCGATGATATGCTAGTTTATGTTCATACTTCATATCTCCGCACTTTTAGTGACGTGAGTGACGTGAGTGACCCCTTATTACGACTATACCTATACAAGGTATCTACAGTCCGTATCGGTGCATTGTGAAGAGGGTATACTTTCTTCATATCTAATTACACGAGTATAGATCCTAAATTCACTAATGAATGTGTTGGGCAAGGGTATAGGTTTCAGAGCCCGCTCTAGCAATAGCTACCTATGTACAATGTACACCACACCCACATGGTTTCCGATGGTAGTTTTCAACTTCCAACGGAGTCAAAACTAGGGACGATTATTTCTGCGCTATGCTGCATGACTTGACGTCGTGCCGAGATATGTGCGATGTGCGTGTCATTTCTCATGATGCTCTGCGTCAACCAAGGCGAAAAAATGACCGTAATCATCAGACTTTTCCTCACTCTTGTGGTCCTCGAGTCGAAACACATGCGGCGTTCTGATTTGCCCCGTCTTCCGGTAGTCTCATTATGTTGCGGTTTGACGACCTGCTTTTACCCACGCTATAAAATTACACAGATTTATTTCTATTTTCATCATATTCCTTATAAATGTTCAACAATTCTGCATGGCGATTATTTGTTATGGGTTATGGTGCTCCGATTCAGATCAACACGACTCCTCAAATCAGTGATCACTGACGATGGGTGAGTGAATGTTCCTTTTCTGTTGCAGATGGACGAGCAGTCAGCAGTGACGCTTTCAGTGCAGCTGGTAGCGCTGGGCTCCGTCGTCAGCGCGCTGGTTCTGTATCTCCTCTGCAAGGTGCGCAGCAACCGTCGTGCGTCTTCTGTTGGGGATTTCGTTTTCACGAACGTTGGAGGAGGGCGTCCCGTACTGGTCACATCCATAGACAACCTTCTAGGCGTCCATTTAGCATATCATCTAGCAATACGGGGCTTTCGCGTCTTCGCAGGGTTGAAACCCTCAGGTCTTGAAGCGGATACAGAGAGGGAGAAACCTGATTTGAGCTCATCCACGCCGAAGAAGATCCTTGAAAGCAAGTGGAAGCATTTTGAGGCGTGCTGCGAGAAGGAGGTGGAGGGAGTGAGTTTTGGGAGCCTGGTTGTGCTTCCCCTGGACGTTACAAGGGAGGACTTGCTACATGAGGCGGTGGGGACCATTAGGAGGTACCTGCCAGCTGGGGAAGATGGTAAGTCATGCACAATCACTTAAACATATTTGACGAACAGTTTGATTCATGCAGGTACATGTACAGGTACATACAGGGCCCAGTGGTCTCAAAACTATACTACAGATGACATCGGAAGGACAAGGAAAACCATCAGTGACCTCAACTTTGAGGCCGCAGGTCCTAAGACGATACGATAAGCAGCCACGCACCTATCAAGAGGAATCCAACATTCCTGGTCGTCACGGATAACATTATTCTTCAACTACTCTATCATTACTTCTAGGACGTAAACAATCCCGCCGACGGCGAGACGACGACTTACATTTGCCTGAATGAAGTCAAAGAAAAATCATGTGAGGAACGCAAAATAGAGGGTCTCGCAGGGGAGCTTCTCTGCTCCATTTCTTTGAGTCCATATGGACATATCCAGTATCCATAGTATATAATTCTGAACTCTTCACCAGTTTTCCGTGGCAGGTATACTGGAACCTTCACAGGCTCCGTAGCACCTGATCCCTTCATTACACCAGTACAGGTGAATGTAAGTGCTATGATGGATAAGCGTTCGGTCCTGCGTACGTGTTTGTTTTCAGGTCAAGAACGACTGGCGTTTGGAGCAGTTGATCGCCCGTGCACGAACCCCAAGATTAGGTATTAGCCATCAGGTAGTCCATACTAATTGGCTGCAATATGAATATTGGCTTTTTGATACGTGCGTGTGCCCGTGTTTTTTCATGGTGAACAGTCGCTTTCTCGTCTATTCCCATCCACATACGAATGATACGACTCCAGTGTAGTTCCGCCTTTAGTGAACGACTACAGTCCGGCTATAAGTATAGGTTAAGTATTGGTAACCAAATACTTCGTTGCCACCAAAAAGACTAAGATTATTTTGTACATAGGTATACCTATATACCTATATACTCACCAGTTGAGGTGAACTTCAGACAAGATCTGGAAATTCCTGAGGCTACGTTGTTTGAATATAAAAGAAGGTTTTAAGATGATGGATTTAGTCAAAATTGAACAAATAGCGGTAGAGCATTTGATTGCCAAAATATCTCACTGTAAAACGTGACTATATACAGTCACATAATCGTGATGAGATCACACTCCACATTTGCACGATATTCACTCTAGAATTTACATAGATCTTGGCATATTGGGCTTCAAAAGTCTTCGCTGTTATTACACGATAGGCCGTATGGTATTAGGCCTATCGATGGCTAGGTAGGTATGTGTGGCTAGGCAGGCTTCAGGCCTACAGTGACCTTTACACGTATTATGAGCTCATACTCTGGGGTTATTCAAAGCCTGCACCTGCAGGTGACATCCGAATGATCTGCATATAACCTTGACTTCCCGAAGTAGCATTGACAGGCTCTAATTCAGTGAGGACAAAATAAACATTTGTCCAGCTTGTGCGTGACTGCGTCAGCGTGATTGGTTAGACATAGACATCAAGAAGTATTGTATTCCATTTGCCTACAACGAGAATGCCTCCAGATCCAGTTCTGATAAGCAAATTTTCAGTTGGTAGCATAATTGCTCTACTAACTGGTCAGCTTCGGCACACTTTTGACGAGCTTCTGCCGACTGAAAATCTATGCCCAGGAGAATGACCGTTCTGCGCGAGGGGGTAACCACTCGAGATTCCTTGAGATTCCATAAAGATTTCCCAAGATTCCCAACGATATTCACGGAAAGATGAACCCCGAAGAGGTAACCACTCCAAGATATCCTAAGATTCCCTGAGATTTCATAAAGATTTCCAATGATTCCCAACGAGATTCCCAACGAGTGGTTCTGCGTGAACTATAGCTGGGAAGAGAAATGACCAGCTGACTCCGATCTTTTATACAGTTGTGGAGGAAAATAAATAATTCCTTCACCTTTTGAAAAATCTACCATACCAGTCCCTCGTGCCATGCGGCATTTCAGAACAAGCCAACAAAAGGTTGCTCAATTTTGCAGGAGAAACCTATACAAGTTAACCATACGAGTGGATATGGTTCGTCACAAAAACCCGTTGGAGCGTTGCGCGAGGCACGGTCTATGGGCAGAGTAATATGTACCTACCGACCTGAAGACCTAGGCTCCTCCGCACTCTTCTTTCTCCATGGGTCGAAAACCCTTTGATGGCGTTCTGCCCTGAGGCCAACCGAGCCCTACACTGGCCGTGTCACTTCCGTGTATAACACCAGTGTCTTTGCCAGTCTGGTTCCTTCATTTCTCCTATCCCTCACCACTCTGGACCTCAAAATTTTGAGAGAATAATCCGAGGGGTTAACCACTCGTTGGGAATCACTGGAAATCTTTATGAAATCTCAGGGAATATTGGAATTTCTTGGAGTGGTTATCCCTTCGGGGTTCATCTTTCTATGAATATCGTTGGGAATCTTCGGAAATCTTTATGGAATCTCAAGAAATCTCTGGAGTGGTTCCCCCCTCGGAAAAATCCCACAGTTCCTGTAGCCTCTGCTATGAGTTTGGTGATTCATGGAAAATAATAGATTTCCTGTGACTCAGGCAGAGATCCAGCCAACTCCGCCTCAGTTCCTCACAATATTCAAAATGTAATTGGCCGAATTAAAAAAAAGCTCCGATCGAAAGAATGACGAAGTACGCGCAGGATTTGTGTTTATGAAAAGGGTTTTTGTAAGAACCAAGCGCTGATTCGTGGGCTTATGAAGAGGAAGCATTGTGGGAGTAGGGTCATATTCAGGGCGAGAGGTCACACCATCATCTTCATCTCCATGCCTCCTCAAAACAAACAACTGGAGCCTACATTAGATTCGGGGACCCACATAAACACTGAGATCAACCAACTCACTGTATAGTGTTTCTATGCCTATGCATGCATTTTGCTACCAAAATATAAAACTCGTTTAGATACATTAAAATTAAATTTCACGGAGTACCGCCAGACAGACCTTCAGCGGACCTTCGTTGTAGCCTCAGAGCCAAAATGAGCCAAAACCTAGATATGACTTAGGTTGCTTAAAATGTAATATTATACCGAATCTTCATTTTCTAGGTTTATGGGCTGTAGTAAACACAGCGGGAGTGCCATGTCGGGGAACTTTCGAAGGACAAGATTCAGCTTACTGGGATGCGGTAATGAAGCTAAATGTGACCGGCACTCTCAAAGTTTGCAAGACGTTTATGCCACTGCTCAGAAGCAAGAGAGGTAAGCACCGCCGCTGCAAGTACCAAGTATTATCTAATATTATACGTAGGACGACCATTTGTACATTTCGACTAGTGGCTCCACAGAAAAAAAATAAAAAATCTACCTCAAATTCCAGGACGACTCATCAACCTGGGGGCGCAGGTGAGCCAGCATAAGGATACGTCTAACCTGGCAGCACATACAGCTGGCCGCTACGCAGTGGAAGGGGCCAGCGCTGCCCTCCGTCACGAAATGCGTCCTCTGGGGGTGAAAGTAGTGACCCTGCAACCTGAGGGCCTGCCCATTGCCAGGCTATTTGCTACACCCTGCATACCGTAAGTGACTTCCTCAAAGACAAACCGTTCTGTTTCATCTCCAGGTGACTCCCTAAGTCTACTGCAACTTCGACGGGACCGAAATAATCGCTTTGAAGAATTTGGGGAACACCGAAAAAGTTCTAAAAGGGATTTTGAACTTTCAAAATTAGGGCTGTACCCTGAAAGTATACTTTAAGCTGTGAATGCAGTCTGCAGTCATGTTAGCGAACAATCTAAACATATTTCTGCAGGTTCCGATTGTTTTGGCAAAAAAAAGCAGCTGGCTGATTTTTGGGCCTTTGTTTTTCTAGAGCTAAAAGCAGTGCAGAAACATACCTACAGTGCGACATCCGGGTTCTCCCCGACCAGAGTCTAGACGTGGTCGAAGAAGCGCTCCTAGCTGAACAGCCTCATGACAGCTACCCACTCAGCAAGGCACCGGGTCTGCTCGCTTTTACGGACCGCCTCCTACACGGCAGGGCTATTCAAATAGTCTAGACGTCAAGAAACAGTCAGACCAAGTCCAAAACTGTACGAAAAGGACCCAGAACTGATGATTACAGCCAAAACTCACAACAGGACGTTCAGATTATGAACATTTCTAAAACCATCAGATTTAAAGGGAAATTGCGCTCATTATAAAGGGATTAAAAACGGAAGTACAAAACGAACTAAAATAAATAACGGTGACCACATTCAAGGGTGTTTTACCACCCATAGTTTAAGTAAGTGAAGGAATATTAGTGCCAAATCTCTAGATATAGATTTGAATTATTCTTAAAATATTGGGATGTTTATTTCTATAAACTTGGTGTCATGTAGTTTTCGGGCTGGGCTCTAACCTATAGAAAGAGTAGCTCTTTGTTCTTAAAATTTTTGTCATATTATGTTTGGCAATGGTGAATGGGTGGCACCTATATTTTATATAATAACTAGATATTAATCAGGGGATTTCTGAGTCATTTTTTTTTGTAACAGCTGCCCCTCCCACACCAATATTTTAATGCATTACAGTTCAGTAAAGGACAGTATGAAACGGGCCAGTGGGAGCGGTGCTTAGGAAGCACTTACAAAGCTGTGTGACTGTACTACACTATCTAAGTCGAATTTTACTGTAACATTAATAATTATTGAATTACGTCAGCAGGTATTTTTGTATCTACGTAGAAATTATAGAACAATTTATAAACTCATTTTTTTTCTTATCAGCTAAAAGTTTGGGTGTCCAAAATTTCTGACTTGGAAATCTTGGAATGCCTTTGTAGATTCTGAAATCTGTAGATTCCCAAGGTTACCTCATCTGAAAGTGAAGTACTCCCGATGACGTCAAAACACGCAGCCTAATCAGTTTGGCACTGGCTCCAATTCGTGGGGGCAATGTGATGTCATCGGGCGACCCTCCTCTATAATGCATTCAAACGAGGCAAACTTTTAGAATATAAAGGCCTGGAGTCATCACTGCGAGCAAAATGCTGACTATTTATTTTTTTAATTTAAATTAAATGGCCATAAGAAGCAGAATGTAGTCCGTTATTTTAGAAAAACGATTGTACATAATTTTATATTGTGTCAAAAAGATCCCGGCAAATAATGCCAACTGTACAACAGCAAACACTGACCAAGAGCAGAACACAACAGACCATTTAAAAATTCAGTGCACTTCATTCACATTTCCCGATGCCACGTTTCGAACGTCTATTTCCACGATCCTCGTCACCACTTCTCTCACTTTACATACTGTCGTTAAAAATCTTACCTCAAGAAGCACTCCCCGCACAGCGCCCTGTGGTCCATCACTATTTGAAGCACACTCACATTTTGAAGATGAGCATCACAATATGGGTTACATTTAACCCAAAAGGACTTTCCTCATCATCGCGGGCTCGATATCGACGTCATCTTTGTCGTCAATGCAGTTGGCGCTGCACAGGTATTGTAATAATGGCACTCGATACTTCCCACAAAAGTCCACAAACTTCACATGTTCCACTCGATTATCGAAGAACACACCTGAAATCAGACAAAAATATGGAGATCATTTTATATTTTTCGGCGGAAAGCATTTAAATATATCAACAAACAGAGCTGTGTTGACAGGCTGGATAAAAAAAAACAGTTTCCTCGAAAAGTTAACGTAATAAAATGCAATCAAGATGAACTGAACAGTCACCATTTTAAGACAATTCGGTAAACAAATTTCAAGTAAGTACCTTTGCATTTGGGGTTGATGCAGTGGTGAGCGGAGCTAAGGTAGGCGGCCAGCCGCCGGGGCAGGTCTTCAGGGCAGTAGCTGACTCGGCGTAGCTTGACTGTACGCGCCGCCAGCTCCAGGAGGCTGGGCACTGAGTACATCATGTCAGATACGAACCGCACCACCAGTGGGTTGTCGCGGAGACTCAGCTGAAACAAATATTATAACTACTATTTTATATTATCTTTTAGGTGGCAGAGGGTAGGCGGTTACAAAATTCCTCCTTCCTCCCTCCGCATCCTGTTAGGAAATGCCTTCAACAAATTGTTCTGAACACGCGCTTTTAAAACAAATTATTAGTGGTCCAAATGCATAATTTTAACATATTATTACGAAAACAAAGGTTCTTTGTTTTTTAGTAACTCACTTCAGTGAGGCATTTGAGAGCGACGATCTCGGTGGGAAGCATGCGGAGTCTGTTTTTGTGAAGAAGGAGGGACTTGAGGTTGTCCAGGTTAGCTATCCCGGCCGGCAGGGACTGGAGTTGGTTGTCGCTTAGCACAAGAGCTGTTAGGTTGGTGAGCTGCCCCAGTGTTGCAGGTACGTCCGAAAGTAGGTTTCCGCCCATTGAAAGGACCTGCAGGCTGCGAAACAAGGTTTGATGTAATATAATAATTGTTTATTCCACATAATTTCATACCATTTTCAGGATTGGTTTTAAAAAGAAAATCAGGTAGAGTGTCTGTATTAACCATTCAGCTCCTTTCATGTTATTATGCTCTGTCGGAAATGTCATGGCAGCTGGAATTGAGGGGTAGTCGTCTTCTTAGGCTGAGCCAAGGTACCGTAACTCAAACCTAGCATAACAAACAAAAATAGCCCGTGCGGCGGGTGACTCAACCTGGGCTTAGCCTAAGAAGACGACTACCCCTCAATTCCAGCTGCCATGACATTTCCGATAGAGTCATAGGAGGTAGTTCCCACCAGTGGCGTAACTAAGCATTTTCGAAGGGGGGGCGGCTACGCCTCACCGGGCCCCCCCACCCCACCCGCCCCCCCCCCCCACCCCTGCAATATATATCTTTTTTTCGTCCAGTTGTCTTGGCTAGTCCTCTTTGATGTCCCCTTCAGGCGCCCCACCCCAAAACCAATACCAAGTAACCGAGCGAGCAAAGCGAGCGAGAAAAAATTTTGAGATCTAAATAGTTAGCTGCGATAAATCGTTTATTTATTTATGCACTTGCCTTTTCTAAACCGTGCCAACCGCTTACGGCGGGCCGCCCTGACTCCCAAAAAAGGAAACCATTAATCGAGCGAGCGAAGCGAGTGAGAAGAAAATTTGAGCTCTAAATAGTTAGCAGGGATAAAACATTTATTCATTTGCCTTTTCTAAATCATGCCAACCGCTTACGGCGGGCCGCCCTGAGCCCCGAAAAAGGAAACCAGTAATCGAGCGAGCGAAGCGAGCGAGAAGAAAATTTGAGCTCCAAATAGTTAGCAGGGATAAAACATTTATTCATTTGCCTTTTCTAAATCATGCCAACCACTTACGGCGGGCCGCCCTGACCCCCGAAAAAGGAAACCAGTAATCGAGCGAGCGAAGCGAGCGAGAAGAAAATTTGAGATCCAAATAGTTAGCAGGGATAAAACATTTATTCATTTGCCTTTTCTAAATCATGCCAACCGCTTACGGCGGGCCGCCTTGACTCCCGAAAAAGGAAACCATTAATCGAGCGAGCGAAGCGAGCGAGAAGAAAATTTGAGATCCAAATAGTTAGCAGGGATAAAACATTTATTCATTTGCCTTTTCTAAATCATGCCAACCGCTTACGGCGGGCCGCCCTGACTCCCGAAAAAGGAAACCATTAATCGAGCGAGCGAAGCGAGTGAGAAGAAAATTTGAGCTCTAAATAGTTAGCAGGGATAAAACATTTATTCATTTGCCTTTTCTAAATCATGCCAACCGCTTACGGCGGGCCGCCCTGACCCCCGATAAAGGAAACCAGTAATCGAGCGAGCGAAGCGAGCGAGAAGAAAATTTGAGATCCAAATAGTTAGCAGGGATAAAACGTTTATTTATTTATTCATTTACCTTTTCTAAACCGTGGCAATCGCTTACGGCGGGCCGCCCTGACCCCCGAAAAAGGAAACCATTAATCGAGCGAGCGAAGCGAGCGAGAAGAAAATTTGAGATCCAAATAGTTAGCAGGGATAAAACATTTATTCATTTGCCTTTTCTAAATCATGCCAACCGCTTACGGCGGGCCGCCCTGACTCCCGAAAAAGGAAACCATTAATCGAGCGAGCGAAAGGAAAATTTTATCAAAACAACTAGGAAAATATGACTTCTTGTTTTAAATCTAACATAGGAGCCTTCGGGCTCACAGGCCCCGGCCCCCTCGGGCCCCCGGCCCTCTGAGCCCCCCCTCCGCCTGGGGCTCCTCCGGGCCCCTCCGGCCCCCCCGGGCCCCCGGGCCCGGGGCGGACCGCCCCCCCCGCCCCCCCCAAATTACGCTACAGGTTCCCACCACAAAAATTTAAGGTTACACATCGGTTAAGTTGAGATTTTACCATAACAAGGTATAAAATAATTAATTAAAATTAATTTTGGATAGAGAGGACTGGCCTTACTTACTTTTTTAAACGGCGAATTTCTCTCGGTATTTCCGCTATTTTATTAGCTCCCAAGTAGAGGAACTTGAGGGAAGTGATTTCGAGGATTTCTTGAGGGAACTGGAGTAGCAGATTGCCGTTGAGGTTGAGTTCACGGAGGTTACTAAGTTTAGAAAAGCCAGGCGGAAGGCTTTTGCATGTCAGTCTGTTATTCTTGGCTATGAGAGTGGTAAGTGGACATGCACAGACAGCAGCGGGGAGCTCCGTTAGCTGATTTGAGCTGATGTCCAGGTATCGAAGATGCGGGAAGCGCGCGATGTTGGTGGGCAGACGGGTCAGGTCGTTATGGTATACGAGCACCGTGCGGACGTCAAGAGGGGTAGAGACGCGGGCCAGGGCGCCGTCCGCGGCCGCCGCGTCCACCCCCATGTACGACATGTCGACAGTGCTCCTATCCTCGGAGCTCCCGTCGCTCTCACTACTGTCCGAAGTGTAGTACTCCATCCCAGCGTCTTCTGAAAATTGGAAAACCACAAATCACACAAAAATACCCGAAACTGGCTGAAGGTGTCTTACGTTTGTTTACTGAACTGTTCGGATGGATATCCTTAAAGAAACGTTAAACAAAATGATTTCCCATTTAGGGTCTCTTCATGTGTTTAACTGTTTGGCAATGTTCAGCCTGAGTTAGTTCAACCCATCACAATTTAAGTTTAAGCAACGTCTCGGCTAACGTAGGATCTCATCATGAGAAACTCCCAAGTGAATCTAGATATTTCATAAATTTTATAAAGGAACGAGATACCTTAAACCAGAGACAAAACGGCTGTTATAACTGATAATAAAACATGGTCAAATTCTGCACTGAAATTTGTCACTTTGGAACGAGCACTATGCACACAGGAGAACATCAAACTGATATTATTTCTCCTCAGAGAATAAGAATAAGGTAATAAGCCAAAAGCCAAATGGCACACAAAATATATAGCGAATTGTGATCACACTAGGTGTCAGATCAAAACGAAAAACTACCTCACACGATGCAGCCACTGTGCACTGTCAACCAACATGGGTGGAACACAATAAACCCTAAGAGTTGGGCTCCAAGAGTGATGGACTGATGGAACAAGCAGCAGCCTTGACGTCTAATTCACCACTAACATTCCGACGAGATTGAGGTCGGCTGAGCTACGAGCGGGAGTTGCCTCGCAGGCCGGTTAGGTTTAACGCAGCCAGGTGTAAAAATCTAAATAGGTCGACACCATCCCGATAGGCTAGAATGGCTTAAATCCGATACCCAACACGAATAGGCACTCAAAGCGATACCAATATCTACTAGATAGTGGATACCTCGTCGACCCTCAACTATCTCTTGACATAGATCGATCAGTGATTTTACTATACGATCTTTCTTTGGTACTATAGGAGTCTTGTCCGACCACTGCAACCCCTCTGTATTTGGGTTTCAACCAAGCGAGGAGTTGAGAGCTCTCGATATCTATAATCAAATGCTCATGTAAAGATATAAATAAGAAAATTCCAAGCCCATGTAAATCGATATAGGAAAGGAATATCTTTAACATCGATGGTTTAATAGGTTTTCAGGAAGTAGGTACGTCTACTAGTTATTTCTAGTATATAAAATAGTGAAGGGAAATAGGTTGGCCAGCCCTGAAAAGTAGGCGTCCTTGTATCACATGAGTCACATGACATGTACACTCTACAGCCGAGCTGGAGAGGATGTATAAAGGACAGTACAATTTCTTGATTCGGCTCTTCACTACATTTAACACTGGCATCGAGCCACACGTGAGCGCCTCCAATATGAAGTACTTATAGGCTTCTCAATGTAAATAGCTCCATTCGAGGCGGGGGAGCGCGTGCAAGTCCTATTACAAAAATAACTGTGACTGTAACAATTATGCAGTACAAAGGACTGTCAAATAAAAGACGGTACAGACAGTGCCTTTGGATAGTTTATCATTGGTTTACGTACCTAAATATTTCCCCATTTTACTACTGACGATGTCCAGGCAATTGATATTTAAAGTTCTAGTTTTCGAAATAACAAAGACACCAGGTGTCTTAGATAAATTAAAGTGGTACATTTCCAATCCACCTATAATGAATCAATTGCACCAGCACTAACCCAACCGACGACTGACTGAGAGTGAGTAGGGTAACACACGCATTCGCTAATATAGTGAAGCAGCGTGGACACAAATTCGTGCGTGATCTGGAACAGATGTTGTTGACATCCTTCACTGCAGGGCATAACAATCCAAACAAACAACCGTTCGCGCTCAGCGGAAAAACGTGGAAATTAAAAAATATCTCTATGCAGCAGCTCTGCTCCTATGGTTTCCAAAATGTTAGCTACCACCTGGTATTAAGCCGAGTTTTCAGTTAACGCATGATCATCATATCACTCTGCAGGAGATAAAACCAGGCGCTTACCTTTGGATCAATAACAGTCACAGAAGAGGATATTCCAATAAAATTTCATTGCAGATGGAAAATAGATACACTTTTCAAGTTTTCAATGAGGGCGTTAGAACCTTATTTTGCAGTCCTAAAAACCATCAGGTTATAGGAATGGAGTGCGAAATTTCAAAATTAAATAACAGCTTAGCAGTCACCTACCAGAGTGAGTGAGGCCGGATAAGACTTGTTGTAGCAGGCCAAATTCGTCCTAGACTATAGCAGATTACTTAATCACAGTTAAGCGTTTCACATTTAATAAAGGGTCCGACAACAGTCGCACTTAACTTTCTCGCCCCATGTGTTTTTTTTTTTGGATTTTTTTGAGATTTTTTTGCGGGCGTAATTTTTAAGCAATCCAAAATCGGTTGAAAATGACCCAAGAGCATCTATCTGAGATCACTCCCACCAAGTTTCATGGCTGTCATTCTATTACTGTAGTCCCAAATGAGTTCCGACCATTCAAAAACGTGGTTTCTCATTCTCAACTCATTTTCGACACTTTTTTGACTACAACGGCCGTAATTTTGAAGATAACAAAATTCTGTTCGACAAATGTTTAAGTTACATGGTTCTACACAAATTTACCAAATTTCATGACAATCGGTCAATAAATGTGAATGGCGCCGAAACGATCGAACTTTGGTCCAGAACGGCCGTAATTTTTAACCAATTCAATTTTAGTTGAAAATGACCTCGAAGCATCTATTTGTCAACACATTTACTAATTTTCAATGTTATAGATTGAAAAGTGTACCGTCGGCGCTTGTCCGACTAACCAAAAACACGATTTTTGAATTATTTCGGCGGTTTTTTGACAATAGCGGCCGCAATTTTTGACCAATCAAAAAATCCTTGAAAATGTGTCTCGGCAGTAATTTTAGACAGGTCCATACCAAATTACATCAAAATCGGATGAACGGTATAGGCGCTAGAGCACTGAACGGACTGACTGACGGACTGACGGACTGACGGACTGACGGACTGACGGACGGACAGACTTTTTCCAGAAACCACTTTTTTGGACTCAGGGGACCCCCAGGATCATGGGAAACCCAAAATCTCAATTTCGAAATTTTGCACGAAAACAATACTTTCTCGCCATATATGGCTAGCGAGAAAGTAAAAACAGTTGATTCTCAGAAAATTCTAGAATCTGTAGGAGAACACATAAGAATATGGAGTTCGGAGCGTTCTAAGCACTAGGTGGGAACTAAAGGAACCACCAGATACCGGCAGGGCCTATGGCCGCACAAGGTCCTTCTCTCTTCAGCTGATAGCCGCTATCAAGCTCTAATGCGATCCCAACCCAGCTGCCTTCCGGCGGACATGAAAATATATACTTTATACTTGTAATGTAATGTTGAGTTTGCAAACGTAATACAAATGCTCAATTTACCGTAGTGTTAAAAAGCAGAGCATATATAATAGATGAGACTGCAAAAAATACCAGGCAAAATTAGAGCAGAGGTTTCAAGTGTTAACACTCTGACTTGAACATTACGGGTTTCATATCCAATCACCCTTAGATAGAATAAAATTACCCTGAAAATACTGAGATGGCTCAATAGACGCCATAAAATAGTTTTTTACTTTCTCGCCCGTATGTAATACATGGGCTGAGAAAGTTATGTTATCGTGCGAAATTTCGATTTTGAGATTTTCATTGCAAAAGGCGTTTCAGAGTTCCTAGATACCAAAAAAATGGTTTTTAGGTCATGTCCGTCCGACGTACGTACGTACGTACGTACGTTTGTCTGTAGCGCGGCTACAGGTCACACCAGTCAACCGATTTGGCTCAAATTTGGAATATAGATGTCTAAAATCAGTTCCGAGATACATTTTTAATTTAGTTTTGATTACTCAAAAATTGCGCCCACTATTGTCAAAAAAGTGTCAAAAAAAATTCAAAATCGTGTTTTTGTCTACTCAAGATGCATTTCACGGTACGGTAATAAAGTTAGAACTTTCAAATTTTGCAGTCGTGTTCCCAGATAGATGCTTCAGGATCTTTTTTATTTTTTTGGAGATGGGCCAAAAATTTGGGCCAAAATTGGCCCATACGTGAAAACCTTGGCCCCATGAACAGTATTAGCCGGAATTTCACAAAAATCCATAAACTTGTGCATAATAACAATACTTAAAGGTCTGTCGAAGAAATATTCAATCATTTCAAAATTGCGGCCAATATAGGCAAAATAAAGTCAAAAATAGGAAAAAAAACTAGAATCTCGTTTTTGATTGGTCAAGACGGATTTGGCACTACAGTTATTAAGTTAGATCCTTGTAATTTCGCAATAGTGTTCCCAAATAGATGCTACAGGATCATTTTTATTCTTTTTGAGATGGGCCAAAAATTTGGGCCAATATTGGCATTATCGTAGGAAAAAATTTCCAAAAATGGAAATCACGTTTTTGATTGGTTAAACCACATTTGCAACAACACTAATCGACGGATTTTCTTGAAAATTGGTGAAAGTGGTCTCAGATAGATGCTTCAAGGGCATTTTCAATAGATTTTCATTTACTTAAAATTTAAGACGGTGACATGCAAAATAGAAAACATATACTTTGCGCGTCGAACGACACTTCACTGTTTGACGGATATGTTTGAAATTCGGTATGCAGGTGCCTAAAAGTATCGTCCATTGTGAGGCAAAATACTTTTTAGAAAAAGTTAAAATTTTGACAATTATTTACGTAAAAAAAAATCAAATTTTCGATAAAAATTGCGAGAAAGTCAAGTGCGACCATTGTCGAACCCTTTATTTTTTTAATAATAATAATAATAATTGATTACACCGTTGTACAAAACGCAAGCTGCGAATAATTTTCAATAATTTTAACAAGTAAAGTTTGTAATCCATACCTCCTGAAAAAAATTATTATTATTTTTAATTTGCAAGAATCACATACTTATTATATACAAAACGAAATCAGGAAGAAGTTTACAGTCCATCATTGTACAAAAGTCGAAAAGGGACAGTCAACGGGACAGCCAATTTATCATTTTTAAAAAAAGCTCTAAAAGAGTCTAAAATGATGGAATGGTGAGATATGGTGCCTATACGTACCCCGATCTAGCACTCACATAACAGGCCACATCTTCACATACCGAACACGCTGAATAAAGAAGCGACAGTGGGCCCATCAGCACAGCCATATATAGAGATAGGAATTGCTGTTGTGGTATCGTTGTTACTAAGTCCCAACATAACATGTGATGTGAACGCTTTTCAGATGATGTGCCTCACAGGAGACGATTTAAGCCTGTTTTTTTACGTCACCTAAGTATATTGATTTTTTGAAGAAACAGTGGGATATTTATTTGTTCTGATTCTTTTGTTTGTAACGACGGAAACGGATATTTTTATTCCACTGTTAAATCTTGACTTCCTAGTTTCTGATGCAAAAAAAAAGCAATATTAATTGTATTCAGTTACTTCGGAAAGGTGTCCGTAAGAGCCACTCAGGCTCGCTTTACCCGTGGCAGGCTACCAAATAAATAGCAAAATTTAAGAAACATTATTTTAAAATAACATAAGAACATACATATACGGTGTTTTTGCTTTGAAACTTTCACTAAATCCCGGGTCTACTACTTATCAAGGGTTAAAGATCAGTGCATCCGGAGCGTAAGAAAACGTAAAGTCACCAATAAATTATGGACAATCGCCGTTCTTTCTAAATAAATAGTTTGTCATTCTTCTCGCGATAACCCTTAAGAACACAAATGGCGTCAAAGTAGGCACTGCACAAACAATATCTATGGGCAAGTCCTTTACAGTGGGTCCACATAATGATGACATCACAAGTCCAACCTTGTAAGGTTACCTTGGAGGTTTCAACAATGAACTAAGTATGTACCTACATGTGATTTGCCCAAAAAGTAAAAGATATGGCTGTAATATCGAGACGCCATTACTCCAAGCAAGAAGCTAAGAAATTCTTCAATAAGTACTTTTGAAATGATGTTTCCCTGCACTATGCATGGCACACTGTTGAGGTTCACGACCAAAGCTGGTTCTGTCCTCTGCCACAAAATATTTTTCCAAAATCCTAAAGTCAAATCATCGGGATGAGGGGGAGTTGTGAAGAAGTAATACCCACGACAAGACAATGATTGCTACCGAGCTGTGACATTGGCTAAGTAGTGGAACCAAGAGGAAGGACGTGATCCTGCAAGGGTGAATCACCAGTCACAAAATCAAGTGCCATACGTTTGCCATAAGCGAAACCCCTAGTGGCCGTCACAACTCAACAGTGATTCCTTGCTGGGTAGAAGCCAAATTTTACGCCTCGGAAGCATCAAACTTTCACCTACACCGTTTGGACATTTCAACTACACACAAGGCCAAATAATCCATATCAGTTTTTATGTTTATAAAGTTTTTAAAAATATTTAAAAAAATTGATCTCAAATCAGTGACCCCATGTAGGAGCATGAAACTGTCGGGTCAGGTATTCATGAAATTTAGGTACCAGCATTTTGACACCGCAATTCTGGTTTTCGAGGACCAACTTACAATTATTTTACGTTCAGAACCTTGCTCAAATTCTGCAGTTTTACCACTTTGCCTCGTGTGAGATGCAATGAGAATGTCGTCCACTACGAGTGGAGGTTAACTAAGCATGGACTTAACAAGTGCTTGGCAAATTACAGAAGATTTTTTAACTGCCCAAATATGTGAAATAAATAATTTTTTTAGATCATTTTCGAAGTCTCCACAAAATCGAAAATACGCCATGACTTGACTGTAGACAGCCTTGTTATCATGGCTATGCGCTATCACTATCAAACTAGGGCTGATATGGAAGAGGCACAAAATCAACACTCGCCAGAGGTTACATACGGTTACTTGGATGTCTTTACATGCGGCCTCCGGCTGACATACCTCAAGCCTCTCCTTATCTCCCTTATTTAATTGCTTCTACACACAAACTGAAAGGAAGCATGACCACAAAACGTCAGTGCGACCCTCTGTCAATCTTCGAACTCATCAGTATAAGTGCTCAGTTGAAAGATCCGAAAGTAATAAGCATAAGTTGAAGAGGAATTTTGTTTGTTCAGCTGTCTGTACGTAAACCCCTAAGTAAACTATTCAGTATAGAGTAGAACACCGACTGTAAATATATGCGATACGCGAAAAGTTACTGAACGAGACTGGGCTTGTGATATAGCTACAATGGAGTCGAGCCCTCACTTAGCGAAGGCAACGAACCTGGGTGGGCGCCGCACACAAACACACCCATACTGGCAAAACTCCTGACAGGACACTGCAGCACCACGCACGGCTGGCAGTAGCGCCCAACTAACCTGTTACGATATATTTAGACCTGCCAATGTTTACTGGGGAGGTCAACAATCGTGCGGCGCAGTGGTGGCGCTCGTACATAAGACGTCACCTCCGTCCATGTACACATCCTTTAAATAGTCATTAAATTCTCATTAGAGCTTCAGCTAGAGATGCCCACCTTCAGTCGGTTCAATTTAGTTATTCAAATATTTTCTGTCAACCATCCAGGCACTAAAAAAATTCTTTCAGTGGAACGATGACGCCCCCATGCCCCACAGGTCGGACACAGTCAAGGAAGATTAGCTCGACCTCGAAGACCCAGACCGCTCAGAATTCGAGAAGCGTGAGCCAACAGTCACTGAGTGCTGCACTAAGATATTATATTCTAAGCTGTTTTTATTTACAGCAAACATTAACAACACAGGGTGGCCCCCAATTACTGTGCATAATTTTTTCTTGACAAAAGACCGAAGCAGTGCTTTACAGTGGGCAGGTCATATAGAGGTGGAATTCACAAGTCTAGTATAGTAGGAGGAATTTAAAGCAGGCACAAAACGTTGGTCTGAGAGTCAGGGAGCGGCGGGGAAACTACCCTCTCCAGGTATACTTCTTCCCCTCACTTTGAAAGCAAGGCCATGGTAGCGCGCCAGAACCAGTTATCTTACAGAGCCTAGGCCAGTGTGTCTTAGCATACCCATTGTAACAAAACATGTTATGTTACAAGTCAACACCGTTTTGTGATCTTGTCAGATACGTCCTTATAGCCCGTGGAGAGGCAGGGGATGTAACGCAGAATCCTACTCCAAATTAGTATTAAAAGGGCTTATGCCCCATTATATTGGGTATATTACGGAACCTGCATCAACCCCCAGCCCCAGCTCCAGTGGGCTGACCAATGGGAGAGCAGATACAAGTGCGGTGGCACCTGGTGGGGGTAGGCTCATCTGCAGGTTTTGTGCCTGCTTTAAATTCCCTCTACTATATAAGCCCCCGATTACACCTTACAATTTCCAATCCTAATATGATCATAAAAAAATATGATCAAGAAAAACTGTAAGGTGTGAAGTGAATTGAGCCAATTATGATACAATTTGTATCGGCCGGTACAAATTGTATCATAACTGCTGCGACTACCTTCCTCTATGCTGCGATGTGTTTGTTGTTGTTGGGTTAGTCCGTTGAAAATGGCGGCTGAGGTAAAGTGGAATGGAAATGACCCGTATATTCATAGAAAATGTGGAGGAGTACGAATTTCTATTTAACGATAAATTGAAAGAATATAGCAGAAATTATTTAACCTAAAACGGTTCAAAAAAGGACTCTAAAAATCTTCGAAATTTTATTTTTTTACCATGTCAAGTTGGCATCACTGCTAAACATGATCATATTTTTATTGTGAAGTGTATTACAGTTTTTCTAAAATTTTATGACACTAAAAAAATAGGATCATATAAAAATAGGATCATATATTTTTTGTAAGGTGTAATCGGACCCTTAGGCTCATAATAAGTCTATCCTCAGAATAAGGTGACGGAAGTTCCACCAAAGAACGACAAGAAAAGGTGCATGGCTACGGTTTTATTATGTGAAGAAGAGGGAAAAGCCAAGCCTCTTTATGAACCTTTCAATCCAGCTAAAATACGTTAACCTTACGGTAGATGCCAATAAGTGAATTTTGGAAAAAGCTGAACCCATTCGAAACATTATCTAACTGGCCCTGTGAAATCCACCATAACCTAACAGTGTGCCTTTATTATCCTCATCACTTTTAAGAGAATCACAGGATGAATAATCGAAAAGTAAAGAATACCTTGATTGATACAGAAGCAGAGTCAGCAGACGGGAGTCTTATGGCTGTGGAAGTACGGGCAGTCTCGATTTCTACACCTCGACCCGTACCTGCACGATCTCCTGCTATGCTGATAAGGGCACTCTAAATTCTTGCAGTGACTATCATATTTACACAGTCCTGAAATCAAAATATAATAGGAAATATAATACGTTATGGCATACCTAAGTTTCAAAAAGTTACAGGGCGAAATGTCACTGTTTATCAATAACCCATGAATACGTTAACAAATTCAGTTTTAAAATTTGGCCCAATCCACTAATACTATCAAGAATCACAAAAAAATAATAATATCATGACTGCTTCTATAACGGTAACCCTGGTGCCTTTCTGATGACGTAAGGCCACCAATCTCCAGTGATAAGGATTTCCCACTACAATCAAAGTCCTTGCCTTTTCGCAGTTACCTATTAAAGGCTGAAGTTGAAAAACTGTAACAGATAGTAACTATCATCATTTGGAAATCAGAATTTATAACTCTCTGTCTAACTGAATCAGATTCTATATATAAACCCACCACAATGCCACAACTCCCTGTCATCCTTGCTGCCCAACTGCTGCAGTTCTTAATACCGCATCTGTACTTTGCAAAATAAGTCCTCAAGACTTAAGGGAACGGGTAGTTTCACGACCAAGATTTTATCTGTATGCACTCGCATAAGTATTATACTTACAAAATTAAATACAGCGTGACCAGTTCCGATGAAACTTTTGGAAGAGGGAACGTTCACACCGATAAGTCTATTTACCTTTCACTGCGTCACGAGGAGGATCAGACTTTCTTTTTCGGGATGTTGAATGCTCGTATGAACAATCCTTCAACGAGCAATCACGATCATTTTTGCACAGAGGATGGATGTACAAGCACTTGTCTCTGAACTTGCAATTTGGGAGAAGCCTGAAAAAAAAACCATTGCAAGAACTTAGGGCACTAGAAATAATGAACGCACGAGGTCCAATAACTTTGGCCAAGGTGACCAACAAGCTTCGATATACTGTTTTTGGTTTGGCTGTACACATGTGGTTCTCAGTTCTTATATGCTGTCGGGCGTTGAATCTTAAAATCAAAAATCGTTTGCGGTAGCTCTGGTGAGATGAGATAAAAATCCAGGCACTTACTTGCAAATAGATGAAGGATGGTGAAACTCGCAAGATGAGGCACGGACGCAATCAGGCCAGAATCGACACCTCTCCTTTGATTTCATTCGCACATCATCGTAATCAGCTGAAACTGCCATTCAGATCAGCACCACCAAACCAAAGTTATGTTTTTTTTTAACAGAATGAAGCAAAATATTATAAGATTTAAAGAATCAGTATCTAGGTCCACTAGTTAAAGTTCAAAATCGCATTTCTACTCTCCCAGAGAACCACTACTTACTGCGAACAGATGATTTTCGATCCCTTTTCTCTCGACTCGCTGACTCGGCGTCACCACTTCTCCCCGCTTCTCGTTTTCTCACCCATTCTTCCCCTCGACGCTCATCACCAAATCGCTTCCTGACTGTTTCCTCTTCATCATCAAATACTCGGTTCACTTGACCAAACTTCATCGACAGTTCAGCAATGAGCCGTTTGTTTTTGCTTTCTCCCTCACGAGATATCTTTTTTTCGATTCTTACTCGTTCAAATTCACGGTACTTCTCTTTAAACTCGTGCTCTTCTGCTGGTTGACTGATACGTGCAAAACGATTGCTGATACGATTCACGTCTTCAAGAGGCTGTAAAATTTAAAGTTCGCTGTATAGGCAGACCCAGAGGACAATGAGTGACTGGGGCCTTCTGACGGACTTTTTACATCTGAGTTATGCTCGACTCGCCCATTGCTGGCTTACACCTGAAAGGAAAGCTGAACTATCGGGAGTAGTGACTAGAGACATCCTTTGATGAAATTTTCAATACTCCACCCTAGTATTTGTGTGGCCGAAAAGTAACTTGAGGGTAATAAACTGCTTGACGTCACACGATTTTGGTAAATTCGAACAACCTCTGCAGTGCTAATCGTGACTGTTTCGCATACTCACTCTAAAGGAACTTTCTCTCACCAGGAAACTCTTTGCTATACCGACACTGATTTAATATTTCTGTCGAACCTTAATTCTGTGATCTAGCGGGAGCCGCGGGGGAGCACCACGGCTGGAGCGAAGGCCATCAACAGTGACCACGATCTGCGGGCCATCCTTCAATGCCTCGATCCGCCCCTCTGCACCATTGGTCTCCTTCCCAGCGGTACACTCCTCCACGCCTTCATCTGGAATTAAATGTGAAATCTGAAACGGTGAAACTCCAGCACCGGTAACCGTCCCTCAAATGAAAAAAACCCTCATTATCTATCAAAAACACTGAACGAGGTTCCTTCCGCAAAAGGGACCAAAATCTGAACGAACCCAAACCGTTCCATTGCAAACCTTCACTCAGGTCATCATTCTTCCATTACAGACATTCTTCTCTTCCTTCCAAAAGATATTCAAAACGCCGCGAAGAATGGCAGGTGACGAATCACTAGTATTTCTCGTAAGGATGCATTGATTGGGGATCAGGGTACAAGAAGCGAGTCAAAAGTCACATCTTTCTACTAGTTTCGGACCGAATCTTATAACAGTGTGAGCAATTACCATCGCCACTAGCCGTGGCATCAATCTCATCAGGTTTGATAAGAGCGTCGTGCTTCCCAGCTTCTTCCACTTCTTCTAGCCAGCATTTTATGAATGATTCGTTCCTATCCTTAGCAGTTGTCTTGCTACTTATAAAATGCTCTTCTTCTCCTGAAATTAAAATTGACATCGCAATCTTAAAACCAGTACTCCAACTCTGCAGCCCGATATCGATATCTTTTTCATACACGTCTCAATAAATTTATAAGTACATCAAGCACATGACGTAAAACCAGGCATCAATCTATAGGACACTGAGATTCAGTCTTCTCTCAATTAATAGTCAGTCTCACCAGATTTTCGCTCCGAACATTTGTCCTCATTCTGCTGATCGAGGTCCCTCTGCTGGGGATCCTTCTTTGATCTCCGACTAGAAAGAAAAGCACAGTCAACAACAGGCCCGCAGCTAATTTACCAAGTTTCAATATTTAATGGAACTTCCTTCATTTGCAGAAGGTGCAATGAACATTTTAAAAATTTATAATGTAAATATCGTAAAGATGCGGCACTTACATCTCATTGGTTTGACTGTCGACTACGTTAGGTAGAGTGACAGCAAAGTTTTCGTATCGTTTTTCACGTAAATCGCGTGTGAAGAGCGCTTTGGGTCTGTGCGGTGACGGTTCTTTTTCTTTCCGAGCCGGCGCATGCGCCACCGACCTCTCTGCCGCAGCCACAGCTACAACAAAGGTACAAATTTTTTAAATCATTCCAGCTTCGGACGTATCAGTGACACACTACTGACGTTCTAGATTTCAAATAATAGTTTATTCGTTCTAGCCCGTTATATTGTAATAATAATAATAATAATAATAATAATAATAATAATGTATTTAAAGTCTCACACAACAACTACAGAGTTAATAATAGTGCTGACTTACTAAAACTACAGACTAAAAACTACCACTAAAGTAACCTAGGTATACTAATCAATGATACACAACTATCGAACTGTCCTTTAGACTGGGAGCAACAGTTAACGGTAAAAAGAGATGGTTTCAACAAACCTTTCAATATAAGGTGTTTATTGGCTTGTTTTTCAGCCGGAGCAAACTCGCGTGGCTTCACGTGGACCACACTGGACAGACCTGGCTCTTCCGGTTCTGGTGGTGCTACGATACGAGAATTGACAACCACTTTTGATCTCTGGAAACGTTAATGAACCCATTAGTCAAAGATTCATTCCCAAAATGTGCTCCTCGGACCACTAACTTGTTCTCTGGCCAAGACTACGGGAAATTTTAAGACGGTTGCATATTATAAAATCGCAAGGCTTCTCTCGAAATATTTTCTTCGAAAAGTGCTCTTATCAAAAGTACTGGAATTAATGGGATAGATAATAGTAACTGGGAAAGAACATCTTGGAAATAGAAAAGATAGCAAAAACATGTTTTCGTCCAAAAACGTTTCATTTTTTCACGATAGCTGTGGATGGTAAGAAAGCACTGTAATCATGCGAAATTTACATTGCTAGACTGTGCGTTTTCCACGATTCAGTATTACCACTGGAATAATCCAGGCAGATAAATGATTTTCCTACCTTATCCCTGTGACGACCAGAAGTAGAGTTCCTTCTATGAGAGCTGACCGGCGAGGAGGCCAATGAAGAAGGACTGAGAGACAGCCGGTCAGACGGCGAGGGCGAGCGAGCTTCTTGCGGAGCAGCCACCACTGCAGGCGCGGCCTCAACAGCAGCAGCAGCTTCTGCAGGCCTAAACAATAGACTCAAGTTGTGCAACACTTATTTTGAACTGGAGTTCAACGACAATTTTGGGGTATCTCACCATTTTTTTTACTCCACTTGTACAACAATGAGAGCTACTGCTAAATGTGCACAATGCTAATTAAGATTTTATTCCTTTCTTCAATGGCCGGTACCTTTGTACATTCACTCCAAGACGTAACAAGGTACAACAGTATGCAGGAGAAAATTTCTGACTGACAGGCGACTCGATTGCTGAATCCCAATCTAACGTAGGTATGACATTAAAAAAAAAACTTTAACCTACTTTGATTGTTCATTCAAAGTTGTCGTTTCTTCAACGATTATGACCTCAGGAGAGTTGCTTCGCATCCTCCGCTCTAGATTTCTTTCTTCCAGCTTCCGCTTGGCGCGACTCAGCAGTAGCTGTTTCCGCAATTCTTCGGGCGAGACTGAAGCCTCAGATGAGGCTTGACTAGCGGGCCGTTTTTCCTCTTTCTCTCCTCCCTCCAGAGTCAACTTGTCATGTTCTTTCAGAAGTTCCCGGGTGGGTGCCATCACAGTTGGTTCAACCTAAAAAAAAAAATCACTCCAACTCTCAGCCTGACTTCATCTAGCGAAAGTGAAATCGCTGAATACTTTACAGTTATATGGTAGTAATGCCAGCAGAGCGGCGATATAACCCTACAAGACCTTGACGCAGAATTTATTCCTAAACACCTTCACAGTAATTCGAATAAAAAATAAATCCTCCTGGCAACGAGTTTTATCTCTGGAGCCTATCCATTGAATTCATATCTATGACAGAAACCATTATTGGTTTGCTCTCAGGCAATTTAATTCCATGTTTATATCAAGTAAATAAATGTCTTCATGCTACAAAAAGAAATACTAACGGTTTCGACTTTGTTCCCACTATTCAGCTTCACCTCAATAATACTGAATCCGTCACTTTCTTCATTTTCGTTCTCCTTTGCGTCTTCTGATTTGTCAACAGGCACCGTCAGAGTCTCTAAATTGGCTATGTTGCATTCTACAGTCCCAATGACAACATCGGCTGCAACAGAGATTATCAGAACATTTTCAACACCACCATCCGTCATCAGAATAACTAAACTCTGTACCCTGACTAATGCTTCATTCTATACTTACATTGAATCATACAGGCGGCTTCTTCAAAGGGAACAGCTTGCGCAGGTACCTCCATCTTATCTTCGTTGATTTTCTCATCACTTTTGTGCCGCTCTTTTAGGCTCCCAATAATAGCACGGCCGACTTCCTTGGTGACATCCAACAACTCTGCCTTTTCCTTCTTAACTTTCTTTTTAGGTATTACATCCTCGTCTTCCCAGTCACTCATCTCACGTGATTTTTTTACTTTCGAATCTTTGCTTTTGTGCTTACTCTTTTTCTGTTTTTTCTCCTTCGATTTTTTTGAGTGTTTTTTCTTCGCTTTCACTTTTTCGTCAGGGGAATGAGAGACCTTTAGTGCTGAATCTCTAGATGCGGCCCGATTTGTTACTGGAACTTTTTTGCTTTCTGCTTCTTTTTTATCTGCAATGTAATACATAGAGCACAACTAGTTAGTGACCTTTAAACGGTAAGGTACATTTAAGAATTTTACTCCACGTCGACAGGTTTTATTTTTTTTATATTTTAACCACACCAATAGTTACATTTTATCCCGTGCATAAGGGTAAGTCTATGTTACCATCGCATCTCAAGAGTCAAGCCACATCTCTCTCAATTTGTAGTTCACTCACGTCTACATACAACCTACTTAAGCGAAAAACAAAACATAGGTACCTTTAGCAGCAACTGTAACTTCTTGCAATTTCTGCAGTACAGTGTGCAACCACGAGGTAAAAACTTGGGTGTTGTTATTCAGGAACAAAGACAGATCATCCTCCATCTGCACCTTACTTCGTTTATTGGCCACCATAACCATGATATAATCCGGAAGTTCATCGTCTACATAGGCACCCAGTTCTATCAGCTTCGCTTTAATAGCCGCCTAAAAAACAAGGAATGCGTATGATGGTGAACCAGGAACAGTAGGTTTCAAAAAACGGTACCTCCGGAAGAAACTGATACACCCACTACCCCGTTAGCCGCGATCTACAACCGACTCCTTACTAAACAAATTTCGACCCTGGCGCGGCAATGTGGGGTTCTTTAGAGGCCAAATATGATCGATTATTTGCATTCGCAGCCAGGCAAGACAAACAATCAACAAATTTAGGAATAATTTAGAATTTAGGTAGAACTATTCCAACGTTGGTCTCGGTGTATGCCAAACAATTTTTAAAACATAAAAATTAGATAGGTAACTTAGGTACCTACTCATTTTATTAAAAATTATTACATGCTTCAGTTAAAATTGTAAACTGAGAAAAGTAGAGCTCCCACTTACTCGAATTTTGTGGCTCACTTCATTGCCTACACCGTCCATTTTCTGATAACCTTTATTTGTACTACACAAATTAGGATTACAATGAATTTTTTATTTTAAAATTGTTCACAAATAAAATGCTTCAAGATATGCAGCCATCTTTAAATCTAATAATTCAGTGTCATCAGACACAATTTGGCAGTTAAAATTGACCTAAAATAACTTTTTTAATTTTATAATTTAAATAAATTATAAAATTTTTATAATAAAAAACTATTTTTTATCATAATAAATAGTACCTTTCTGTTGAAAATTACCCTTTCACGTGGAAATAGAAGATGGTTGCTATGGTGACATTAGAATAACAACATAAGCTGAAATGTGAATGTGAACCGCTGCCGTAATTTTTACTTTTTGGCTAGGTTTGCCTTTTTTCTAGTAAAAATATATTATCATGTCTCAGTTGAAATTACTGGACTTGGACGTTTTGTCCGAAGCTGAGAAAGGAATTGATTTGGTAAGCTTTTAATTCTAAGAATTGTTTTCGATATTCGGGACTGAATGAAAAACAGGTAGAACTAGAAACGGCGGCGTGAAACAAAGCCAAGGTTCGTAAACTATTTTCTTTCTTGTTTTATTTCTTCTCTGCCAGAATGATCGGCGTGATCCTGATAAAGTTTTCGAAGACGTTCCAGTTCACCTTTTTTTGAGTCCACACCACAGCGGGGGGAGTGGCAGGGCTTCGAGTTCCAGCAGCTACGAAGCAAGCCGACCGAGTCGCCCCCTCCGGGAGACAACTTTTGTTACTGTGGAGAAACAGCCCAATGCCGCACAGGACAGCGGTACGATTATCTTCTAATTAGAGTACCTACTTACCTACCTAAAAGTTACATAGGTACCTACCTAGTTATTTAGGTTCGTTTTACTAATTTTCACCTTATCCCAAGTCCAATCTCGTTCAAGAGATTTACCTACTTACCTAACTTTATGCTGATAAATCTACCAACTTAATTTACTGATCTACTTAAGCGGATTTGGCCCCCAAAGTATAGATACACATAGCAAAATTTCTGTTGATCGAGATTGTAGGTTTTTTCATGTGGAGATATCCTCATAGTAAGATGTTAGTAGGTAGGAGGGTAGGATTTACGATGGGTTCTTTAGTACACACATACCAGTTTTTTTAGTCTAAATAGATCTTTGCATTGTACCTATTTTCTGGGCTCCCCGAGAAACTCTTTGTCTTGGTTGCATTTTAGATGACAAAGACCAGGTTTCATCGGCAAGCGCGTCTCCACTGACTACAAGTAGCGGTTGTGAAGAGCCAATGTCACCAACGATCCGTTCCCGGAACCTGACAAGAAGAACAAACAAGATCCAGGATTTGGAACAAATACCACCTCGTGTTGTTATTAGGTTAGTTCGCTCATTTAGGTTCTTTTTAAATTCAGGATAGAAAAAATGGAGGTGGAGAGAATGTACCTAATAGATGTTTTCCCACGGGTTCGAATCCCAATATCGGTAATTTTCTGTTGGTAGCATGGACGACACGGTGGACATACCCACCTATCATACGAATCTCCTTAGGAATGAATCCCTCGAACTATGACATCAACGCATTAACCGATATGTTGCTGGTACAGGCGCAGTAAATGTGTTTGACAATCTGAAGAGTGCTGCGGATGGCATTGATTTCAGAGGTTTACTTTTTTGTGCTGTTCTGATTTGCTATTAACGTTGTGTTCCAGAGAAGACGAAGATAGGCGGAAGTCAGGAGATGTGGAGCCTTCCCAAGAGCCTGATGTAGGTCGGAGCATCACTTCCATGTCAGATCATGTCTCTGACCATCTTTCATACAGAGATCGCCTTCGAGATCATATCAACACTGTCAGGGTAATTTCCCGAACAATGCTTATAAATGCTAAGTAGGTAATTAATCGAAATGAAATTTGTGCATTTTCAAAGAAACTGGCATTTTACTGATCAATTACTTTTTTATGTATTTTTTTTTTTTTTTTTTTTAGTAACCACTAGATTGTAGATTCCCAACATTTATTGCGTTACAGAACAAAAAATATCCGCTGAATATTCCACTGAAAACGCGAACGCCATATGGGCTACCTGCTACCTCACTAGTCATTAAAGTTCTAAGTAACAGAACCGACGACCAAAACCATTCAGGTTCATTTACTTATCCTTTTTCTAGGAACGCGCGGCCGAATCCTTGTCGAGACCGCAGTCTCGGTCCCAGTCGAGAACACAGTCTAGAATAAAGATGCTGCTGGCCCATAGGCCGTCGAGATCTGACGATATGTTGAAAAGAGAGGAGCGAGAAGTTTCGGTCGCTTTGGAACGTCATCAAAAGCATCGAGGGCAGTGGCGTCAACTATCCCAGGAGCTATTACGAGTATGTAGCTATTTCGAAAACTTCACAGCCTTAAAAATATATATTCAGAGCTAAAATTATCCAATGTTTTCCCAAAAGGGAAGTGGAAAAAAAAACATCATTCTCATTCTAGAGTCCAGCAATAGATAATTTTGTAAATCAAAACATTGGTCTCGTAATTCCGTCATTCAAGAACATATGAATTTTAATTTACTTACAAATTTCCTTATTCTACCAGAGAAAAACTGAAAAAGAGGGGTACGAATTTTTTACCCAAGAAGCAGAGCCGAAGGAAAGAGACTCACCGCCACCTGCCGATGAACCAGTTAGCCCTGCGATGACGGACAAATCTCGGGATGGCAAGATGACTGTGGCTGATTGTTTGGACCTGCGCACAGACTATGAACCAGTAGCTTGGGTCCCAGCTAGGATGGCCGTTGATACTTCCATGAAGTTCAACTCTCTCATTTTTTACCCTTCTTCCAGGCCAGGTCTGTGGATTTTATACATTACAGTTTCGTAGGACTGGGAGGCCTAACCGGCAGCTCTACAGCTTTACAGTTCCTAGTGCTAGACATTGTACTCCGTGAATAGGGTTCAACTGGTGATCTTTCTGTCGACATTCGTCAAAAAGACAACCTTCTAGACGACTTGTCTATCGAGGCTGCATTAAGCAGGTATGCCTACCTAATATAGGTAGTAGGTAAAATCTGACTCCACAGCTAGTTTGCAGTGCCTCACCTATTAATCATTTTCTTCCGGTGTTTCATCAATTGCAGTTTCCTTTGATGAGAAGCTTGAGGACGGCATGAACCCACGTTTTGCCGAAGATGAAGGATTCTATGTGGAGGATAAGGAAAACAGACCGCGACGTATGAAATGTCGTCTCGAACAGCGTCTACTAAAGGTTCCCGGGGGCAAGTAAGAAATTATTCTCCTACTTGATAGAATTTAAAAAAATGATATGCTATGATGTGCTATAAACTGAATTTCTCTTTCCTAGAAAATGGTTTGGCCCCGATGGTGAGCTACTGAGTAAACCCTCGAAGCTGGTACATTCACTAAAAATCTGTGAACCCGTCATGAAAGGGACAGTTTATCAGTTTCCCACACTTCCAAACCTTCGTCGTGATCTTGAGGATGGATCTGTTGTCCTCGATGTGGAACTGCTCGCGGTACGCTTCTCCCATCATTCTCTCTTCAGCCGTGAGCATGTTTTAGCTCAGCGTCTGCGCAACATCTGGCGAAGATTTCGGCAGCTTCGTCACACCGATTCTTGTAACCGTTTGAAAGGACAGTTGGATGCACTGCGGCGAGCGAGAGGCTCCGCAAAAGATGAAGAAGTTGAAAAGTGAGAAGCCTGCTTGAATTTAATTATGCTGTAAAGATGCTGAAATGTAGGAAAACCCTGTAGGTGAGATAAGATCAGATGAGTCTGATTAGGTCAGTGGTGAGGAAAGAAAGAAACAGACACATGTTCTAAACGCGACGCATCGAGACTTTCGTCTAGAATATTTCCCAGTTCTGGGCCGGCCTACCAACCCCCTTCTGGGTAAGTAGAAGACTTGAACCGGCCGGGGGAAACGCAACTGACGGGACCGTCGTGGACCGTGATCTTCTAATGTGGGACCTAGCAGTATCCTAGCAGGGTGCAGTTGTGGCGCCAATGAGTTTATGAGAGTACTTTCTTATTAATTGTGCTATATTATTCCTCATTTCAGGTTAGAAACAGAAATTCGAGATGTCCGTAATAAATGGTACAGTGAGAGTGAGTCAGAACGACGAGTTGAGGCCCGTTTACTGGCCACCTGGCGTGACCTTCAGCGGCTGCGGGAAGAGCAAGGCTACCGGAACACAAGTATCCACTTAGTGGTCAAACAGAAACCTGGTCGCGACGTCGAGCGGTGGGAGCAAGATGTGGTCGCCGAAGTTTCTGAAGCGCGGGACGAAGCTCTTCGGCTATTTGAAAAAATGAAGATTGAGTATGAGAAGGAATATGAGCTTTGGCACGAGAAAATCAATCAGGTATGAATTATTTTTGATTAAATATTGTTTCATAATGTAGTGAAAGGAATTTTTTTAGTAAGTAATTAAGGGCCACCATACATTCTCGACGAACTCCGCCAAAACCACTGTGCGAAAGTAAATATTCGACAAAAGTAATGTTTACATTTTAGTACCACCGGAGACTGGTAATTGCAATATCGTATCGGTTGTGTCTACTCTAAAAGCTAAACATAGTGTGCTATTTGAACGCGAAACGAACGAGTGAAAGTAGGACACTATGTTTAGCTTTTACAGGAGAAAAAGTAGAGAAATGGTGTTGCAATTACGAACTTCCGTAAGTGAAATAAAAATTGTCAACATGTAACATGGCGGCGGTAAATATTACAAACATTTATCAAGCTTTTCTACTAAATGTGACGATAAAATCATACTGTTTTAATCCGAAACGTTACAAAAAAATATTTCGCGTGAGGTAGTGTTGTGTTTTCGGGATCTGTCAAAAAAACATGTGGACTGGTAGTTGACTGTTTAAAATCGCTCCTGTGGGCTTATTACTCCATTTCATGCAAAAATACAACACTACCTCACGACAAAGAGTCTCAGGTTTACATCCCCCTATAAACACTTTTCACTCGCCCTGTAACTTCGGAGTAGGGCTTGAAGTACGTAGCATTGCGAACCAAATGGGTGTATTTCCCCTTAAGATACAGTATACATAATAATGTTTGATTACCACAAGAAGTGTCCGAGAGGTCTGGCAGGCTGAGAGGCCTGGGTTGGAATCTCGTTTTAAGCAAGTTTCTCGCATGTGATGGCAGGATGTAACAGGTAATTCTCGGGACACCCGTTGGTTTGCCTCCCTTCTAAACCTACCTAGTGCCTACTACAGAGTAATGCTGAGCGTGATTTTGGGATAGCAATAC
The DNA here is from genome assembly GCA_950004255.1 of Mesopsocus fuscifrons. Taxonomy (NCBI): domain Eukaryota; kingdom Metazoa; phylum Arthropoda; class Insecta; order Psocodea; family Mesopsocidae; genus Mesopsocus; species Mesopsocus fuscifrons. Next base: position 8,780,716 of record OX465377.1, read on the forward strand.
GGACATCTTATCTGACTTTTAGGCATCAGGAGACGGAGTAACCTCTGAAGAAGATACGAAATCAGTTCCTCCACCCGCCCCTGTGCCTCCCTTCGATGAACTGGCAGTAGAGCACAGTGTTAGAGAAAAGCTGCGGACAATGTTTCGAAGTCCTGGTGAGCCAGAGGTGGATTTATCCTTGGGAGATCTGGGGCCCCCTACTGCTGCTAACGATGCCAGGTACCTTTTTATATGTACCGACCTATATGCTATATTATATGTAGGCACTATTCTTATTTTTTTTAGTTTTTTGCACAGCACATCTCCGTTATCCGAAAGATATTTCCCAACGTTACCTCCTCATATCCACCCAGAACCGTCCTCTCCTTTTACAGGGAAGAAGCTCGACGCATAGCAGTGAAGAGGCAAGAAGTATTTGTGAAACTTTTGTGCAATGGGAAAGAGGTATACCGATCCGAAAGTCAGCCTTTATCAGCATCGTTTACGGTACAGTTTGGGCAGCGATTTGCTGTAAGGCTGCTTGAGTGGCCAAAGAGCCTAATTCTACAAATCGTCGAGAGTGGCCGAGAGCCTTCCGATGCCTTCCTGCCGTTTCCAGACTGGTGTGTTTTTTTTTACTTCATATTATCCTTTTCTATTTTCCTTCCTGCTCCCTGTTGGGAAAAAATGCTCCTAAACCACGTCAAAATCCTGCAGTCGTCGGAATCGGAAATCACTTGAATCTCTGAAATATCCAGTATATTTCTGGTTTAAAAATCTCCTGTCTTGTGTTAGTAGAAGATTCATGGCTCTCTCTGTCAACCTCTAAGACAGCACTACCTTGCTGACTGAATTATTTGATTTTACAGTCTGACAACGGTTGAGACCGCTGAAGTGGAAACTCATGAGTTCAGCTGTGCCGCAGTAGTGACTCACACGCATGCTGGTGTTGGGTGCGGGCGTGACGTCACGGCGTGTCCAGGTGGCAGTGAATTTAACAGCCTCCCTTTTTGCTTGTATACATCTGGATCAGTCACCGTTCGTCTAGGATGGGCAGTAGATGCCTCTGGCCAAGTAATGTCCCCACCACGGCGCTTCTGGTCTCTTTTCAGGTCTGTTAGTGAGGGTTTTGTCTGTGAAAAAGTAAATTTGTAGATTATATTTTGAAGGACAAAAATTCTTTGAATAACTTCTAGCTGTACCGTAGAGGTGCCAATTTATTAAAATGTTACATCCTCCACCCCTGCAGTTAATTTAACGTTATGCTTTTTGCCAAAAGTACGAACACGATAAGCCATAACAAGCCGACGTGGCAACTCTGCAGTCTGGTTTTAACAAATCAAAATTACCTACTAATACCTTCATCACACTCACACTGAATGTTCATAGTTCATGCTCCTGCAGTGGTATTCCCTTTCTCGAACGCCAGAAACCCCACTCAACTAACACCTTCAAAATTTATTGTAAGAAGAAGTGTTCTCCATTTACTGCATCATCGCGTGCCTTATCTTCTTACAATAATTTTTGAATGTGTTAGTTGAGTGGGTTTTCTGGCGTTCGAGAAAGGGAATACACCTGCTGGTGTTCATTATTTTACATTTTTAAAGAGAGAAACCTGGAAGAGAAGTTGCAGCGAAAGCCCACTCAGATGTGTCAAAATTAAAGGAATGGGTCGATAAAGCTCGTTTAGATCCAAATGATCCTGGAAACGCGCAACTCTTTCATATTCTGAGTCAGTCAAAACCTGCGGAGGTTACCACCAATGCCAGTGAATTGGACTTCTGTGACGCCGAAGAAATTCTCAACAACCCTCGTCTCCGCCTCCTTCGTCTAAGAGACCAAGGAGAACCCGAATTCCGTGGCTACCAAATGGTGCCTCTTTGCGAGAAACTGATTCATCCAGAAATATTTAAGGTGAGGCTTATTTAAATTACTGCTCCCTTTGCAAGTGAGCAAGGTTATGGAACCCCTTGCCCTACCAGTTATAAGTATGATAAGAGAATCAGAAACAGAAGTATGTTCAACTTTGTGCTAAGTACCCAAAAAAGCCATAAGCTGAGCTGATGCCAGTGCCATACCAATGGCCTTACTGAGTATTTTATCTAGACTTCTTTAAAACCCTATCTTTAGTACTTCTAGAGAGCTTATTGGGTCGAATACTAATTTTGTAATGGAGTTGATAGGCTTATGAGGCGAGGGTGGCGCGGCCTTTGGAGCAGGAGACATTGGTGGATCCCCTGGACAGCCACCGCGCAGTGGGGCGTAGACGCATGGAACAGATCCGGCAGACTATTCTGCAGCGTTGTAGGCAGGCCCGTCAGCACCGCCGCCTTGCTGACGTAGTCATCGAGGACCAGGTCCCAGACTTAGGGTGAGCTCTTTACCAGTGTTTGTGTTGCAGTAATGCAAGCTGTAGGTTTTTATAAAGAATCAGTAGATTTCCGGTATTACGTTTTAGACCGGTGGATTTGGTTACAATACGAGTAACAATCATTGATGATACAGCCCTCAACAGTGTTCAATACAAGGGTACAAAATGTCATAATAATAAAAGAGGGAAACGTTTTGACGAACCTGCGTCCTCTTTCTTCGTGGCTTCGTGCATTATTGTCACTGAACAATTTGGTTTATGAGATAAAGGATGTCGAGGATCACGTTTTCATTTCATTTGGAAATACCCAACCCAACTCAGCTGAAGCTCTTGATTTTAGAACGCTGGGACTAACTTTAATGCGGTGGCTTCGACCCAAGCGCCCTCTTCGGCCTGAACGGAAGCAGAGAAAAACTGTGGCAGTCCAGAATTTAGTCGGTCAGGATGTCAGTATTGTTGTCAATGTTGTTCGTGCTTTTGAGGTTGGTTTTCTCTTCTTTTCCAGCTATTTCGGCTAAGTGTTCGATTTTCCTCACTATTACTAGGTTAAATGAAAAAGTTTTACAGTTTTTACAGTTTACAGTTTTACTTTTTACAGCCACTGAACTGTCAACATCTAGCTATTTCGTGATTTACATGCAGGTCCCAGTCCGAAAGGATATGGACTCAATGTCTGCAAGCGGGAGCATCGATGGTTTCTCATTGGTGAATGTGCGGCCTTTCGTGTCAGCAACTTTTCGGGGTCAGTCTGCTCGCACTACAGCAGCTGAGGGTGCTAATCCCACGTGGAATCAAGATTTAATCCTGCCCGTTCATACTGCTAGTGGTGACTTTTCTCCAGGTACTCAACTTAGAAAAAGTTAAAAATGGTCGATATGTGGAGGTGGATATCTCTGCTCATTCCAGCCTAGATGGAAATTTGAACTTAGGTGAGAGGTGAAGCATGACAACTAAAAATAAACATTTGTGCTTGTACTCTTCAGTGGGTTTTTATGCCGAGGTTCACCACTACCTACGATTACTGTAACCCCGCTGTAAATTTATGTATGGGTACAATACAGGTGCATTGGCTGGGGTGAAGGACACGTTATTCCTCCACCTCTTCGATGAAGTGATCGTAGACCTGGTTGAAGAGGACGGACTGCGAGACAGCACAGTTCATCAGCGACTAGAAAAGCATTGGCTCGCCGGGTTGGAAATTCCGTTTTCTACTCTCTATTGCAACTCTCGAGTGGAAGGAACATTTCAGCTTAGTTCTCCTCCTGTTCTTCTTGGGTTTGTATTTTTATCTGGGTAGCAAGTAGTAAGAGCAGTTACGGTAAAAGGCAGTCAACAACCTTTAGGGTGAATTTCACCACTTCTTTAAAGTTTAAAGTATACTATAGCGTTTCCTATCAAACAGATTGGGCTTATCGTATGTTTAGCTTATGAAAGTGCCTTGTCATAAGTTAAACATAAGATAATAAATATCAAATCCACCCCTAAAAGTAAAACAGAAATCGTAAAAATAACGAAGTACTACGTACTAAAAATATGGTTTTAAGCTCTTTTTTTTTTTTAAATTTCAGCTACGAAAGAGAAGCCCACCGCATCACAGGAGGAGTTTTGCCTCAGAGAGATGCCACGTACCTCACACTCTTCATCACCGTCCAGCCAGCCTTAAATCCTCCTGAACCTTTCATAGTATGTATGACTACTTATGCATACATACTGCCCAACCCGTATTTTTATTTCTGTCTCTATAGTTATACCAATGAACTACATCGATTTTCTTTCGTTGTTTGGAAACTTTTTACTTATGTTCCTTTGAACTGTTTCAGGACGTTTTTGAAACGACAGAGTCGCCAGTTCTTGAAACACATCTACGGGGATGGCAAGAAGAAGTGCAATCCCTGTTTCCGGCGCGAAAGGTTCGTCCGTTGGTGAGCACCTCTGCTGCCACTGGTATCTGCATCACGCGACTGATTCGTCCCATACAGCCACCCTTCCTAGCATCGGTTGGTGAAGCACCCACCACCCCTGCTGCCGCTGCTCGTTTTGTTGCTCGCATTCCAACCATGGCATCTGCAACTTTTTACCCGGGGTTACTGAACGTCTGGCTAACGTGTGATGTAAGTATTAGACTAACTGAAAATAGCCGTAAATATTCATGGCTGATCGGTAATATTTTCGAAAGAGAAAATAAATCTATAAGAGAAATTATTTACTGTGGAGTTAGCCGGTATACGTATGCGAATAAGTTAAAGTCTATAGTTCAATTAAAATAGTCACAAGAATGGGAGTTGAATGTGTTTTTACCTATTTCTGCCAATATACAAGCCGCTTAAAAAGGATACAAGTTCAAATACCTATCAGTAGGTGCGACAGGGCCGTATAATAATGATTCAAACGAACTCTAAAATGGCAGCAGGTGGTTGGGATGCTGAGTGGAGGAGTAGAGGACCACGCGGTGCTACTGACCTGCTTTTTGCTCCACATGGGCCTGCCTGCCTACCTGCTGCTAGGGGTAGGGATTCCTCACGGTGCCTCTGCCTATGTCCTGGTCAATAGTCCCGGAGCAGAAGTGGTTTGGGACCCTACGACGGGAACGAAGTACAGCGTCCGCGACAGTTTCTGCCCTCTCCAAAAAGTATTCAGTCTTGTCAGCAATACAAACGTAAGTTTAGTACACTCATCTCAACCCATGTTAACAACGGTAAACATCCTTTAGAAGGCTGAAGATTTTTATGTGGGTACCCTGTATGGATGTACAAGGTTTCTACCCTCGTATCATTCAGCCATACCCGCACGTGGTGGTTCAGTGGTTTTGCACCTAGAGTCCCGTTAATGCGATATCAGCTGTGTGTGACTTTTGAGCATGAGAGTTCTTAGACTTATTTCATCTTATTTACTACTCGTACCTATAAAAGTTAAGTTAATTTTATTGTTAACGAGCTAAAGCGCAGGCTCCGCCTGCTCTTTACCTCGCCACTGCGTGGGGCTAGACACCTGGGCCTTCGGCCTTATGGTTTGTTTTGATTTTCTATGAAGGTCGTCCATTTAGCCGCGGCGCGCTGCGGCTAGATTGACGACCTCTAAACTTTTGTTAAACGAACGGCGATAGAGCTCAAATTTACCTCACCATACCTACCTACTTTTTAGTAAAAAAAAAAAAAAAAAAAAAAAAAAAAAATCAAGGGTCCTACAATATCCGCAATTAACCTTCTCACTCAGTATCAAATTTTCGTTCTTTTTTTGTGATTTTATTAAAATTCATTTTGCAAAATGCGTTCCGAGTTCCGACCATTCAAAAACGTGGTTTCTCATTTGGAGCACTTTTTTAAAAAGAACGGCCATAGGTAATTACGAAATTCTACTCTACAAATGTTTAAGTAGGTACCTAACGTTGTTTTAAACAAAAGTATAATTAAATTTCAGAATAATCCGTCTGTAACTGGGATTGGAGCCAAATCGATCGAAATTCAGTCAAAGACTGCTGTAATTTTCTACTAATTGTAATTTTATTCCAAAGAACCCTCAAAGATCTATTTGCCAACATACTTATCAATTCCTAATGTTATAGATTGAAAACTGAGCTCTTGTTGCTTATCCGACTAATCAAAAACCCGAATTTTGAATAATTATTCTACCCATCAAAAAATACTTTAAACTTAAAAGGATCCCTCGGCCATGATCTTAGACAGGTACACATCAAATTTCATCAAAATTGGGTCATCAAAATACTTATAAGTATAGAGGCTGTGTGTTTGTTATAGAGAATATTCGTTATAGAGAGTTTGTTACATAAAAAAGAGAATGTTCGTTATAGAGAGCGACCTCGTTATAGAGAGAATGTTGTAGATTATAAAGTGGGGGTGTTCGTTATAGAGAGGGACCTCGTTATAGAGAGAGTGTTGTAGATTATAAATTGGTAATGTTCGTTATAGAGAGAATGTTGTAGATTATAAAGTGGGAATGTTCGTTATAAAGAGGGACCTCGTTAAGGAGAGAATATTGTAGATTATAAAGTGGGAATGTTCGTTATAGAGAGGGACCTCGTTATAGAGAGTGTTGTAGATTATAAAGTGGGGGTGTTCGTTATAGATTGTTCGTTATAGAGAGGGACCTCGTTATAGAGATAATGTTGTAGATTATAAAGTGGGGGTGTTTGTTATAGAGAGACACCTCGTTATAGAGAGAGAGTTGTAGATTATAAAGTGGGGGTGTTTGTTATAGAGAATACACCTCGTTATAGAGAGAGTGTTGTAGATTATAAAGTGGGAGTGTTTGTTATAGAGAGGGACCTCGTTACAGAGAGAGTGTTGTAGATTATGAAGTGGGAATGTTCGTTATAGAGAAGGACCTCGTTATAGAGTGTTGTAGATTATAAAGTGCGAGTGTTCGTTATAGAGAGGGACCTCGTTATAGAGAGTGTTGTAGATTATAAAGTGGGGGTGTTCGTTATAGAGAGGGGCCTCGTTATAGAGAGAGTGTTGTAGATTATAAAATGGGAAACATCGTTATAGAGAGGGACCTCGTTATAGAGAGTGTTGTAGATTATAAAGTGCGAATGTTCGTTATAGATTAAGACTTCGTTATAAAGAGAAGGTTGAAGATTATAAAGTGGTAAGTAATGTTTGTTATAGAGAGGGACCTCGTTATAGAGGAAGAGTTGGATTATAAAGTGGGAATGTTCGTTATAAAGAGGGACCTCGTTATAGAGAGTGTTGTAGATTATAAAGTGGAAGTGTTCGTTATAGATTAGGACTTCGTTATAAAAAGAAGGTTGTAAATTATAAAGAGGGAATGTTCGTTATAGAGAGTGAGTGTTTGTTATAGAGAGAGTGATCGCCAGGACTTCCTTACCGTATATACTTACCTAATACTTATCGGTGAAAAAGATAAAAATGAAATATAAAAAAAAAAGTCCCGCGTCAGTATTCGATCCCTGACCCCCACACATGATAGGCTACTTTTGGAACCGCTGCACCAAAACCACATGACTAAGTTTGGAAGCCACAGTCCCATATAACCAATAGCTTACGTTTTTTGTAATCTCTGTCTCATCTGTAAGTGATGTGAATCAAGTGTCTGTATCCACTCCTATAATGAAATAGAACTGAGATCTCGAAGCTTGCCCGACTAATGAAAAGCACGAATTTTGAATTATTCTTAAGAAATTTTCTACCTATCGAAAAATACTTTAAACTTAAAAGGATCCCTCGGTCATGATCTTAGACAGGTGCACATCAAATTTCATCAAAAATGGATCATCAATATACCTACTTGTATAAGTATAGAGGCTGTGTGTTTGTTATAGAGAATATTCGTTATAGAGAGTTTGTTACATGTTAAAGTGAATGTTCGTTATAGAGAGGGACCTCGTTATAGAGAGAGTGTTGTAGATTATAAAGTGGGAATGTTCGTTATAGAGAGGGACCTCGTTATAAAGAGTGTTGTAGATTATAAAGTGCGAGTGTTCGTTATAGATTAGGACTTCGTTATAAAGAGAAGGTTGTAGATTATACAGTGGTAATGTTCGTTATAGAGAGGGACCTCGTACTTATCGGTGAAAAAGAAAAAAATGAATTTAAAAAAAAAAGACCCGCCAGGATTCGATCCCTGGCTCCCACACATGATAGGCTACTGTTGGAACCACTGCCCTAAAACCACACAGCTGAGTTTGGAAGCCACAGTCCCATATAACCAATAGTCTCTGTCTCATCTGTAACAAACTCACTTTTCTATGACAAATTTTGAAAAGGTTAATTTCTAAATCGTCAAAAATTCAATAGTTTCATCTTTAGTAGCTTTATTTAATTAAATAATATAAAAAATTAAATAGTTTTTATTTTTATATAATTCTACGTTTTTCCAAATTCCTTTGGCATTTCCTTTGACCGCCCTTGGCGTCTGCTAGAAATGGCGCGAAATCAAATATCCGAAAATAAATCCGTTTATTTTTTTATTTTTTAAATATTTTTTTTTCTGTACTTTCTCAAAACATTTTATGCATGTATTGCATATCAAATTGTAGCTTAAACAATGACATCCATTAATATACCTTTTTATTTCGTTCATCTTTAGAATTCGGTGTGATATGTTAGTTTCTGTAGAATTTTTTTAGTGGTTTTCAACGTATGATGGTCAATGATGCGCTTAGAAATGGATATTTCTTCATAGTTTGGGGTAAGCTTTGCTGTGTCTTAAAGCCTGATTCATTCCGAATAAGAAATGTATAAAAAACTACAATGTTATCGGTTTGGCGTGTGTTTAAATTGTAAAACTAAACAGCGCTACAAACAAAAAAATTTCCGAAAATCATTTTCCTCAATCAAAAAGTCGTTTATTTCGTTAGCTGGCACGGTTTAGTTTGTGTTTATCTTGTAGTGCATTTCATGAGGAATAAAATGAGCTATTCAGATCAACTGTAGCTCGAAAGATGCAAAAAGCCACAAAGAAACCCCGAAACCCTACACTACCCCATTTTCTTAGAGTTCCGCAACTCGTTACTTTTGCACGGCCTCTTAGGGCTCAGCGATTTTACGTTTATTATAACTTGACATGCGGAATCTCTGTAGTGGCAAACACAATTTTGGGACACCGAGAGGATTTTAATATAGTGGGATTGTTTAGATCTGGGCAAATATTCAAGAAGAAGACTCACCTCGGAGGGTGCGCTTCGATGTTTCAAAACGAGCTGACTGGCTTCCTGCCTTTAACAAGAATATGGTTGCTCCTTCAGACAGCCCACAGCCTGAGGTTTTAGACTTCAAAGAAACATCTCGGTAAATAACTCAGTGTAACTCTGTTTTAAAGCTCAAAATATTTTGTAGCATTTTTTTAATGCTCGACATTCTTTGAACAGAATATGCGCGGATGAGTGGGTTGTGTGATTTTTTGGCCGAAACCGAATAGGTAGGTGCGGGCCGAAGCCTTTTTAGTAGTGGGCCGAAGCCAATAACTCCATGTCGTACCTAAGCGGAGAATTTTTCGCTTACGCAGGGATTCGAACCCTAACATCAGGACACAAAGTGGACCCCTTAACCGCTCGGCCACATTTTATAGCATCGACGTTTTACTTATATTTTACCCCTCGTTCCCAGAATTAGCCAAACTTTTGAGAACCATAATACTCATGAAGACGCAGTACTGCCCCATAAAACTACATTTCAATTTTAGGCTAGCTGTGCAAGCACTGCAAGATAAGCTGGAGAGCCGTCTACGGGATGGGATGATGAAATGGCGAAGACGGCAGCGAACTCAGTGGAATAGGTATTGTGCTGCCACAATGAGGAAGCTTCTGCCACGCTTGGAAGAGGCAACCTGGGATATGGGGGAGTCTGTCAGTCCAGATCATTGGCAGGGCCTTAACCATATCTTGGCATCACATAAGGTAGATTTGATACCTAGGAAAAATGAACTGGAAGGTACCTGTCTCAATACCTACCTATTACATTTGTATGTAATTAGATCCCTGTTTGGTGCAGGTAATTTGCAAGTTCGCGAAAATCTAAGTACCTACCTACTAACTAGGTACCTACTTACCCAGTCTGTCTTACACGAATTCTAGGTAGGTAAGTAGGTACCTACCTATATGTATTTTTTGTTAAAGGTGTGTGGCTTCCCAATTAACATGCCCTACACTGACATAGACGCCGTGATGGAGGCAGTCAAAGCGACAGGAGTCCATACTAATGAGGGTGAAGAGGTGGAATTTGCTCTAGCGGTGTACATTCATCCATATCCTTGTGACGTTTTATCTGTCTGGATTTATGTTGCATCATTGACGCGGCGTAGATAAGAAACAGAAATAAACATGTGTGGTTATGTTATATAAACCTCTAATAATAAGTAGGTATTAGAATGTGCTTTTACTATAAACTAAAACGGAATATTGCATCGCATTTCAGAACCAAAAATATTTTACTTAAGTCAGTTTCCTCAGAATAGTATGTAGGTAGGTAGGTACTTATGACTCATGTTAGTGTGAGTGTGCAAGTAGGTACAGGTAGGAACTTACTTAGGTGTATTTTTACTTTCTCGCTAGCCATATATGGCGAGAAAGTATTGTTTTCGTGCAAAATTTCGAAATTGAGATTTTGGGTTTCCCATGATCCTGGGGGTCCCCTGAGTCCAAAAAAGTGGTTTCTGGAAAAAGTCTGTCCGTCCGTCAGTCCGTCAGTCCGTCAGTCCGTCAGTCCGTCAGTCCGTGCAGTGCTCTAGCGCCTATACCGTTCTTCCGATTTTGATGAAATTTGGTATGGACATGTCTAAAATTACTGCCGAGGGGCATTTTCAAGGATTTTTTGATTGCTCAAAAATTGCGGCCGCGATTGTCAAAAAACCGCCAAAATAATTCAAAAATCGTGTTTTTGGTTAGTCGGACAAGCGCCGACGGTACACTTTTCAATCTATAACACTGAAAATTGGTAAGTGTGTTGACAAGTAGATGCTTCGAGGTCATTTTCAACTAAAATTGAATTGGTTGAAAATTACGGCCGTTCTGGACCAAAGTTCGATCCTTTCGGCGCCATTCACATATATTGACCGATTGTCATGAAATTCGGTACATTTGTTTAAAACTACGTAACTTAAACATTTGTCGAACAGAATTTTGTTATCTTGAAAATTACGGCCGTTTTTGTCAAAAAAGTGTTGAAAATGAGTTGAGAATGAGAAACCACGTTTTTGAATGGTCGGAACGCATTTGGGACTACAGTAATAGAATGACAGCCATGAAACTTGGTAGAAGTGATCTCAGATAGATGCTCTTGGGTCATTTTCAACCGATTTTGGATTGCTTAAAAATTACGCCCGCAAAAAATTATCAAAAAAATCCCCCCACCCAAAAAAAAAAAAAAATCATACGGGGCGAGAAAGTTAAGTGCGACTGTTGTCGGACCCTTTATTTAAGAAAGCATTGTGTATGCAAACTAAAATTAGTTATTCCACTAGTATGAAAGAATCAGAGCCTCTACTTCTACTGCCCACAGTCAAAAATAAAAATTTATACCTAATAAATCCCAAAAGGGCGCCTCTGAGATTCTCCCCAAAACCAAAACCACAGAGTATCACACTTCTTTCTACTGCCACGGTAAAATCAGATAATCAAGCGCCATCTTGTTTTGTCGTCCATTGTGTGGTGCCGGTTGCTTTGGAAAATGTAAAAATTATCATGAAAAATCTTGGATAATTCCAGTTCTCTCTAATTTTTGAAGGTAACAAATTAATTAGTAGCTCATGAAGTTTGGAGCGTTGGAGTATTGATTCATGTATGCTGTGTATATATCTTCCCATGAGTGTCGGTTACCTATGCCCAAGGCAATGATTTTCCGAGGGACGTATGCACTCCTTAACGAATCTGAGGAAGTGCAGCAATACTGCTTTGTATTGTACAGTCCTAGAAAGATGGCTGTTCAGAGTCACGCTAATTTGTACCTCACTCAGGCGGCGTTAAATCTACCTTGATTGTTTTTTGTAGTATAAAATCGGTGGTTCTGGTTCAGGTTTGACTAGAGAAGTTAAGCGGCACGATGCACCTGTACAATTTGACGCTTCAGCGTGCCACCGGCATAACTCATGCCGTGCACGGAAACTTCAGTGGAAGCAAGATGCAGGAGATTTTGGTGTCTAGGGGAAAGTCTCTGGAACTGCTCCGACCAGATCCTAACACTGGAAAAGTTCACACACTGCTTACAGTCGAAATGTTCTCTATCATAAGGAGTCTTATGGCGTTCCGATTGACCAGTGGTACGAAGGTAAGTTTCGATCTACTGGGCTACTAATTTCCGTTATTACCATTTATATTGGATGCCCGTGTAAGGGAACAGGCCCGTGGGTATTGCCATTGCGAGAGATCCCGAGAATTTTGATATTTGGAAACGCTTAGCTATATTGCGAGTTAAAGATCAGTTGATGATTCCGATGAAAATTTACGGTTCCTGTACTAAAAGAGTCAAATGACTCCGGAGGGTTAGTGATTGAAATCGCTTGTAAGGCTCTATTTTTTTTTGAAAAATAATAATTTTTAAAACGGGAACTGGAGCATGGAAACAGACCCGGAGGCTGATCTGATTTTCTTACTTTCAGGATTATGTGGTCGTTGGTTCAGACTCCGGACGAATAGTCATTCTGGAATATCTTCCTGCCAAGAACGCGTTTGACAAAGTTCATCAAGAGACCTTTGGCAAGAGTGGTTGCCGGCGAATCGTGCCTGGCCAGTACCTAGCTATAGATCCGAAGGGACGAGCGATTATGGTTGGGGCAGTCGAAAAGCAAAAACTGGTTTATATTATGAACCGAGATTCCGAGGCAAGACTGACTATTTCCTCCCCTTTGGAAGCTCACAAAAGTAACACTCTGGTCTACCACATGGTTGGTGTGGATGTAGATTTCGCAAACCCCATGTTCGCCTGCCTTGAAATAGATTATGAGGTAAGTGCATGTTCTCCCGAAACCTGACCTCTTCTAAAAATTCCTGTGGGCAAACTTTTCGTTGGAGGAAAAAAGTGAGATGGTTTTCATATTCCGAAGGAATGGACATTTCCGAAATGTATATGCAAGTTTCAGTCGCTTTTGAGGTCTTGGAACAAAGACGGTTCAAAGTTGAGGTTTGCCGATTGTTTCGCTAAAGTCCTTTTAAATTACTAAATGAACACAGTACATCAGTATGTTTTTACCTTCTTCACTTTATAGGGATTTATCAGTTGAGTGATAATTATTGTATTTCCTAAAAGATATATTATAAAAGAAGCTCCAAATTTTCCAAGAAATATGTTCAGAAAAAAATGTAAATGAATATTCGCTTTGATACCTCTTTTTTATCTCAGGAAGCAGATTCAGATGCCACGGGAGAAGCGGCCAGTAAGACTCAGCAGACACTAACGCTGTATGAGCTGGAGTTGGGGCAGAATCACGTGGTGCGGAAATACAGTGAGCCTCTAGAAGAGCATGCCAATTTCCTAATTTCCGTTCCGGGCGGGTACGACGGGCCCAGTGGAGTCCTTATCTGCTCCGAAAATTACATCACGTACAAGAATCTCGGTGATCAGCATGATATCCGGTGTCCCATTCCTCGTCGAAGAGTGAGTTATTTTTCTTTCGTTTTTTTTTCAACTGATTAGGTGTATTTCCAGTGTTGAAATTTACCATGTGGTTGCGCATAGTAACAGATCTCTTATTTTTTTCAGAATGATCTGGACGACCCTGAGCGTGGAATGATATTTGTCTGTTCGGCGACTCACAAGACCAAATCGGTCTTTTTCTTCCTTGCCCAAACGGAGCAGGGAGACATCTTCAAGGTGACACTGGAAACGGAAGGCGATATGGTGACAGAGATCAAGCTCAAGTACTTCGATACAGTTCCCGTGGCTGCCGCCATGTGTGTCCTTAAAACTGGTTTTCTCTTCGTTGCATCCGAATTCGGAAATCAGTGAGTATTCTGATAGAAGCTTTTTCATTTCACTTGGGTTCACTGAGACTAGCGTTAGCATACCGCACATCCCTAACGCGCTGAACTGTATCGTACAGTTCAGGCCATTTCAAATGTTGCGGAAATGAAAATACCCTTGTCGCCTTCGATGCGCCCGTCTGGCGCACTGAAGTGAATCAAGGTTGAGACAGAACTATTTTAATCCCGTATGCCCTTCGTACTTTTCACCGTTCTATATTGTTTGTACTGTCTATATTGAATTCAAGAAAGCTGAACTGATACATTTTTTTAGTTATCTCTACCAAATTGCACACTTGGGAGACGATGACGACGAACCCGAGTTCAGTTCCGCGATGCCGCTGGAAGAGGGAGACACTTTCTTCTTCGCTCCGCGGCCTTTGAGGAATCTGGTACAGGTGGATGAACTAGACTCGCTCTCTCCAATATTGGCCTGCCAAGTTGCCGACCTGGGTGAGTCATTCATGCCAACTATGAAGTTCTAAAGCTAAGGCAAAGTGCAACGTCAGCAAAATAATTATTTGACGATATCTTCTGACTTACTTCACATTCAGACGAGAGAACCTCTATGGAGCTTGCAACATTGCAACACGACGAAAAATAACCATCAGAAAAAGGTTGTTATTACTAACCTGCATTTACCACCTCACATTTTCATTGAGTGGTCAGAATGGTGCGTTCGGTGTTCGCATTGGTGCAGTCACACTGCCGTGAATTTCACCCCTTCCATTGTATCCATTGTAGAAGTATAAGGCTATACTAACGTTGATTCTTGGGTTGCAGCCAACGAGGACACGCCGCAGCTATACATGATGTGCGGACGTGGGCCGCGGTCTAGTGTGCGGGTGTTGCGACATGGGCTGGAGGTATCAGAGATGGCCGTCTCCGAACTCCCTGGCAATCCCAATGCCGTCTGGACCGTAAAAAGAAGAACGGAGGGTGAGCAGTCTATGGTTTAAGCGTTCACTGAACGAGATGTTCAGCCAATTCTAATTACTGAGTTGATCTTTCTGTCCTTGTAATATAAGACTGGAATGTGTGGAGTCATTTCCCGTTAGGAGTACATTGGAACCTGGCTGAGCCATCAGTTTCATTTCTTGTTTTATCATCGGCTATTTCAGCTTTTCATGAATTTTGTGGTGCTGTCTTCCAGTATAAAATAATCCACTGATGAAGTTACGAACCGTGAGAGCATTTAAAAATCCCGTGTATGGGATATAATTAAAAAACCTTACTAACGAAACCTGGTGGTTGATTCAAAAATCCGTCAACACCAGTTTCTTGTTCTTGCAGGGAACGGTGGCGGATGATGGCTTCGTCGGGGCCTTTCCTAAGGTAAGTAACTTCCCGGCGAGGTCGACGCGAATCCAAAACATCAGCAGCTTCAAGCGTTACATCCCGTATTGAGCAGTCTTTAACAGGAGGTATCGACCACTGAACTGGATTTTGTTTTTTCGCGCATCACTCACTTCATTATTTACTGTAAACCGTTGTTGATTTTTAGTCCGAATGTTCCACAAATATTGAACTACCCATCGTTGTCCAGTAAACTCATAAAACTCACAAAAACGAAACCCTCTGTTAAAGGCTGTCATACTTCCTTTCCCTATTTCGAATCTTTAGATTGTTCCAGGATGTGGATTCTTTACTATTGCATGGGATGTCTTTCTGGTTCCAGAGGAGTTTGATGCTTACATCATTGTGTCTTTCGTGAACGCCACTTTGGTCCTGTCTATCGGTGAAACTGTTGAGGAAGTAACGGATTCCGGGTTCCTAGGGACCACACCTACTCTTTCGTGCTCGGCCCTCGGTGAAGATGCTTTAGTTCAGGTAAGGTGGGATTGGGTTGGCGAAATTTGAGTTGCACCTCGGTATCTCCCGGGTGGACTTCCGTGTTCACTTGGGTCGTTTTTCGGTGCTAAAGCAAAGAGAGCCGATTTGGCATTGTTGGGCGTGGCTCCATACTACCCACGCCCTGGTTCGCGCTCTCACAAGCATTTTATGTATTCACTGTCTTTTGAGAATCAGCGCAACAAAGTTATTTTTTTACTTTCTCGCTAGCCATATATGGCGAGAAAGTATTGTTTTCGTGCAAAATTTCGAAATTGAGATTTTGGGTTTCCCATGATCCTGGGGGTCCCCTGAGTCCAAAAAAGTGGTTTCTGGAAAAAGTCTGTCCGTCCGTCAGTCCGTCCGTCCGTCAGTCCGTCAGTCCGTGCAGTGCTCTAGCGCCTATACCGTTCATCCGATTTTGATGAAATTTGGTATGGACCTGTCTAAAATTACTGCCGAGGGGCATTTTCAAGGATTTTTTGTTTGCTCAAAAATTGCGGCCGCGATTGTCAAAAAACCGCCAAAATAATTCAAAAATCGTGTTTTTGGTTACTTAGACAAGCGCCGACGGTACACTTTTCAATCTATAACACTGAAAATTGGTATGTGTGTTGACAAATAGATGCTTCGAGGTCATTTTCAACTAAAATTGAATTGGTTGAAAATTACGGCCGTTCTGGACCAAAGTTCGATCGTTTCGGCGCCATTCACATTTATTGACCGATTGTCATGAAATTTGGTAAATTTGTGTAGAACCATGTAACTTAAACATCTGTCGAACATAATTTTGTTATCTTCAAAATTACGGCCGTTGTAGTCAAAAAAGTGTCGAAAATGAGTTGAGAATGAGAAACCACGTTTTTGAATGGTCGGAACGCATTTGGGACTACAGTAATAGAATGACAGCCATGAAACTTGGTGGGAGTGATCTCAGATAGATGCTCTTGGGTCATTTTCAACCGATTTTGGATTGCTTAAAAATTACGCCCGCAAAAAAATCTCAAAGAAATAAAAAAAAAAAAAAAAAAAAATCACATGGGGCGAGAAAGTTTAGTGCGACTGTTGTCGGACCCTTTATTTGCGACTGCTGAGGGATGACGTGGGGGTTGTTGTAATATAGAAGTAGGAAACTTTCCTTAAAAGATCGTTCTAATCGCAGGTCTACCCTGATGGGATTCGTCACATCCGCGCCGACAAACGAGTTAACGAGTGGAAGGCGCCTGGTAAGAAAACGATCATGAAGTGTGCCGTCAATCAGCGCCAAGTCGTCATCGCTCTTACACAAGGGGAGCTTGTCTATTTTGAAATGGACCTGGTGAGTGACTCCGAAAGTATGGAAACTGAGTACTGATATTGCAAATTGATGAATGGCGAAATGTACTGTCGGCTTGTGGATAAAGTCTAACCGACCTCCAAAAAAGCTTCATAGGTAATATTAAAAAATAGGAAATGATGCTTCTATCCGATCCGTGTTTCAAATGATGCGTGATTTCAATTTTTGGATTCTGACACTTCCCTAATTTCTTCACTTTCACCTGATTGAAACCCTTGTCAGTATTCTGCGTCTAGTAGGTTTCCTTTTGTTTTGCAGACAGGGCAATTGAACGAGTACACGGAACGCAAGGTGATGCCCAGCGAGGTGTCCTGCATGGCACTGGGGAGTGTTCCGCAGGGTGAGATCCGCTCTCGCTACCTGGCTGTAGGCCTTGCAGACAACACGGTCCGCATCATATCCCTCGACCCATCGGTACGTTTGCGAAAAGAATGCGTTTACACAGTGGAAGCGATATTAGAAAGGAAACTGTGCAACACTGTTTGGATGTTGAACTGAACCCCATGTTTGTTTTGTGAACCGGTATGACTGCAAGCGGAATAGGTATGAGTTTTTTCCATGATCTCGTCAGAGAAGCATTTGGTTATGTTTCATTTATTTCCTCACTGAGTGGAATGCCGCACAACTATTTCGAGATCTGTCGAACAGGTAGACCTGAAGCCGAAGAGGAAGCTTCTTCGTTAAAAGTGCTGTCTAATTTCAAATTAAATTAAGCATTCAGGCCCCAATATTTTGTCGAATTATAATGATGACCTTATCCAGTCCGTGTTTCAAATGAAACTAAGTGATTTTAACCCTCTTGGATACTGAGAATAACATTTTTGTATTTATCCTGTCGCCTCAGTGTAAGACAGCCTTCTAAACCTTGTTGTTTCTCTAGGACTGCCTGTCACCACTGAGCATGCAGGGCCTACCCGCGCCAGCCGAGTCGCTGTGCCTCGTGGAAATGGGAGGGGAGACTGTGGGTGAAGGGGTAGCTGGTCAGGGTAATCTGTACCTGAACGTGGGTCTACAGAACGGCGTCCTGCTGCGCACAGTGCTCGATCCGTCCACTGGCGACCTCACGGACACGCGGACTCGTTACCTGGGCAGCCGGCCTGTCAAGCTGTTCAGGATCCGTATGCAAGGAAGTGACGCCGTAAGTCTGCTACCTCTTGAAGTGTTCGTTTTGTTCCTTTGCTTAGGGAGACCCCAGATTAGTGATGCTAGACTAAAAAAAAATCATAATACCTATGTATATTTTATTGAGGAAATATTTTCATTTAGGGATGGATCAGGGAAATTGGAGGTAAATGCTGGGGTCAAGAAATATTGATAGAAAATGTCACTTCTGTGAAAATCAAGAACCTTGTATCATAACTGCTTACTTTTTTTTTCTTTCTCCAAATCCAATGACTTTATGTTTTGTAGGTACTGGCCATGAGCTCCCGGTCGTGGTTGAGCTATTATTATCAGAGCCGTTTCCATTTAACGCCGCTATCTTATGAACCTCTCGAGTATGCGGCGGGTTTCTCGTCCGAGCAGTGTCCGGAGGGCGTGGTTGCCATCTCCACCAACACGCTGCGTATTCTAGCTTTGGAGAAGCTCGGTGCTGTGTTCAACCAGGTGGCGTTCCCGCTCGAGTATACTCCTCGCAAGTTTGTTGTCCATCCCGACACTTCCAAACTCATCATTCTTGAGACAGAACATAATGCCTACACTGAAGAGACGAAACGCCAGCGGCGACAGCAGATGGCCGAGGTTAGCTGATTATAATCTTTGGGTGAAAAGAGTGACCATTGAACTATTACTTGTGTTGATTTTTAGGGTGTTTCAATAGGAATTGTTTTTTTTTACTTTTAAGTATCTATTGCACCTTTTGAACGTGATAAACGAGTTTGATATTTTGAGATTTTACATTCGATCATTTTTTTTACAATTTTTCGTATAGAACTATTTTTATGTTAAAATGTTTGTTTTTAGCAAATGGTAGCCATTTCCCCCTGAAGAAAATTCTCTCTCTCTCTCTATCAGATGTCTCCACTCCAAAGCATCACGCTTAAATGCGATGGTGGCTGGGGAAAACAAGCTCATGGACTGATGATAACTTTCATGATAATACTAGACATACTCTGAGGATATTCCTGCAGTTCTGACGTGAGCTTCTACTCTAAACAAGTATTTTACTCACACAACTTAAAGCCTGTGCTGATGCTTGTGGTGTTGTTCAGGAAATTCAAGAAGCGGCAGAAAAGGAGGAGCAGGAGTTCGCGCGAGAGATGGCGGAAGCGTTTCTTAACGAGGACTTGCCAGAGGCCATCTTCGGAGCGCCCAAGGCCGGCAATGCAATGTGGGCCTCCAACATACGCACCATGGACCCTGTGGAGGGCCGTACCGACCACCTCATTCGTCTTGAACAGAATGAGGCAGCTCTCAGGTAGACGCTTGTCCCCACTTCACTTTATTTCTGCGGTACTGCGGTTATATGGCGGATGTTATGAGTATGATTGAAACATTTGCCTCAACTTTCAGTACTCTTTAGGAGAATTAGTAATGCGCTAGTAGCCACTGCAGAAATGGTAACTGGAATTCTAAAGTAAATTTAAAATAGATCATTCAACAAAAAGAAGAATGTGCGTGAAATTTCTAGCCTAACTTCACTCAGTTTTATTTTTGGAAATAATGGGCCGTTTAACACAGTGGTAGATTCTCAAGTAAACATATTGTTTTCATAATGTCGCATATTTTTTTTGCATACCTTTTAGTATCCCTGAATGACAACTCTCCTCAGGATGCTCATTCCTAAAGAACTCACTGGATTTCCTTGTCAGTAGAAGCACATTGGTTAGAATATTAGGTTGATTTCAATTATCTTTTGCAGCCTTTGCTTGGTAAAGTTCAGCAACCAGCCTGATACTCAGTTCCTTGTAGTGGGCGTTGCCAGGGACCTACAGTTGTCCCCTCGTCAAGTTACTGAAGGCTTTCTCTACACTTACAAGTATGTATTTTTCATTTTTTTTAATAGTTTGCTGTGTTTAACTATTCGAGCTATCCTGCGGCTTCTCTCCTGTTAAAAATTATGAAGCTATAAAAATGATTGATAGCAATGATAGCTCATGTATTGTAGATTTTCATATTTTTTTCATGATGATTCTTATGGCACATGTTAGACTTCTGATATCTAATGAAGTCAGTTGATTTATCTGATCTCAGCTGAAAACTGGCAGAAATAACTCGTGTTCTTATCCATGTTCAAATGAGTCTTTTCTGGTTTCAGACTAAAAGATGATCTCTCGAGCATGGACCTGTTGCACAAAACCAGTGTAGACGAAGCTCCGACTGCGCTTTGTGCCTACCAGGGAAAACTGCTGGTCGGTGTGGGACGCATGCTTAGGCTCTACGATCTAGGCAAGAAGAAACTGCTGCGCAAATGCGAGAACAAGGTAATGCATTCACTAGATATCATTGGGAAAATATTTTTGAATGTCAAAAAGTTCAGTATGAAATACTGTTTCCAGTTTTCATAAAATGAATGAAATTAATGAAATTTAGTGTGCTGTTTTGTACCGTGTGTCTTAACGCCTTAGCCATAAAAAAAGCACTTCACTTGCTCCTTAGTTTTCTCTTTTGTGCTCTGGTGCTCTTTCCCTGGGCCCGGGTACATTTTTCATGATGATAACCAAATATGTCATGCCAGACTAGAGTTTCTGATACCCCGTGACGTCATAAGTTCTCTGAGACAACCTGGAAACGAATCTGTGAAGCTGCTGTTAGTTTGACATAACTGATTTCTCTTTAATGGTTTCTTTCAGTACATCCCACACCAGATTGTACACATCGTGGCGATGGGCCAGCGCGTGTTCGTCAGCGATGTGCAAGAATCCGTTTACATGATCCGCTACCGGCGACAGGAGAATCAGCTCATTATCTTTGCCGATGACACGCACCCCCGGTGGATCACCACCACCACTATTCTCGACTACGATACCGTCGCTACCGCTGACAAATTTGGCAACATAGCCATTGTAAGTCAGCAGCTGCGGCACAACTTCAAAACAAATTCTTTTTAGTTTGGACCTCTTCCGTGAGAAAAAAAATATCTTCTTACATTTCAGTGAGAGATAACACGAGAAATTGAGACTTCTTTCCCCTTACAGCTTGTATCGTGACAATAGCGAGAATTTTACCTAATGCTGATTTCATAGTATCACCAGTAGTGTGAACAGAAAGTAATAGGCATATTGATTCCAGGTCCGTTTGGCGACTGGGGTATCAGACGACGTAGACGAGGACCCTACCGGTAACAAGGCGCTGTGGGATCGCGGCCTTCTTAACGGCGCTTCGCAAAAGGCAGACGTGACGGCCTGTTTCCATGTGGGTGAGACGGTGATGTCTCTGCAGCGGGCCACGCTCATCCCCGGCGGCAGTGAGGCTCTGGTGTACACCACTCTGTCGGGCACGGTGGGAGTGTTAGTGCCGTTCACGTCACGGGAAGACCATGATTTCTTCCAGCACCTCGAGATGCACCTGCGGAGCGAGTACCCCAATCTGGCGGGTCGTGATCACTTGTCTTTCCGCTCCTACTACTACCCCGTCAAGGTGACGCACCCTTGGATTTACTTTTCGGCATTCACTAGTTCCCTTTTTTAATTTTTAGAGTATCATTAGCTAATAGTACAGCTGCGCACGCACCACTGTCATTCAATATCGGTGGTAGGTGCTACCTTGAGAAGAGTTCCTGTTGATGATGAAATTAAAACATGTCATGCCAGACTAGAGTATCTGACCTGCTGTGACGTTTCCTGTTTGCTGATTTTGGTTTCAGTTGAGTCCCGAAACGGACATCCGAAAAGATGGATAACAATATTGGTACTGATTACTGTTTACAGAATGTTCTGGACGGTGACTTGTGTGAGCAGTTCAACAGTTTGGACCCCGCCAAGCAGAAAAGTATTGCCGAAGACCTTGACAGAACTCCGAGTGAAGTAGCTAAGAAGCTTGAAGATATTCGTACAAGATACGCATTCTAAAAGGTATTTGTTCATTTCTTTGTCAGTTGGAGGCAAGCTTGTAGGTGCCTATGGGCCGTAGACAAAAACGTTAGTCAAATGGTTAACCCTTCCCATCCCGTCACATTAGGACTTGATCCTGCGGTTTAAGTTGACCAGCGAACAATAGGGCTACGTATTTGCATAAAAATTGTTTAGCTTAGGGCTGGTTCACCAAATTTGTTACTTTCATCAGCCGCAATGAAAATCGTTAACGTAGCCCCTTGCATGGGTATGGAAGGTTATCTCCTGATCCTGCTAACCTTTGAGTGATGATTTATAATGACATTTGAAACCTGAAACTGCTGTGGAAGCTTTGTAAACTGACAAGTCCGTTTTCCGTGAAATATTACTGCTGACTAGTTTATAATTTCTAATAGTCCTTTTTGGTTTTCTTTCAGGGAGATGTGGTTTTTATATTTTTCTCTTTCCTACACGTTTTGTTTGAAATAAGTGGTGTGACACTTAAAATTAATTTATGTAACAGTATTTGAATTGTAAAATTAAACTAGTTTATCTGACTTGCAGTGTCTTGACTTCCGCCAAAAAGGGAGTGTAGGTATAATTCATTTCCATGAGTTGTCGGTGGTACGACAGAGTCTGAAATGTTGATCGATACATGTACTGAATAAAAGTATGAGACTAGAATATTCGAATCATACATTTTTATTTATTTTTTCACTTGGGTCTCCTTCGTTTTCTTCTGCTCAAGACAAAGCGCAGAGTTGTTGCATAACTGATTCGGCACGTCGGACTCGAGTGTCCGTTAGCTCGTAAGGTAGGGACTGTCGAGACAACCAGCCCCAGCAGCCACGCCCCCTTCGTCAGCACAACTGAGTTTGGTGCGCAGCATGTGTCCACTCTGCTCGTTCACTAGGATTGTATCCGCATCTCTACAGTACAACATAGGCGTTTACATATGAAACTGAAAAGAGGGAGTTGCTGGTTTCTGTTGAAGAAGAAATTTGAGCATGAAATGAGAAGAGTTAATTCTGTCTCGTTCCATTATGAGAGTCTTTATTTGGTCTTGACGTCATAGTGACCAATCGGAGCGCTTGGAGATCAAGGACTGCGATTGGTCAGCTTCATTTGACATTCAAACGATAAAACGTCCTACCTCGCCGCCATGTCCTTAAATTATCTTGGCAAACTAAAGCCAGAAGATTTTACGGATCGGTGATTTCATAAATCACGCTTACCCTATGATGACGCCGAAGATACCCAGCTCGGACACGATGGACTGCATCTGATTGGCCTGCAGGACGGTGCCTGGTCGGACAACATACGTGTTCTGAATAGGAGGTATGATCCGCTCCATCAGGATCCACGCATTCCGCTCATCTGAATCCATCATCTCTAAAAAAAAATATTAAATTTCATTTGCTTGCGCAGATGTAAGTGTCCGTAGCACCGAATTGCTGATTAAAAAAATACTTAACATGTGCACAGAAAAAGAAATAAAGGCCTCTTAAGACAAAGTCGACGGCGGCTACTATGTGGAGGCGCCGTGATACATAAACCAGGTGTTTACCTTCCATCTTCGTCTTGACCTCAGCCCCATATACGTTATTTCCCCCTCCCTCCCTCTGAGGCTTGAGAACATAGCGCTCTGGGTTTTCCAAAGCCATGGCTGCGGCTTCATCGCCCTGAGCGTCTCGATCGAGGGAGAAAATGCCGGTGAAAATTTCCCTCACTGCCTGAACTTTCTTTGGGTCCGATAGGAACTTCTCCACTACTCCAGGACGGGCGAGTTGTTGCTGAACCTGGAAGGTAGTTGCAAAGCTACCGTTAATCTAGTGTGCGGTTTTTCTCTCTAATTACCATCGTAACTTCTTCCGTTTTCCTTTTCCTCTTGTACTTCTGCGATATGGGTTTTGATGTTAGCCAAACCAGACAAGGTATACTCCACGTGACTCTTGGATGAGTGTAAAATATATCGAGGGGTGAATAAACTACACAAATGTGAATTGTCGTTGCTAAACTCTTCCTGATTATTCCACTTCAGAAGTTTACTTCTAGTTCTGAACAAAAAATTATTTTGGGAACCCTGTGTTTTTTTTACGAAGTAGGTATACAAAGTCTCCTCAGAAAAGTGTCTTTAAGAAGCGTCGTCACAGCATTGTGTCAGCCACTGGGACAATATGGGAACAAGGTAAAATACGATAATAATTTTCTTCAGACAACTTCTAGACAGATGTCACCCACCTTTTTGGTGCCAGCGAGATGATAATGTATAGAAGGGCATTTAATGGCAAGGGAACGCTCCATTAATAGCCGAGCTTCCCATTCAGTATCACCGTGGTATTGTGCTGGCTCGTAACCACTGCGAAAATAGACAAGGGCCACTTCGACTCCGTCTCTGGAAGAAAAAGATCACCTCACTTGACTGCCCCTCTCACTACCCGTCTGAGGTTACCAACAAGTCCTGAAAGAGAACTTAATAAAAAATTAATTGTCACTGGGATGTTTTTAATTTTTGGCTTTGATAACGATAGGAACAGCGAAAGGAGATTGTCCTGAGAAAGTCACTCACATTTTCAGTCTTTTTTCGCCATCTAAGACACCCTGACGTTTGACTTCAGTGAGACTACGGCGAATAACTTGGATTTCTGGATGAGTTTCTCTGATATAAAATTCGTGGAATCTTTGATCACAGATATTGTAGGTTGTGTCTTCAACCACAAAGAGAATAGCCGCAGTTGGGACGGCATACTGCGTCCAGGCAGCTACCATCCCCTCACACAGTCCGGATAGAGCTGTGTTTTCCGGTAGCTGTAATTTAAAAAGACGTCACGGATCATATTGGTATCAATCAAGTGCTTCATAGTAGTAAGAGTAGGAACGACGCAGACACTTACACAGCTCAGTAGGTCATCTCGTTTCAATTCCTTCAATACAAATCTGCAACAAAAACGGTAGACAATCTTCAGTAACATACAAGATGAAACTACGAATGCCCCTAGCTGACAGCACACTCAAGCACTCAACAAATCACGTGCAGAACGGAACACAAAAAAATGTGCCGTTCCTTTCAAAGCTACGTTGCATTTACAGTTTCTGGAATAATAGGGACCTGACCCCACTATAGGCACAAACCTCGTTTGGGGGATAATTTACCTGTCACTTCTTTAAATGAGAATCCCGAATAATATCAGTACACTGGACATTGGCAGAACTTCAGCACACAAAGGTACGTAGGCAAGTGAATGAGGTAGTAGTTTTGTGTTATAATGGGGACGAGCCTTTGTAGTAATGATAATCCCAACAAAGCCATGTCATGCTAGCACAGAAAATAAAAATCGAGAAAATTAGATGTTAGATGATAAGAGTTAGAGCGTGAGCTCACATTTTTTAATTGACAAGGGAAAAGACAAGCCTGAAGCCTGTAACTGCCCCTCCACATATGCTTCCAGATTTCAGGAAAAAACTTCCTGGCTTCACTACTTTTAACCATTCAGTTGAAGGAAACTACACCGAACGAGAAGCAGACAAGAAGCACAGGACTTAGTGAGGTGCGGATAGTGTGTATACGTGGGTAGAACTTAAAGCAAGCAAGAGGATGTTGCACGGTACCTATGAACCAGCGAGAACTGGGTGGACAGCCCTGATAGGCTGGTCGCGACTGTGTTTATCTCGACCTGTTTAATTGCGCACCCGTCGGGGTAGTCAATGAGATAGTCTCCACGCAGCAGACCCAGACTCACAGCCTGCAACAAACAATCACCTGTGAGAGTGCTGTGAGGAGGTCACAGGAAGGGAGTGGAAGAGGCTATGAAGTGTGACGCGACGATGAGAGGAGGAACATTTAAAACAAGTCGAAGTGATGTGTGATGGAAACAGGAAAGCCCTTGGTATTATTTTTCTTCAAATTTCATCACCAATACCTACGTGTACGTCTTATAAGCAGTGAAGAATCTTGGGGTTACTCTCGTACGATAGAACTGCAGGGGAAGGTGATAAAGGGGCAACGCACGAATATCTCGTCCCACCTTTTCTTCCGTCCCAGGCCTTGAGGATGAATGTCAGGAGGAAACAGAATACCCAAGGTTTAAAAAAAAAAAATCCTAGAGTATTTACCTTTGGCTGGGAGTCTCTGAATCTGTTTGCCTCATAGTGACATGGTCCTATCCGCACCTCACCAAGTAAAGTTTTTTTGTACTAGATATACCGTGTGGGAGTACCTCGACGAATTTTAAGGTGGATAATAAAAAGTAAAACAGAAAATATTATACCGTAAAAGAAAAACAGGATGCACAAGAAAAGTCAACAAATAGCCAAAATAGAGGTTAACTTAGGGCGAACCTGTGGATTTGAGCCGAAATGGGCCCTAAATGGCCAAAACCCGAAGCAATCGTATTAAATTCCACTTGCTTCAAGGCACAGGTGACCGCACGATGATCACTGCAGGCGCTGGGCTCCAACATTACGTCAGACCGCACTATGGCCAGGCTCAACCGCTGTGGCATCCAAAGCAATCACAACCAAATCAGTCACAATTACTGTGATATTCAACTTTGGATAAAAGGTGAGTTTTTCACATTTGCCATTTTCTTCCTTAATTATAGGTTAAGAATGGTTCAGTTAGGTGGGGTAGTAGGGTAGTTAGGGTTGAGGATTCAATAATAAAAGATTATAAGCCGGGAGTGGTCACCGATTTTACCCTCGCGGCCATGCCTACTTTTTCAACCTTGCCTTCGGGATCGAACAAAAAGAATCCAGATTCCTTCCTCAAGACTGATTCCTCGTTCTCTAATTATCTTGCACAGTACTGGGCATCGGGTCATCGATGGTAAGTGGAGTCCTGCTTTATCAGTGAGTTTTCAACTGAGACAAGTTCACATGAGTATGTTCTGTCGCTCTCGAGAGTCGAGAACCAGCCTCAGTAATGCCATAACTCGATTATTCCTCAGTAACCGACATGGAGCGAGTAGCGAGGCATAACTATTAGAGGACAGGACAGTTACGATATAGCGATAGTGTCCACCATTTTTACCTGTGAAACGCCTTCTTTTCGAACCGTCTCGTAGATTTTATACAGTTTTCCAGTGAATTCATCAGCTTGAATAGTGCTGCAATCAAAATTTTCCCATGTTAAAAATTACGTTGAATTTACCCAATCGGTCCCACAATGACTACAAAAAAATTGTACTTGCTTCTTCAAAGTTTCTTCCAAAAACACATGACAGTGAGCGATACGATGCACGAGCTCGTTGAGAATAGGTTGGAGCTTCACTGCCTTGTCAAACTCAATCTTCGGGAATGTAGATGGAATTAAGGTGAATGGTGCAAATGTCAGACTGTCAGGGTCAAACTTCTTTTTAGACCTCATCGCTGCACCTGGAAGACAATTTGACAAATATTTTGTTCCGCACCAAACAGAAAAATGCAACGTATCAAAAATACAAAACTACGACTGTAATGGTTAATACTTGCCGCTTCAAATGTAGCTATTAGGAGGTCGAAGGAAAGAATGAGCAGAGCAAAGACGTTCCTTGCATATAAAATGGACATTAAAAGTACCTAGGGCTGACAGTAGGTATGACCCCTGTCCCTAACTACTTGTGACAGCTACGCTATCATAAACCACATTCACGTGAGTTAGGTGCCTAAGTACTTATATATACCTAGGGCGTACCGTACTTCGACCTGCCCGACTTCAATCAAAAGATAACAAGAAGAAAATACAAGCGATTTTGCCCTTCAATCAATTATAACCCAGCGCCTAAATCTATAAGTCACCATTGAAAAATTATTTTAACTAAATTGGTACATAGCACAGGATAGTGCCTACATACATAAAGACGGTTCCAGCTTCCCCCTAGGTATTATCTTACCATGCATCAAAGCCCAATCTTTGGCCTTATCAACCAACTCGGTGAATATTTCTTCTTTTAGCGGTAATCCTATGCAAGGCTTCATTTCAAAAGGCTCCATTACAATTTCTGTGACAATTTCTATAAAATAAAAAAATTACAGGAAAGTGATAAGGTTTGTTTATTCATCGTGTCATTAATCTAAAAAACGTGGCGGCAATAGTTTCTGCCACTTTCAACGTGTCATTAGAAAATAGTTATTGTTTTGTTATTATCCCGCGCCGGCTCATCGCCTGCTGTTGGAGATTGGAGAATGAGGAAATCTCAAGCTCCTTCATTTAGAGTTCCTAAGAAATCAGATGAAACAAATGTTGTAAATATTGCAGCAGCCTCCACGTCCCATTCAAATGGTAATAAGTTCTAATTTAATTAACTATACTTAACTGAGGTAGGTGTATAATAATTTAGGTAGGTAGGTGTACATACCTACTTTCTAAATTTTGTTGACAGGTAGGTGGGTGTCATGTGGCACAAGGCTGTGCTGCGATTCCTGCGTCTCTAGGGTGCAGAATCTAAAGGAAAGGCTCACTTTTAGTTGATACCATAATTTTATCTTTGAAGGTGTGCGTACTACAGAACAGATTCTAAATTTGCTGTCCGGTGCAAAATATCCGACGGATGAAGCCAATAATAGCGCTCCCTCTTTGGACTCTCCTGTTGCGAATGCAAGTGCCGATGTGCCTGAACGGGTAATAAAGGAGAAAGTTTTCAACATTTGCTACGGAAAGCAAAGTAAAAAGAAACACAAAACTTGGGAAGGCGACGGTACCCTCATAGTGGGCGAGAAGACATTGATTGTAAAAGATGAAGACGGCAAGGTTTTAGGTAAATGGATTTGTCATAAGTAATCATATTTGACCCTATGGATGAGATAGATGAGATGATATTATGTAAGTAATTCAGCTCCATACTCATGCCGTTTGTACCTTGTGGCGCACTACAGAGAATACAAAAATTTCAATATTTCTGTGGAAGTAACACTGGTGCACTGACTCAACTACCCAGAGTAGCTTATGCAAAACGTGGAAACACTCTCATTGCACCATTGCGGTTTCCTGGTAGAAGTGCTGTCATTAGGATACCGTCCTTTAAGCGGTTGTCTGTACTTATGTGAAAAACCCTTTTCCGGCCATGCCGAGTAAGGCATCTTAAATGTCTAGATTTAAGCATACAGCAGTTCTGTTGGAAAATGAAAATATCCTAATAATGATATCATTTTAGGGACCGTACCGCGATGGAAATGTAAAGAGCCTACAGAGGGGACTAGGTTGTATGTAGGAAACAAGGAAATCGAGCTAATAGAAGAGGCGTCTGAAGTTGTTCCTCAAAAAAGGAAAACAGCAGAGCCAGTGGAGGCTCGCGTCGTGAAGAGGCCAAAGGGCTTGTTGAAGAGCTTTCAAGTATCTGAGACCGACACTGAGCGGCTTGGGCTTCCCGAACCAAGTGCTGAATACCAGTGGAATTTCAACAATGGTCGCACTGTCACTGCGGTTGCCGTGGAGTCCTGGTTGGCTCGCAAGCTGCGACCCCATCAACGCAGGGGTGTTAGTTTTATGTACGAGTGCGTTATGGGCTTCAAAGACATCGGCATATCAGGAGCTATTTTGGCTGATGAAATGGGACTTGGCAAAACCTTGCAATGTATTGCTCTCATTTGGTAATTTTTTCAATTTTATCCTTACCTGTTCTTGTGTTTTAAAGAGTGAGTACTTATTCACATCAATTTGTTAACTTTCAATTCCAGAAAAAATTTCAGTGTGTCAAGATTTAACGAAAATACGTTTGAAAATACCCTTCTAGTGGAATTTATTTTTTTCCCTGAACTTACCATTTCTTCTTACCATTAATATTTTGTAGTTCTTTGAAATTGTTGAAGTGCCGTCACCTAATTGGATAATTGCGGTTGTAGGACCCTATTGCGCCAAGGTCCCTACGGCAAACCAGCGATCCAGCGAGTTCTTATAGTGACGCCGAGCAGTTTAACAGGGAACTGGGCGGCCGAGTTCCAGAAGTGGCTGGGGTCGGGGCGACTCACCCCGTACATGATCGACGCGACCCATAAGCCGCAAGACCGTCATCCTAACGACCGCGTCGTCATCATCTCTTATGAAATGCTGCAGCGCCACCAAACTGCCGTTGGGAGTGACTTCGATCTTTTGATCTGTGATGAGGCTCATCGACTTAAAGTAATTTTGGTATAATTTGATGCTCCCTACACTCGCATTTGATCCAAGGTACATCTATGTTGATCTCATTTCCAGAATGCCGATACAAAAGCAAGTCAAGCATTGAGTGAGTTGTGTGTCTCGAAGCGGATATTACTAACTGGCACACCCATGCAAAATGACCTCCAAGAGTTTTTCGCTCTCGTCGACTTCGCCAACCCAAATAGTGTCGGAAATTACTCCTCTTTTCGCCGTCAATTCGAAGATCATATCTTAGCTGCAAGACAGCCGGAAGCCTCGGTACGTTACGTTAAATCAGGTTAAAAAATACGTGGTACTAGAATACTTTTGCTGATCTATTTCCAAAGAAATTGTGTGATGATAGGAACAAGCCTAAGGTAAGCTATTTTGAATTAAGGCAGCTTAGTTAAAATCATGAACCTTCACCTCCTTACTGGGATAGCAAACCTTGAGGGTTATAAAGCTTAGAGCAGGAAACACAAACCTTTTATTTCCCAAGCCTTCAGTGTGTTACTGTTCTATTTCTGAAATAGGAAGAAGTTCGGCTATTGGGTGAAGAGAGAGCATTGGAACTGAATCAGCTGACAAGTGTGTTCATCTTAAGAAGAACTCAGTCAGTGCTGGACTCCTACCTGCCTGGAAAGATAGAAGCCGTGGTTTTCTGCCGGGCTTCTCCCGTGCAGCGTTCAGTCTACAATAGCGTCGTAAACTCCCTCGAAAGCTTGACGTCTGGTCTCGGCGGTGCATTCCATCTAGGTGCCATCGCTACTTTACGAAAAGTTTCCAATCATCCAGCGCTAATTCTACGAGAAGACTGTGATTTAGGAACACAAGTATGTAAACACTTTTAGTGACTATTGAAACATTTTGAGTTTTTTTAAACGAATTCATTTGTATAAATACTCACTGTTGTGATTTACTATATTTACCGATTCCTTTATTTTTTGTAGGATGCTAATGTTGCCGCCACTAAAGCTGTTGAAATGGCAAAAGAGGAATTCAGTAACCAAGAGCTGACTCTGACTGAACACAGCGGGAAACTGATGGTGCTGGTCAACTTTCTTGGATCTCTTTGGAAGTCCTCACCCCGAGAGCGGGTTGTCCTCGTTTCAGCCTTCACTCAGACTCTTGACATGCTACAGGAGGTAAATTTTGCTTGTTTCCTTTGGCTCAGTAGAATAAAGAGCAGCAGAGTAGCTTAATGTTACATTTTCAAGGAAACTCTTGATCTTTCTTTGTTATAAATTTAAATTATTATTTCTCTCTCTCAGTTCCTACGTACAAATTTTTTTGTTGCCTTTTTTAGCTTTGCCAAATGCAGAAGTATCCAACTCTTCGGTTAGATGGGTCTACCCCTAGTAATCAACGGACAGGTATTGTTTCCAGGTACGTACACGTTAAGAGGAATAAATATTTAACCAATAAAAGTTAGAACATCATATTAGAACATAAAAGGTTCGATAATGATTTCACTTGACTTCTCATAACCAGTTATATTCTATTATAATTTATTCAAGTGCGACTATTGTCGAATTATAATTTATTTTAAGAAAAATAACTGCTATGTTGTATCTTTAATGTGCTGTTTCTTGCGCTGTAAACCACCTCTGACTGATGATCTGATGCTGCCTTCCAGATTCAACCGTGACTCTGGACAGTTTGTCTTCCTTCTGAGTGCAAAAGCAGGTGGCGTGGGGCTAAATTTAGTGGGAGCATCTCGGTTGGTTCTCTTTGACTCTGACTGGAACCCAGCTACAGACCTGCAGGCCATGGGACGTATATGGCGGGATGGTCAGCGCCGACAGGTTTACATTTACAGGTGATACGGTTGATACCTAGTAGAGGCTTACTTATCTTTTTTTTAAAGGGAGGGTAATAGGTAACGTTATTTTATTTTCCATTAGATTTCTGACGGCTGGTACCATAGAAGAGAAAATGTTCCAACGACAGCTAAGTAAGCAAGTTTTGGCCGGAGGCATCGTAGATTCAGTATCCTCAAGTTCTGTCCTGCTTTCCCGTGATGATCTGAAAAACATCTTCGCGCCGTGTGAAGAGGTGCAGGGCTGCTGGACCCACATGAGCCTGGCTTGCAACTGTAGTGGAACCGGTGATATACCTGAACCAACTGCTTCCAAGGAAAACCGAGCTTGTCAAATTAGTGTAAATGGTGTTGCGTCTGCTAGTAGTCTGCGCATGGAAGAGCTCATGGGATGGGAGCATCATGGCCCTCCTATTTCTGAAGATGCTCTTGCTGATCTCAAACTTTCGGAGTGTAGAGACGTTATTACTTTTATGTTCAAAACCAGCTGTTAATAGGTAGAGTTAAATCGAAACATTTACGCTTGTGTGTCTGTGTGGACTGGCACGTGCGCGCTGTTCTACAAAAAGCTGTGTACCGTATTGGCGCCTAAGTTATTGGTGGTAAACTGCGAGAGGAGCTGTCGTTAGGTATCCCACGCGGGTATTTAGCAAACGAGCATACCTATCTTTATTTTTCCCTCCTGGTCTTATTTAGCCTCAAACACTGGTAAATGGAAAGAATATACTTATGGATACCTCTAACCTTCGTTGCTGTCCTTACTGTTATTGAGTTATCGCCTCCCGCATTGTGGGCCAATCCGTTGAATGCGCCCCTGACAATCGAGCTAATGTAAATTTCACCCATTCCTAAAGTCTACTACTGCACCCTGTATCTCTTAAAAGTACACTATAGCGTTTTATCCTGAAAAGAAAAGTCGGTGCCTTTCAGAATCTTGCCAATAGCGCCCTGATAACGTTAGCTAGTGAACCTTTAACGGCATGATAAAGTTTTTGTTAACGGAAAGACAAATTCTACAAATTTATCTGCACAGTAGTAAGGGGCTGGTAAAATCCACCCAACCCTATTTTACCTATTTTTATCATATTATTTTTTATAATAATATAATATAATATGTAGCTAATGCACATGCCATCCCTTTAAATTTTCCCGCTCGAACAAAAAATGGTTGGTAGTGTTGAATAATTTCACTCTGTTATGTTGGGAACATGGGTTTGTTTATTTTCTGTTTTGCAATTTTTTACCAGAAGGAGGTGAACCGCAACGGCTTCTAGAGCCGTATTTTACTTAATTTTAACTTTGACAGTGGTTATTTACAAGATACCACGATGTATTTAAATGTTTATTGTGTTTCGTGTGCGAGATAATTTGAGTGTTTTCTACTTTTACCACACTGCAGTATGACTGTCACATACACCGCTGAGGTAGCAACCGTCAAAGGATTTGGATGTTTTCTCAAACTCTTATTTCGGTAAGATTTTACTTAATTTTATGGATTCGTTTATCTGTAAATGATTTGTAGGTATATTTATATAGCGGCATTGTTTTTCACGTCAAAAAAACTGAAGGAAGGGTCAATATCTTGGGTTGAAAACCAAAACATTTCAAATCTGAGGTGACGCGAAAATAGCGTCTAG
Organism: Mesopsocus fuscifrons; assembly: GCA_950004255.1. Taxonomy (NCBI): domain Eukaryota; kingdom Metazoa; phylum Arthropoda; class Insecta; order Psocodea; family Mesopsocidae; genus Mesopsocus; species Mesopsocus fuscifrons. The sequence goes on from OX465377.1 coordinate 8,814,205, forward strand.
AAGAAGCTGACCTGAACCTGAAGAAGTAAGATGTACCTAATGGAAAATGAATTACTGATAGCATATTACCTATATTTAGAGTCCGTGTGCATGTCGACCTTAGATACCTACTTGGATAAGTTCAACTTGATGGAGGATGGTTGGTTGACGAACACTGTGAAAAGTATCTGTGACATGTTGATACCTATATGATAGCATTGGAGTGCCTAGTCCCTGTTGGTAGGAGAAAGAAGGTTAAATGATAGTGCTTGGGGAAATGTACCTACACACCTCTATATAGGTACCTGACACCTATTATTTACCAACCTTGTAGGTTCCAAAATGCCGGCACCGCTCGTCTTTATTCACCTAAAAGGGATTGTTGATGACTGCGGCTGCAAGAAGAGCCTGCTTTCCTAAGCATAAATGCTAACCTTGATGTTATGAGACCGATTCAAAGAAAATGTGAAGAAATCCTCCTTTATCCTTATTTAGTTGAATGATTTACTTTTACGATACAATTCACTGCGTACCTACCTACGTGAAATGAAATGTATGGGTACAGGATTTTCTGTCTGCTATTCATTGCTCCCTCTCACGTAGTTCCATTGATTGGGCCGAATCGTCGTGTGGGGATATTGGCAACAGGAGACGCCGGAACGGCTCCTGACACGCACACTCATTTTCTTGCGCTCTTCACTCTCCCTCTCAGCTCATTTATGTTTCTCTATTTCCTATCCAGATTTCCTGGCGTTCGATTCCTTATTCTACCCAACTGAAATACCTATCTGTTCTTCTTCTTAAACTTCTTAGATACTCATTTTGTTGCTAAATAATTCTGTATTGGCGAGAAAGTAAGAATCCTTCAGAATGTAGTTTTGGAAACTTAAACTAAGCCAAAAGTCAACCTTTTTTCAAATCAAGAAACCCCCAGAATCAAGATTAACTTAAAATCGTAAAATAGTAGTTTCTTGCCATAGGTTGCCAGAAATCAGAAAGCAGTCGAGTAGTAGGTACGAGTACATATATTGTTTTGTGGTGTGAATTTGCCTGTTGTATAACAGTCTTGTCACCCTGGTGTGAGCAAATAATTGCTATCGTAACTGAAGGCAGATGGATGGTTCGCTAGTGGGAAAAGCCCATAAAACCGAAGGAGTGGCTAGAGAAGTGACGTCATTGCCATCGTATAAAGGAAGCAGCGTATGTGCTCACTGCTCACGTCCCGTGCGGCCGTGTGCTTTTTCTTGGTGGGCACCTCCTGCTAAGAACGCCGCAGACCCAAGAAGAATGAGCGTCCGTTTTCGCACAGACCACTTCCCGAAAAAGACTTGAGGTTTTGCCATCAAGAAGTCTATTGTGCTATTATGTTAGAAATGATGTAAAATAACATGGGTCTGGATGTGTTGAAATATCCATTTCCTCAGTAAATCACCCTTCTAAACTAGGCTGCTAGGTATCTTTAACCCCGGTTGTGAATTAGGTGTGAGATGAAAGATGTTACTGGGAAAGATGATTGAGTTCTAGGATGGGTCGTAACGAGCGAATTGACAGATTCAATTATCACTCAAATTACAGGACCTGTCTCATGTCTTCAGTACTCGTCACGTCATTTATACCTACGTCATTTTATCACTCTAGCTTTTCTGCATGACTCACTCGAGAGACGAGATATGTCATCATCCACATGACGCGAATGCTCTTGATATATTCATGAGTTACTTAGATGAGAATCGGATGGAAAATGAGAGAAGCACTTACGAGACTATACAATAACGGACGTAACTTTCAAGTTGCCCTATAAATAAGCACATAGGTATTTATCGATGGCGACGGAGCCATTGACTTAACTATAACTTAACAATTAGTAAGCGGCGTCTGAAGTGATGGGGGAGCCTAGGAAAGAGAGGGTGACTAGGGCTGGGGTGAATGGGTTTCAAAGTCTTGTGCGGGACGTTACTGAAAATGCATGTGGTATAGCTTTTGTCTTGACAGTGTTAGTGCACCTCCTACCTCCTTCGTCGGCAGGTATGGTGACAATGTACACAGCATAGGAGAGGCTTATTAGCGAGTCGCAGGCGGTAATGCAATGTTGTGTTGTAACCTGCACAAGTCAGATCTAGGTCTTTGAACCTGTTCATTGGGACTTGGGAACGGCACCTACTATACCATCTCGCTATTATCTTCTTTTTCTTGGATTGTACCGAAAAGTACATGGCGCGCAAATTATGGGTACTTACCATTCAGTATTTAGGCATTGTCAAGAGCCATGGCCATCGAGCAGCTTAACAGGGAAATAGGGAAAGGTGCCAGGCAGTAGCATTGACTTTGTGTGGTTGTGGTATAATGGGGTTGAACTAGGTATGGTATTTTATGAAGTCAGAGGCAGCTAAAGTGTGCAAGTACAAGTACGAGGAAAAATAGTAGTGTTGTTACGGCTGGAGGTTTGCGGTCTATCGTGCGGCAGAACTCGCAGAGTCGAGAACTGTAATTACCTCTCATGGAGCCGATTGGCCCATGGCCTACGCACGCCCATCTACTCGTATTGCCCAGGCAGCATGATGACGGTCACGGTCACGAAAAGGCAGGCTATACCCACAGACAGTCTGTGAAACTGGGCCCTATTTTCCCAATATTTCCGTGATAACTTCGTGATCACACTTGATAAAAAGATCCGTAGTAGAGCTGCGTAGTTCCACGTTTTGTATGAAAAGTACCCAGGTGCAGGGACGTAGACTGAGAAAATAGTTGTATTGTCATCCGGAAAATGTTTGAGATTTTGGGGTTTCCATGCATGATCCGGGTCCAAAAAATGGTTAGTCTCACGTCAGACGACCTGTGTAGCTATTACATACTCAGAGGAACCCTATGCATATCACACGCTTTTCTTCATTTTGTAGGCATTTCCTAGATTTGAATTTGGGTTATTTTATTAGAGATGAAAACCGGCTTCCCTGCAGTAAATGTTGCCCTCCCTGATCCCTAATCCACATCCCAACATGTTGAGGTTACCCAGTAATCACTTGACTGCTCTAGATGTCTTATGAAGGGGTAATTGGAACAGTCTTGTGCCTGAAAGAGTCGGCTACCGGCTACAGATCTGCGAATCTGAATCTCTGTCAAGGTGGGTGAGGGCCCGGGCTGAGGAAAGAACTCGCCCGTTCTCAGGAATAAGCCTGTAATTTGAACGTCAAATCCAACCACGAGGCATTGACAATTGCTTTTATTTTTTTCACGGTTGCTTGAGTATTGCAGCGTGCCGCCCATGCATGTTCATAGATCCTCCATTCCTCCAAATCAAAAGCCGAAAAGATCGCTTGATGGCTGTAATTATTGCTGTATCCGTGCGATGTCCTGACGACCACCTATCGGTAGATCCATGCTGCAACTGTGGCGTGACACAGTAATAATAACTCCCTCAGTTGGCACACTTATTATAATTACAATAGTTGCCTTCCTATATGACTTTGATACAAACCAACTACTTATACCTACTGCTGTACACTTGGTTCACTGTGGACATTGTTCACTCTGTTGGACATACGAGTATACTGCTGCCTTCATTAGTCGTGTAAGTAGGCTCACAGAGGGTGCATAAAGGTTAGGCAAAGTTCATCATACGTGTATATGGCGGAACTGAAAAGCCATTTTCTGAAGTACATCCTGTTTGTTTGAGAAACCTTTCACGAGTTCATCGCTTTTAAAACAAAGAAACGACCTTGATGCTTATACCTGATACACATAGTTGATAGGTTGGTTATAAAACCTCAGATAGGACGAGATTATATAAATACCTACTTCCCTACAGCACTGTCTGAGCCTAAAGAAAATAAAGGGTCGACCTTCACCTTATCGGAGCTCCCCGATCAGTCAACAAACTAAGCGAGTAAATACTATTTAGTCTTTCTTTACCCCCGCACCACTGACATCGTCAGGGATCAAATTTGTTTACTTCATCGTAAGTGTGATCCAGCTTTCTGAGGTGACTCTGTCTGTTCAGACATAGTTATCGCTGTTGCTGTGAATAATGACAGTGGTTACATACATGTTCATGTTGACTTACCTATTTTAGTTATCGACCCGAACATTTATTTCAGTATCGCATGTACTTGCATAACTTACCATTAAAAACACGAGTAGGTGTCTGTTGTTATTTTAGGCAAAGAATAGGTATAGTTAAAATGATGGGACGAATTTTTGTTCCAGATGGCGCGGGAGCATTTACAAATTGGTGTGGCCGGACCTATTTGGCTTCCTTGGGATTTACTACGTCCTTAATATTACGTACCGGGTTGGTTTGGACCCTGAACAAAGAATGTAAGTTATTAATCTATCTTTGTACTATTTCCACCAACAGACCGCACCCCGAGCCGGTCTGTATTTATCCAGTGCTTACCTTGCCCAGTTATGTTCTTAAGGAAAACATTTCTAGCTTTAGTCCACGGAATCCGTGAGCTACTACCTACCATGCAAATTGTATTTTTTAGGTCTGGAGCAAGAGCAAGTTCGCTGAAACATTTCCCTCTTAGTACCTACCTGGCATTTCTTGGCCCTAGGGGTTAACCACTCCAGGAATCTCGCTGAGAATCTCGTTGGGAATAATTAGAAATCTTTATGAAATCTCAGGGAATCTTGGATTTTTTTTGGAGTGATTACCCCTTCGGGGTTCATCTTTCTATGAGTATCGTTGGGAATCTTTGGATATCTTTATGGAATCTCCTGGAGTGGTTACCCCCTCGTCTTGGCCTAAGTAAATACACCTACATATTACACAGGGTATAGGTGTATTTACTTACCTGTATACATAAATACCTACTTCTTATATAGGAATGTAGAAAAATATACCTATTGCTACAGAGCTTATTACTCAGGATATTTGACTTGTTTCAGAATCTTCGAGAGTATCAGCGAGTACTGTGAGAAATACAGCGACCTCATCCCATTATCGTTTGTGTTGGGTTTCTACGTATCCATCGTAATGACTCGCTGGTGGGATCAGTACAATCATATTCCCTGGCCTGACCCTCTCGCCGTTTATGTCTCCGCCCACATACACGGGCAGGTAGGTGAGCGTTTTTATCTGTGAATGTGCGTTTTGACCAGGTGTCCTACACCTTCAATCTCTGGCAGTATAAGTATTCATATTTTTTTAATTTCATCGATGTTGGAAATGCACCGTGGACTGAGGTTTTATTTTTTCCCCTTAGGATGAAAGAGGGAGGCTGATGCGGCGCACGATAATGCGTTACAGCTGTCTCTGCCTGACCATGGTGTTCTCTATGATAAGCCCGCGTGTTAAGAAACGCTTTCCTACTCTTAATCACTTCGTAGAAGCAGGTATGCACGACTATTATTCATTTAAGTCGCGTGACTGTTATAAAAGTACCCCATTTATTTGAAGTACTTCATAAAGTAACCAGTTGAATTGGAAGTACGATTCTGGCCCTGATTTTCGACGTTCGAGAAATTTCACTCTCATTCAATGGAACAGTGAAACTCAGAAATGTTAAAATGTAAGTGGGAAAGTTTTTTTAGGAAACTATTTTTTATTTAAGAAAGACGAGCAGATAAATCTTTTTATAGTGTTAACTTATAATTCTGGCTTTTAGGTCTTCTACTTGAAAACGAGAAGCTGATAATCTCGGATCTGGACGAGAAGTTCCCGAGGCACGCGAAGCACTGGCTGCCAATCGTGTGGGCCGCGAGCATTGTGACGCGCGCACGCAAGGAGGGCCGCATTCGTGACGACTTTGCTGTCAAGACTATTATTGATGAGCTTAACAAGTACCGTGGCATGTGCGGTCAGCTACTTAACTACGACACCATTAGTGTGCCCCTTGTCTATACACAGGTCAGTTCATACTTGAAAAGTGAATCTCTCTCATAGCTAAGCATCTTTTTTCCCACAAACTAAAGAATTAATGATATTAAAAAACGTTTCCTCTGTTCCCATGAAAGTGCCTTGGATCGAACTGGTAACCCTTGTGTTCCTCAAAGGGTGCCGGTGCACTTGCGGCAGGATGTAGAATCACATCATTAATATTTTTGTTTTGTACAGGTGGTGACTCTGGCTGTTTAGTACAGGTGGTGATTCTGGCTGTTTTGTACAGGTGGTTACTCTGGCTGTTTATTCGTTCCTCTTGTCCCGTATAATGGCGAGACAGTGGCTGGATCCCGCTCCGCCTGCAGACCCTGAGATCTCCTCCAACAGTTCAACGTGCTGCATGCCTCCCTCGCTACCCGCCGCCCGCTACCGCGTCGATCTCTACTTCCCAGTCTTCCTCACTCTGCAGGTACAGGATGCACAACCTTCATTTTACATAACATACCTAGATACTGTTGAAGCATTAAAAGAAACATGAACAAACAACATTGTATCTACAGCCTTAATTTTGAAATTGTAGTTGCAATCAATCCATTTTTTGTTGCACCAGTTTTTCTTCTACATGGGATGGCTGAAAGTGGCTGAGTCGCTGATCAATCCGTTCGGCGAGGATGACGATGACTTCGAGGTGAATTGGTTGGTTGACCGAAATCTACAAGTGTCGTACCTGATTGTTGATGAGATGCATCATGACCATCCAGAACTCATCAAGGATCAGTATTGGGACGACGTATTCCCCACCGAGCTTCCATACACGGTATACTCATATGATAATATAACCCCTGTTATCCCGATGACCGTCTGTGCAAAAGCTAAAGTCAGCTTACGGTTGATTTCACAAGTCCAGGTTATAGTTGTTTCTGTTTTTTGAGGAAACCGAATGTCTTTTTAACGTCCGAAATTAAGTTTCTACGTTGTGATTTTACGATCGAGTAATTTTGGACAGTTATTTTATTGACAAAAATTAGTCGATCGTAAAATCACAACATAACCAGATTGTCCTGTAAAATGCACGCCGCCCGTTCTTACACATCTAAAGACAGTGTATTTATTACGCACAGGTTGCATCGGAGCAGTTCCGTGAAGAAGTGCCCAAACCATCGACTGCGAACATCGAAGTGCCTAAATCTGCCGCTGAGCTGACCATGCCATCCTCTCTAAAGATAGATGACATGGGGGATCATGGTAATGTAAGTTTCTCACTAGTCGTTTCGTTTCTGTATACTTGTACATCTCTGGCTATTTTCATTCAACGGTAGTCGGTTAGTAAGTAGGTAAATGCATTTTATCGCTGAAAATACATTTTTAATTGATCGAAGCACTGAAAGTGACAGTTGTGGTTGGACAAAAGGTATAAAATGAATTAGTGATTTTTTTTTCTTTCGAAAATCGGGAAATACCCATAGTCAGTAATCCTTTGTATTCAGAAAAAATGACCGACTTGAATCACTGTAACTCCAGCAGTAAGTACATAGCTTTAAACTGCGTCGAGTGTAGGTGGTTGAAAGTTTCCGTATTTTCTTAATTTCTTTTTATTGTATGACTAGTTCGATGACAACGCAAGTGGAATCCATTTCTACGCTGGGCCGAAAAGCAGCCAATCGCGGATGAGCCATCGTGAACGCACCATGTCTGGCAGTTCCTCTTCCAGTATCAATACCAACACCAATGTCGGCTCTTTCGCCAATTCAATGCAAAGGTAGCGAGCAGTTAAAAGAGGGTAAAGAAAGTATCCACGTGGAAACATGGGAACTTGCATGATTCGATTATGCTTCCCTCGAAGCCATGGCTAACCCCCATCATAAGCCCAAACTCGTTCATCCGGTATTCGCCTATGTTCACTTTAGGGACAGATTCCAGTGTCATGACATTGGCGGAATCCAAGAGATGGGTCCCGGCTTTGCTGTACCAGAACTTTTGAAGATTTACACGGTGGACCGCCTGCACAAGCATTGAGCTTATGTCCAAAATATATTTTCTAGAGTGGCATCAGTTACAAGCGTGTTGCGAGCTTTGTTCTCGCGTGAAAACTCGAACCCGGGAGGAACGACAACAGACGGTGGACTGCAACCCAGCCAGAGCTCAGCCAGCCTGGCCACCAAAGGTCCGGGTACCATGCGTCTGGCCAATCAGGTGATAGAAGAGGTGGACGAGCAGCTCACGGTGCAGTCCACTCGGCCCGCGCAGGCGCGACCTAATGTCCGCGACATTTTCCCGTCCAGTCCGTCCCCCCGCCCACCGCCGTCATTTCCTATGGACGTCCCGATGGGTAAGGAACAATTATTAAGGGTAGGTAAAAGTAAAACATTAGTGGAACCAGAACAGGGTTTGCTGACTTCTTTCCGAAGAAACTGTCGGATATCAATTGTTCTTTTTAACATCGGAAACTAACAGGACATGGTATTCTGAAACAGTTACGTGAAAAGGTAATTTGAAAAATATCTGTTGAAGCCAGATAGTCAGATGCTGTATGTACAAGTCTAGAGATGGGTTTAGAACGGTTTTTTATTCAAGTCAATAAAAAACCGTTTTTTTTAAACAAAAAAAACCGTTTTTTTTGTTTTTTATTGTTTTAAATCAATTTTCAACGATGAATAATATACAATTCGGGTTTGTTTACGTTTTTTATTTTATTCATGTAGGAACCGTTGAATATTTATTTGTTCTGAAGTATAATGCATCTTTTTAACGTCAGAAACTAATGCAGGTCCCTAAGTTCCTAAGTACCTATACCAATAGAATAGTGATTACACGATCGAGTATTATTTTTGCCAATAAAAAAATTGTCCAAAATCACTCGATCGCAAAATCGCTATTCTACACCTCAGCTTCGGACGTTAAAAAGGTTTATTATTTCAGAACAAATAAGTATCCAAGATTAAAAAACACAACTATGGGTGAATTTGTTTTCCGCGATGCGATGAGTGTTGTATCGGTTGATTATTCATCAGACTCAGACTCTTCTGAGTCTTCTGAATAAAGATTTAAAAAAATTTGTTCTAAATTTGTTCTTGTCATTTTGTTAGGTCAGTGTTTTATCAATATTAACTATCATTTAGTGACTCCGATCAAAAAACAAAAAAACAAAAAAAACAAGGCCTCGTTTTTTTTTTGTTTTAAAAACCTTTTTTTTTAAAAAAAACAGAACGGTTTTTTATTACCGCCCATCTCTATGTACAACATATATCTCAGTACTTGGTTCCCATTGGTTCCATTGGGTCCACATGACCTATGAGATTCATATTTATACTAGAGGGGACTCATGTCAATTATTTTGTTCCTAATGATCCTCACTGTTAACTTTCGGGAAATTTGTTGGTAAAACCTCTCTAAAAGTCTGATTTTGTTGCAGGCAACCTACGTCCCGAAAGGATGTTCACGTTATCGTCATCAGCGCCGTCGGAAGCGCCGTCTGAGGCGTCACCTAGATCCGTTTCGACGCTAAGTGCGGCGCTGAGCGGCGCTAATGTTGACCCGAGCTCTTCGGGCCCTTCCTCACCCACTACCCTCATTCCGAAGGTAAGATGGAATGATTAGAACATCCATATCATAATTTTTGTGTTCTATGACTCATTGTGAGTCATGACTATGAATGATGCTAACGAATCTAAAACATTCCTAATATGTTTCCTTGGCTTGTTGATCCTAGTTAAATAACCGAACACTCATGGCTAGAGAACCTCCTCAAACAAGGCCCATTTCTGGCTCAGGCTAGTGTGATCTGGGTGGCCTTGAGATTCTTTTTTGTGACTGGTTGCTCAACTATACCCAATCCAAAAACGACCAGAGGCATCTGGCACATCTCGTAAATTTCATTATTAGCTATCCAAATTGATTTGTTATGTTATGATTATGACCGTTCTATTTTTTGTAGTGTTATTTCTTCCCAAATTTGGTGGCTCATGCAAGTTTCAGAATGGCCTTCATCAATGATATTCAAAAGGTTCACGCGAAATTCAAAATTGTTGAAACAGCTATGGGGGAGCTAGGAACAGGACAGACGACATACTGGTCGGAATTAGCTAGTATATTTTTCTTTGGTGTTTTCTTGTGAATATAACCCAATTTGTATAACGCGTAAGACATTGCAACAGTGTGTTTGTGTATGTGTGTATTGGTTGCGTTGTCTGAACATACATTTAATTGGCAGCCAAATGGAGATCGAAACCGAATGCACTCTCTGTCGAGTGATGACGAGAGTGGCGGTGACGACTTCACCAAGCTGAAGCATGAGCGTGAGCTGGAGTCGCGCCGCCGAATCGCGTTGCGCCTGGCGCGCAGTATCAGCGCGCAAAAGGTAACCACGCAGTGACGTCTGTCATCTCACCTGTTCTTCGTCTTCTATGTTGCTCACTAGTTATTTCTCCGCCTTTCCGTCTTCCGAAGGGATGGATATTCTTCCCTGGTCTTTGCATTTCTTGTCCTGGCTGCCTGCTTCTAGTCGCTTTCATCTAGTGACTTTATGTCTTTGCTTTCTTTCATTTTTTTTTTTCAGAGCTATTTTTCACATACCTTCAGAGCTCTGCACATCTTTATAGCACATTTTTTGCTGAATTGAGGCAGAAATTGCCGTACATTTTTACAATTAAGTTTGAGAAATTGGAAACTCATTCATTCTCCGAGTTTCAAGCATACAAATGGGTGGCAAGACTCCAAGAATTTTCACCAGGTTTTGGGAGCGATAAAAAGAAGTTTTTACTTCGTTTCTTTCATGCTTTGAAGAAAGAAAAGAAGTTCTTAGAAATATTAGTTCTTTCTGCTTTGCTTCTACCTACCTTCATACCTTGTATCATTGTACATTCCCATCTACTCTGAGACACAGCTCATCTTGTGACTCCTCTGCTTTTTCTTTTGATCCTCTCTAGTTTAAATTGTATGATTTCATTCTAGTTACATATACAATGCTCGAAGTTTTTCATACCAGACCTAAATTGTCTATTATATATCATCATCGTTCCTCCACTATACCTCGTTCATGACTTTATCTTAACAAACTTTGAGATTTCAAGTGATAGTGGATGGTGAGTGCTACTTCTCATTTTTTTTTTTAGCCATTCAGGAAACTGACTGATGTTATCATAATATTTATGGTTTATTTTCAGGCAGCTCTGCATGGCGATCAAGCGGATACGGAAGCTTTGCTATCCGAGTTGATCTCAGCCGGAGGAGTCGGGAGCGGGTCGTCACTGAACAAGCCGACTTGACGAATCTACCGCTCCCGCCTAAAAACTCCCGGCAGTACTTACAGCATTACTGTCAATCCTAAACAACGCGAAAACACTACCTGACCGTTAATACAACTGCCATCAATTAAGGATGCACCTGCTACTCCCGTGGGCAGCTGAGCACCATGTTTAATTACCCGCCCCGGTGGAATGTTTTTTTCCACAAGGGTTGATTCATCCGTGATGCAGTGAAATTGGAATCGTAAGGTTTTTTAAATTACGTAAGTAGTATTAAAAAAAGTATTTTTATGCTGGTATGTAGAAGAGTTGTAACTGCTGTAGGTATAGGTACGAATAACCACAGTACAGTACGCAGTGAAGCACTTACGAAGTTCTATTTTTTATAGAGGTTCTTTATTACCTTTTGACTCTCAGGACTTATGAAGTTACTTGAGTGAGGAATATTTTGTCGCTTTTTGGTGCCTTCGCCTGAGGCCCATTATTTGAAATGGGTGGAGCATAATATGTTGCCCTTCTTTTACGTTCAATTTCAATTATGTGATTTAATGTCTGAACGCTGTGTTTTTTAACTTAACGCAACGAGCCTGGTGCTTTATTGCAGTTTTGTCTTTCAGTACGTGTCACGTGTGGTCACCAGTGTTTTTATTCTGAACCCGTGTACTCTTTAGGTAGGTACCTTCCTTTTGTGAGTACCTAGGTCCTATCTTTAATGTTTCGTGTTTACCTGTACACCTAAGTTATCCAACTCAGTGTAGGTAGGTACTTCAATACCTACTCGTGTTTGTATTTTGATGATTTCGTCGTTTTCTTGATGTAATAGACATTCCCTCATTTTATGTCATAACTCACTTTTTCTGAGACCTTACATTACGGTTACTTTTTCTTCCTCTTATTTGGCCTCTTTGGTAATTTGTTGACCCACCAGTTTCTCTAGAGTATTTTAGATTCTAGATTACACAGGATCTGTTGGCTTCATGTTTTTAATAAAGGGTTCGACTAGGTCGCACTAGACTTTCTCGTACCGATTCAGTTTTTCCAAGTTTTTTTTTGTATTTACTTAGAATTATTAGATACTTTAGGAATTTTATTTCTATCAGTCATTTATTACAGTAGTATCTGGTATTGTGAACGTTGAAAGTAAGTAGTGTGGCAGAATCGTAGTTAGTTGCCTGAAGACAATACTTTTTAATATACCCACACTCCACTCTTCACTACTTATTTTATCTGACTCGCTCTCTCACAAACTGTTTATTTTGGCGGGAAAATAGGAATTAAATATTGTTATGTTGTCATCTTGTGGAATATTTGTCACGTGGTCACCAAGTGGTCACGTGATGTTTTCAAACAAAAATGTTTTTCCTTGAAAATGAAAATTTTCTTTTATTCCTTGACAATCTCAGTGTGTACCATGTCTTCTTTGACTTTATTTCATTTTTAGCCTTTTTAACTGTGCTTTGGTACTGCCGGCCTACTGGAGGAGAAACTCAGACTATCCCCAATCATGAGGTAAGTTGCTTCTCTCTAACCGAGAACCGTAACCTAAGTTGGGTACCTACCTAGTTAGTAAATACTTTGTAAGTATAGCACTCCCCTTTGTATTAACACTATTAACAGTATTAAATTACCTCCACCTCTCCTACAGTGAGGTTGGTTAATAGAACGACCTTCTGTAGAGGAAATCTGCAGCGATTTCTCAGAAGTGGACCTAAATTTTCTATAAAGCTGTGATTCAGTGGTTGACCAGACCTTCCTCTGTTACAGATTGGAGGTTCTGACGATGAACAAATTAATGAGCTGTTCCATAACTTAAAAACGAAAAGACAGAAACAATTACTGGGCCAAGTTTCATCAAATCTGTCTCAAAATGAACTGGATGAAGAGAAAAGGTGAGGAACTTATAGGTGCTAAGACTTTAACTCAACGAGTGGAGGACATTATGATATGACTCAGACGCTCAAGACGCTGTTATCTAAAGTTTTGTTTGATGCCTGAGATGGGAAAAAAATTTCTAGGAGTGTGTAGAAAAGTAGATAGGTACCTAACCGCAGTGATGAATATTTAGGTTGTTTGTTAAAACGGAAATTCGTCGTTTATCATTTTTTTTACATTTCAGAATGGAAAGAATGCAGCTGGAAAAAATATTCGCTCTACTACGGGAACAAGAAGACAAATTTCAAGTTACGTCTATGGAACAAGTTCAAGACCAACTGTCACTCTACAGATGAAATTGAAAGTTGTGTCGAAACCTATCCTAAGTACCTAGGTCCTGGTGAACGGGAAAGACGCGGGGCCAGTGACGGTAGCTAAGTTAAGAAGGGCAACACCTAAGTAGGTACTTACTCGTCAACTTTTATTTAAGTACTTAGGTAGGTTGGGTATAGTACGTGGAACGAATTTTGCTGTCACTCTCTATAAGGCATTCTGAGTTACCCCCACCTAGTCTCGATACGAAGCGTCGAAAATTATAACAACTCTCAGTGCTATGGTTTACTTGTAAAAATTTAGAGTAGGATAAAAACATAGTGGTGGGAGGTGATCACTGACAGTGGTATTTTGGCGTAATTTGATCGCATAATCCATCCACCAAGTACCAACATTGCCATAAAATCGTAAACAAAAAAGCTAAGTATGGCCATCATGTCACATTTTAGATTTTTTTTTCAAATCGCATTATTTACTACCTATCTAGGTACCTGTTCTTGTAATAGGTGATATCCACCTAAAACCTAAATACCTACTATTTTTTTATTTTAATAAATGTTACCAAAGAGTCTTCCAGCCTCAGAATCATCTATCATCCCTCTTTTTACCTGGCCAATCATCCGAAACAGGAAGATAATTTACTACAGGTAAGTACCTACATAATATGTCTCGAGATCTTAGCGGGTAAGGTAGGTACCTAGGTACATACAGGGTACGAGAAATAAAATAAATAGTAGGTACGTAAGGGATAGTCGAAACCAAAAACCCCTAAAAAGGTCCCAAAAAACTCCAGTTTCGGCGGGTTTTGAATAACCGTATTTATATTTAAAATAACTTAGATATAAAAATATATTCATATTTTATTCATAAATATAATAATGTGGTTTAAGTAATCCTGGTTTTACGTTAGTGTTTATTTTGGATTTTATTAAATTTTTAGACGTTAGTGCTCTGTGCTCTGTGACAACAATAATGGAGGAACAAGGTATGTCATGACAATTTTATTTCTTAAAAATAAAGTGCAGGTTAGAGAATTTTACATTGCTTTATTTGAAATGGTAACTTCACGGAGAATGTAGATAGATTCAGTTTTTGGAAAAAAAAACAATTTGTATAAATACATTAAAGAGTCACCGAATTTATGGAGGGATTTGTAAACCTGGGGGTGGAAAAGGCTTTCTTTTTTTCTTTTAGCTGTAGGTACATACCCACCTACATGGGTCCTGTTTTATTGAGATGGTCTTGTTTGAATCTGAACTAAGGCCTTCAGATCACTAAAAACACGCTATGTAATCGGAAACCAAGCGCATGGAGATGAAAAGCTGTGATGCGACAGGGAGAAACCGCTAGGATGTGGAAAAAATAAGGCACTGATTCTTGAGGCTGTCTTTGCTCAGCAAGACGACGCTATCTTTGGGACGAATGTAATAACACCTTCCATTTATTTTTTAGGGAAAGATTCGTCCAATAATGGTGTGGTTGAAGATGTGAAACCTAAAGTCATGGAAGACAGTGTGTTGGTTGAGGCTGCACAGTCAGCTGAGGGAGATCTCATGGATACTGGAGGGCCTGAAAAGCGAGCTGAACAAGTCATTGCGGACAGGGACAAAGAAAACCAATTGATAGAATCTACGAAGCCATTGTTAAAAGAACCTGAGGAGGAGACAACATTTCGAGTCATTTACAACAAAAATAAATATGACGTTAGTTTCCCATTAAATTTGACTGTGATGGAACTGAAGACTCATTTACAAAGCATAATAGGTAAGTTTGGTTGGATTTTATCATTTTCACAGCATGGATTTGGTAATAGCGCAGGCTTTATATGATGCCCATATTCGATGAGGAAAGTGGATCCTGTAGCATCTTTGAGGGTAGGTAATTCTGGATTTTGAGTCTGGAGCAAGAGCGCATACTTAGCGCACTGTTAATGACCAGTTTGAAGTCTACGGCACCAGATGTTAGGGATTCACTTGGACCCATCCAGTGAGCACCTGTCTGAGCAGTCAGTAGTAAGAATTGCAGAGTTATAAATAACTAATCTACCATCATCATCCGTTAATTAAGGAACTGTTACAGTGTTGTATTTCTTTTATCTCGTGTAAGTAGGTGCTTATCGTGTTACATGCTGTATAACAGGATAAATGATTTCTCCTGTGATTATATTGGTAAAGTGGGTGTATATAGTTTCGGATCCATTTCTCCCATGTGAACATTCAGTGGAAAGAGTGATCCCAGAAGTGATTCCATCTATTATACTCCCCTACCTGAGAGGCTATAAAACGGAAACACACCAACACACCCTAAGGGTCAATCATTGAGTGGTTTTTGTTCAAGGGGTTCCTCAAGCCATGCAGAAAGTGATGATCCGAGGACTTGCCAAAGATGAGAGGACTCTAAAAGAGTTGGGGGTGACGAAGGGGGCGAAGATAATGGTTGTGGGTTCAAAGCTGGACGATGTCTTGGCTGTTTCCACGCCTGGCGTTGCTGAAACATCGTCAGAGGCGACGTCAACTTCTACTAAGGAACCTTTTTGCAAGCAGAAACTTCACAGGAAAGTTCTCGACAAAGGCGTACCTGATGATGTCATGCCGGGCATTCGCAATGTAAAAGTAAGGTCTAATGTTTTTCGAAAGTCGTTGAACACAGGTAAAATTTGTGCACGTCGGTAAAAAGCCAGGGAACAGCCATGCTCTTCCCTGAGCTAAGCATTCGTGGCAATCGAGAAAAATATCCTGATTTTAAAGTAGGTACTATATGTTACTCTTCGCCTTTACCTTTTGGTGAAAATGAACAAACTGACCTTTCCTGCTCCCCTGCTTATTATTATTGCTAAAGCCCTAACATGTAGCCTTATTTCAGGAAGTTTTGCCGCAGTATCCGCTGACCGGAATGTTGAACAAGGCCGGAGGGAAAGTTCGGCTGACGTTCAAGCTGGAGTTGGATCAGCTGTGGATTGGCTCAAAGGAACGCACGGAGAAAATTCCTATGAACTCCATCAAGCTCGTACTGAGTGAACCCATTGAAGGCCATGAACAGTATCATATTCTTGTACGTTCGCAGTTCCTCGTACCTTTGGAGTTTGTACATAGAAGAGCTAGTTTTTTTATGAACCAATTCGTGTGTCATTTCAGCCCTACAGTGGCATAAGAAAAAGATGAGCTGAAGCTGAAAGTGGAACGTTTATTGGAACTTGGAATTTAGTGGAACGTTCATTTTAGTAATTTCTGATAACTGTTATAGGCGCTGCAACTTGGCCCAACTGAAGCCTCGCGGTACTGGGTGTACTGGGTACCCGCGCAATACGTCGACGCAATCAAGGACGCCATTTTGGGGACATGGCCGATGTGAACTTGGAGCTGGTAAGCCGTCGGTCTTTCAACCCACCTAATTATGTACCTCTTCCGACATAATTGTATTATTATGTATTCTTAATTTTTTCTCGCACTTCGTCAATACTATTATACTCATTTTTTTACTGCAGTTGAGGAATAAAAAAATTAATTTACAAACAGCTGCTAAATTTATATTCAGTTCATAACCTTAAAATATTAACAAATACTATTCGGGGGAGTAGCTACCGTTATGAAACTTCGCGGCCAGAAGGGTAGATACTCACTCAAAATTATGGTAACAGTAGACAACTCAGCAGGTCCAGATTTGATTTTAATGGCTCCAGGGTCGTTCCTACCTTACAACTTTACGATTGAACTGTGGTTTAAGTTGGGATTTCATGATAAATTCTGAACTGGCTTTTATGTTGCTCTATCGCCTACGATCTACGATCGACTCAATAATTCTCGGTTAAAATTAACTGGAGTTTTGCGTTAAAAGTTTGACGTTAAAAAAACAGATAACAACCGAACAAATAGACAGAACAATAGACATCAAACAGTTTCTCTACGTCATTAAAGAACGTCAACAAACAGCATTGTACAGACCTATCTTGGGTCGTAAGTTGATCGGTGTGAACGGGCCTTTTGTTCTTTAACCCTGGTAACAAATAAGGATTTATAAATAGCAATTTTTCTCATTTACCTTAGTACCAGTTTCTAGTTTAAACTTATGCCGTCAGTGGCGTTACCGAATATGGTATTCATTTTTATCACTGAATTGTCTTCTTAAACAAAACCTAGAGATGTAGTAGCATTGAGCAAGGACGGCAGAGTGGGGATAGCAGTGAAGTTTAAGCTCTCTGTTGTAAGGTTCGCAGCGGTAAATAAAGTAGTAGCGACGGTGGTGAGCTTCGGGAGGGTCGATGTTACATTGAAGCGAGGTAGTAGCTTAGGTCGCGCTGTGGGGCCTAGGGGCAGGAACCCCTGGCAGGCCTTCACCAGCGGGGGTCCCAGGAGCGAGTCCAGCATGTAGGCTGCTATGGAGCCTCCTGTCAGACCCACGTTGTATGACAGCGTCATTATATTACCTGAAAATTGAGTGCCCACTTAAACCAAGAATAGTAGCGAAAGTTGAACAGACCCTAGAAAGTATTTGGAATATCTTGATTGTTGGCCGTACACTGTACACGAGGGGATGGTTCTTCTTTCCTTCAGAACTACGAGTAGGTTGTTTCTTAAGCATTGCATTTTAAGGGCCACCATACATTCTCGACGAACTCCACCAAAACCACTGTGCGAAAGTAAATATTCGACAAAACTAATGTTTACATTTTAGTACAGCCGGAGACTGGTAATTGCAATCTCGTAATGGTTGTGTCTACTCTAAAAGCTAAACATAGTGTGCTCTTCGAACGCGAAACCAACGAGTGAAAGTAGGACACTATGTTTAGCTTTTACAGGAGAAACAGTAGAGAAATGCTGTTGAAATTACCCACTTCCATAAGTGAAATAAAAATTGTCAACACGTAACATGGCGGCGGTAAATATTTCAAACATTTATCAAGCTTTTCTACTAAATGTGACAATAAAATCATACTTTTTTAGTCCGAAACGTTACAAAAAAATATTTCGCGTGAGGTAGTGTTGTGTTTTCGCGATCTGTCAAAAAAACATGTGGACTGGTAGTTGACTGTTTAAAACCGCTCCTGTGGGCTTATTACTCCATTTCATGCAAAAATACAACACTACCTCACGACAAAGAGTCTCAGGTTTACATCCCCCAATAAACACTTTTCACTTGCCCTGTAACTTCGGAGTAGGGCTTGAAGTATGTAGCATTGCGAACCAAATAAGTGTATTCCACCTTAATATCAGAAACTACTATTAACAATAGTTTTTTTTAGTAAAAAAATCAATCCCAACAGTGAACTATTGTAGTTTCTGATGTAAGATCGGCATAGAAATTACAATATCGAGATGTTTTGGGGTGAAAAAAACTAGCATTCTGGAAATCTCGCATGCGAGAAAAAACCTTTTTGATGTCACTTGTAAACACTAGGCGGGGGGTTACACTTTTCGACTGGAGCCAACTGGTTCCATCTGAAGAAACGTTAGTACCTGCCAACTCACGGTGCTCCTCTGAGACTTTACACGGAGCTTGAATCATGGGGATGCTTCCCACGAGACCATTCGTCAAGCCGAGCACCATGGAGAAGAACATGGGGTACCCCTCCCCAGAAATGTAGGGTCTGCCGCGTGGCATAGCGCACAACAGTAAGAGAGGGATGAGCAGCACGCGGCATCCGGCTACCACCAGCATGCTGCTGCGTGACCAGTCGTATGACACTGCTGCCAACATCTGCACACGAAGATGGGTTGAAGATGAAATGCAAGCTATTTAACTACAGCACCTCTCAGAATGTCTATTAATTGGTTTTGGGCCACGCCCTTGGCGCATATGATATGCCCTGCTGGGTGTTGCACCCTTTAAAATATATTGTCTCAAGATATTAAGGGTAGCTGAGGCTGAGACTAGTCGTGTACCTTGCCAATGAGATCAGAGGCGTTGAAGATGGCCATGATGATAACGGGCATCCACGTGTCGAAGTGACAGCTCATGATTTCGGACTCAATGCCGGGATAGAGACACAGCGTGACGAAGTATGCGAACGCTATGGTCACCATATACGGCCAGATAGACTTGGATACGTCCCAGCGTGCGCGCAGACCTCCTAAAAACACACGTCGTGATCAAAGCATAAGTTTATTGAAGTAAGGACTACAGCGTGAAATATTTCAGTAGATCTTACTTTGAATGCCGTGCCAACGGCTGGGCCTTGTTGTTTCTGGTGCCATGACATCCTCTACTTTGTAGTAAGGACCCGCGGCCTGCGGCTCATAAGCTGGGTTTGCAAAGCTCAGGGAGGAGAACTGACCGGTCGTGTACTCCCCATTGTCTGGACTTTGGAGTTTGAGAACACCGTATTGAGATTCACCGGGGTCCATCTGTGTGGAAGAATAAGTACTTACTTACTTAAAACTCCATTCGGAGGTTTTTATTTTGGGACATGTCACGAAGGAGGTTGATACTTAGTTATGTTACCTCATCTTCAAATAAATACTTATCTTATAACTAAGTATAGAAGTGTCAGATGAAAGCTCCTTGCAATAACTAGGCCATTTCAGGAATTATTATCCGCTGTGCTCAGCTGGACTGGAACCCTTGGCCGATTTTGAGTTAAATTTTGAAGAATTCTCGAATTCATCGACTTACGAGACCAATGTCTTCAGTAGGCTCCAAACTTATTTTTTTTGACTCCTGGCAGACTGTAAAGTAGAACTGGACGAATTCAGACTTTTTGATGATATTGTGGAGTCCAAAACAGAGAGCGACGATCACGACTGACAGCATGAAGAAAGCAAATGTGTTGGCCTTGTCATTGCTCATGATACTTTTCGTAATGATGCGGTTCATGGATACGAAAAACCCCGCGGCGCCTGAAATGAGTTAGAGTGTTAGAGGAACAGTTTTAATTGTAGGTCGCCCTTCATACCACTACACTATAAACGTAGGGCCTATTTACTGTGTTTTTTGAGTAGGTAGTGAAAATCTTACTTTCTCCGGCCATGACAGCTTGCGTGTATCTGCTAGGCAACATACTTGTATATCCATAAAAACTCGATTGCTGAACTGAAAAAATAATTAAGGTTATTTATTTTTGTATGAAAAAACCTGAGCAATCATGGCTTCCATACCCTTTGCAGTAGACTTATACACTTACCGGTGCATCCAAGAGAGACAACTGCCACTGCGATGAGATTAATAGTGTACCCAGCGTCAGAGCCTCCCAGCCCAAACCAGATTTCACCAATAGCGACAAAGAGCAGCGTTACGCACGATATTATGTACCCTGAAAAAATAGAATATTCTTATTTCTGCGAACTGATGCGAACTTGTCCTCCATAGGCGGTGTCATTGTTCACAAGATCCAAGTTACCGCGTTATCTCTCTTTGTGTAAATTTTATTCACTTATGTGTACTGTACGGCTGGGACCTATTTTTGTATTATAAAATTCATCATGGCTCAAGTCGATCCATACTGCAGAAATTCAACTTGCATCATACCGAATGTAATGCGGGTGTTGAGGGACAGGGTCTCAACGAGGAAGTTGTTGGCCAACACCGCAAAGAACGCCATCACAATGTACACCAAGGACATGTCGAAGACTATGGTAGTTTCTGGGTAGTACTTTTTGTAGTAATCGACAGCAACTGTAAAACTGAAGAAAAGTTAATTTTTAATTGAAACGTTCAGTTTCTTTCAAAATCACACGTAAACATTCGACTTGGTGCCCCTATCTTTTACCACCGAACTTGTATGTAGGTACCTATACTGCTTTTGAGAGTAGAATCCTCTTGAAAGAACTTAAATAACCACCCTGAGTACTATTTTATGGGCACCTCATTTGGACATGACATAGTGTAGGTGCATAGTATAGCGACCAATCAGAGAGTTTTGTATTTGCGTCGCCAACACACCTGCGTCAAAGTAATAAGTGGGCTACTTCTGGATTTCAGAATCCCTTTTGTATGCCTTCTTGTTAGGTCTACAGGAGAGTGCGACGCCAATAGATATAGGTACCACCTACTGTTCTTGCGAACGGTTGCTGACCTGATGCACTTTCCACTGACTACTTATTATTTGTAAGTTCCTTGTACCTGTTATAGGGTAGGAGGAATCCAACCCCTGCCAGCAAGAGTGCGAAGTAGACGTGATCGTGTTTATCGACAGGGGGAGAGACATGTCTCAAGCCATTTCGAAATCGGAAGTCTTGAGGAGTTTGAAGCTTCCCCAGGCGGATGTATCCTCTGCTTAGATTTTCATCCATTGTTGCTGTTCTGTTCAGCACTGATAGACTCGAGGTTCTGCTGTGAAAAGGGAACAGTCAGTTGAATGAAAAGGGAAGCTACGTACCTTTTACTAGGAAGAAATGACTTGGCACTTGCACCTATCAATTTAGGAATAATATAATCTGTGATAAATAGTGATTACCTCCTAGGTATTATAATATTGATACAAAGAGAAAAGTCATTTCTACTTCATAAAATGTCTAAGTATCACAAAGTCACTGTGGAAACCATCAACCAAGCTAGTTACTAATTCCAATTTTTTCCTGTCGTGACGTCAGCATTTCAGTACCTAAGTTAATAATTGTAACTAAATACCTACATATTGCAGGAATGGATCAGACTTGCGTTGAATTCATTTTGTATACCTGAACCATCCACGAAAGAGTCCCCGCGAAAGGAGTTTATTTCAGATTTGCGAACCGCTGCCACTCCGGCCAGACGGTCGTGGTAACTATATCGACGTTTGACAACGATCCGGGAGTGCAGCGCGCAGGTCCCGCAGGCCGGCCCAGTAGGAAAACACTGGCGTGGGAGGTAACGTTGGTGATCCAAAGTCAAGCTCCCTCACCCTCCATTCAGTTTGCATTCCATCTGACGGTTGGAGGTGGGTGCCATTGGAAATTATTAAATTTGACTGACTGTAAGTAGGTAAGTTCTTTTGTTGGGAAGTGCGAAGCTGACGGTATATCTGCGCTTCCTTTCCACACAGTGCTGAGTACTCACTAGTCTGTAATGTTGCAAAAAAGTGTATTATCTATACCTAGTAGGTACATTGTACCTAGATAAAGTGGTCTAATTGTAGCTCTAGTGGTTATTGTTCAACTTAAGTACCTATACAGTAAGTAGCTGTCAAACTAATCGAGCAAGCTGTTTCTTCAGAAATAATAATTATTGTACCTTCATAATGTATCGAAGGAACGGTTAACGGTTACTTCATTCAGTAACTTCACTGACATCCAGAGATAAGTTTCCATGCATCTAGTTCAGTCTTCTAGTGTAAAACATGAAAATAGAAATATTTGAAAGTTTCAATTTTCCCGCCCATTTCTTTGTGTTTGCCATGTTGGTCAAACTGAGTCACTATGTTTTTTTATCTTTTTGTTTTTGTTCAACGAAATTGTTGACATCCCCTTCTCTGACATCGTTGGCACTGACAGGTCCTCAGGTATTCCTCAATAAAAAAAACTCCTTATTATGTTTTAGCAATAGGTATATAACAGAATGGCAGCGACAAATTGGCCTGAGGCGCCTGAAAATATCAGTATTGGCTTTGGACCATTTGAAAATGTACATGGATGGCGGAGAATGCCCGAATGTGACCAGTTCGTAGGCGCCCGAAGAAGTAAACACACAGTTGTAGCATATAAAGATGCTATCTATGTGTTTGGGGGTGACAACGGGAAGAGCATGCTAAATGATCTGGTGCGATTCGACGTGAAAGAAAAGTCCTGGGGCAGGGCCTTTTCTACCGGGCCGCCTCCCGCTCCCAGGTGGGTTAACTGGTTGTCTGGAATCATGCCAGATTAGGGTTGTACTTTTGCGAACCAGTTGAAATCATGTAGGTACAAACAACTAATATTAAACAGTACGAGGTCCGAGTTATAAGAATTTAAACCTTCTGCACCCAGTGAAGTCACATAACATAGCATTTTGTTCTTTTTAAGGTATCATCATTCTGCAGTGGTACATGAAAACTCAATGTATGTCTTTGGCGGCTACACCGGGGACATTCACTCAAACTCCAATTTAACCAATAAAAATGACCTGCATGAGTACAAATTTCAGACAGGACAATGGCTTGAGTGGGGCTTTGCAGGAAAGACCCCTGTGGCTCGCTCTGCTCATGGTGCTGTTGTGCACGATGGAAAGCTGTGGATTTTTGCTGGGTAAGGAAACTGAGTGTGGTTGACATAACCGTCCCAAAGTTGGGGGTATTCGTACTAGGCGTATTCAGAAGATGACATAGAAAGCTTTCGAACTGCTGAGTCGTGTTATTGCACAGATAAAAGAAAATATATGATGTACCCCGGAAACCATTCACCTAAAAGTTATTGAATGAATATGATTGCCTTGCCAAATTTTCTGCTTCTGTTCACCTCAGGTATGATGGGAACGCTCGACTGAATGACATGTGGACCATTTCACTGACTGGCGATGCGCGGACATGGAGTGAAGTGCCACAGGCCGGTGACAGACCTCCTACCTGTTGCAACTTCCCTGTCGCTGTTGCCCGAGGATCTATGTTTGTGTTTTCCGGGCAAAGCGGTGCTAAAATCACAAACAACCTATTCCAGTTTCATTTTGACACCCTCACTTGGACTCGTATTTCAACTGAACATATACTGAGAGGTGCGCCTCCCCCTCCCACTAGGCGGTACGGGCACACGATGGTCGCCTACGACCGTCATTTGTATGTGTTTGGCGGTGCAGCTGACGCCACTCTCCCAAATGACCTGCACTGCTATGACCTGGATAGTCAGACGTGGAGCGTGGTTACTCCATGTAGTGATAGGTAAGAACTAATTGCACTAATTGTTGTTGAAGGATCAGTTAGGAGGTAGCAATATATTGTGATGAAGGAAACAGGGTTTAAATCTCGATGCCAGAAACATGAATATTGTTTGAAGCACGGGCTTTGGCCCTGTTAATATCTGCATCTTCGGCGCCCTGGGAAGCTGTGAGTTCCAGTGAAATCTAGCCATTATGCTCATTATGCCAACTTTCATTGCGTTGGATCGGGGAATACTTCCTTTCCAGTTTTGAACCAGTAGCTGCATTGTACCAAATATTAGTCGACAGTATTTTATTCACATTATGGCAGTGATACATAATACACGAGTTCCACCAGAACCGGAAAACTGAATGTAAATAAAAACGTCCTTGTTGAAATTTTGCAGTCACTAAAAATGACGTTTTCTTTCAGTCAAATACCAAGTGGAAGGCTTTTTCACGCTGCCGCTTGCGTGGGCGATGCCATGTTTATTTTTGGCGGCACAGTGGACAATAATGTCCGTAGCGGAGAAATGTTCCGCTTCCAATTCTCCTCGTATCCCAAATGTACTCTTCACGACGATTTCGGAAAGCTTCTCGAAAGCAAAGATTTGTTTGACGTCGAATTCCTGTTGGGAATAGAAGAGGTTCGTGTGCAGGCGCATTTGGCACTCGTGTGTGCGCGCTCCAGGTTAGTGCCTATCGAATGACAAATGGAAGAAAAAATAAGTGATAGCAGCATGAAATTAATAGCGATTTTTGTCTCGCATCCAGGTATCTGGCCAGCAAGGTGAAGCAGTGCATGGAATCGCGGGATGAGCACCTCGAGCAGCTGTTCGGCACAGCAGAGGTCCCATTCCGTGACATGCCTCACATTCAGGTCCACCTCCAAGACGCGGTACCCGAGGCTTTCATGATGGTTCTTAACTACATTTATACCGACAAAATTGACCCTACGAGGCAGGTTAGTAAGGGACCAGTGACCAGTCTTTCAAAGCGTTACCTGACACATGTAAGCAATATTTACAATGTCACTTCCACCTGCCGTTCAATGCGCTGGCTGCAAGTGTAGGAGGCAGCCGAACTCGTCGATAACTGGACTGTAATGCACCCAGCTGTAGTTTAATTGTTGAAGGAACATGAGTGAACAGAAGTACAGAAGAGAAAAAAAAGATTTTTTTTTGTTTTGTAATTTTAAATAATTAAAGACAACAGTTAGCGATCACCTAATTCGCAACACCCCTCCCCCCGCCCGAGTGATCTAACAGCAGCATTCTTATGATTGACAGGTAGAGGACCCTGGCTCAAACAGGATAGTGCTGCTGATGATGGACGTTTACCGGCTGGCTTGTGAGTTCCACATGCGGCGCCTAGAGCAGCTTTGCACCCAGTACCTGGAAAATACCATCAACCACCAAAACGTGCTGCCCGCCCTGCATTACGCTGCCAACCTCAACCTTTACTTCATCAAAGAGTACTGCCTCAAGTTCATCGTCAAAGAGACCAACTTTACGCAAATCGTAATGACAAAAGAGTTTGAAAGCGTGGAGAAGGAGCTGATGGTTGACATTATCAGGAGGCGTCAGATGCCTCAGATAAGGCAACTTCTTGAGCCACATTTCGAGTCGGTTAGTACCTAATAGTAAAAGTGGTGCTTTCTCCTGTGTATGTAGGTGTGCGTCATGTTATTTATATTCCTAAGAATGTAGGGATCACGGCTGTAATGGAGTCTGCAGGAGTCCAAAGAAGTAGGTAGGAAGATATCGTGAAGTTTATACCTAGCTATATATTTTTCGACCGCTTGGCAGTCGTTCTGGAATCCCTTCTCTCTTTGACTGAAGTGGAGATGCAAAGCTATTTCATTCCAGGTGGGAACAAGTCTTGAAGAAGACATGGAGGCCTTTCTAAATGGAGGAGGGAAGGAATTTTGTGACATTATCCTCAAATTGGAAAAAGAAGAGGTCCCTGCACACAAGGCAGTACTTGCTGCCCGCTGCACCTATTTTCAGGTTACTTGTTTCTTTTTCTCTCTCAGTTTTTCCCTTTACCTTCAGGATTATATCATTACGTAAGTGGCAAGTCTCAGAAATCCCTGTTTTGGCCGATTGACGATTGTGGTACTTCCAAGCCGTTCTAGGTCCTATTCTGTAGCAAAGATTGTACTCCATGTTTTAGTCCCGCACTGGATACAGTATCCCCTTGCCCTAACTATAGGAAGGTCATTTCATCGTCATTTTTTGTCGATAGGCTATGTTTCGTTCATTTATGCCTGCCAACAAGACGGTCAACATTCAGATTGGAGACATCGTGCCGTCGCGCCAGGCGTTCGACTCGTTGCTGCGGTACATCTACTATGGGGACATTCACATGCCCCCCGAGGACTCCCTCTACCTTTTCTCCGCGCCCTACTTCTACGGCTTCTCCAACAACCGGCTCCACGCATTCTGTAAGCAGAACCTTGAGATGAACGTAAGTGTGGAGCACCTGATCCCAATCTTGGAGGCCGCGGATAGCATGTCCGCCAACGACATGAAGAAGTACGCATTACGGCTCATTGTCCAAAACTTTCAGAATGTGGCCCAGCTGGCCAAACTGAAGACACTCTCCCGTGAATTACTGCTCGATATTATTGAAGCTCTAGCTTTAGAAATGAGTGATTCAAAAATTTGTCAAGACATTTCATCCGTGAGTATAGGAAGCGATACTACCGCTGTTAGTTTGTAGTAATAATAACCATCTTGTACCAAATAGTATTCGCGTATTTAAGATGGGACGGGTCATGTTTATTTATTTTCACCTGCAAAACCTCTGTACTTTTTCTCAAATTATCGTAGAAAGTAACCTCGAGTAAATCTTTATTCTATTCTTTTAAGAACATGAAGTAAGAAAAAAATTCATTAAAATAACTTTTGGTTCCTTCACAGTGTTTGAATTTCCAATAACAAATAGACTCGATATTTTGGATCAGTGGGGTAGTTTCTGTGAAACCTGAGAACAAGTACCGACTTTGTTTTTGTTCAGTTTAACATAAATAAACGTCACCTGTCCCATGTCCTCTTAAAGTCTATTTTCACAACTACTTTTTTATTATTAAAGACTAATCGTTATAGCTATCGTTATAGCTTTATGGAGTTTTTCGCCACCAGAATTTTGGGCCTTGTTCTGGTCGTGTCTTTAGAATTTAACAATCTTCTTCAGTGTTTTCCCCAATTTTACTGTTGATCATTTCTATTTTTTTTTATTAGCAATATTTGCTCTGGTAATCTTTTAAGCCTTCCTGTCAAAAGCTCATTTAATACATTAATATATCCCTCATCCGTAGTACTACTTTCATTTTTGCATTCTGAAGATACCTCCATTTTGTTCTATCTACCAAGAAGGGAAGCCAACACGTCCTATCTCAATCACCCAGCTAGCTAGCCAACTGTCCCTAAATGCAATCCACGGTTTAACTAATTTTTACGGTTTTATTATACACAGATTGTAATAGTACCTAATCGCCAATATAAACTCGTTGGGATAGGTAGGTAGGTTCACTTACCTACGAAAAAACACAACCCAGTTTGGCACAATCAAAGGGTAGGAAGGAATCAACTGACGGAAATTCCCATACCCCTAGTGAGCTGTCACAAGTTATCAAGATTAGCTACACACTATCTTACATAGTTCAGTTGTCATAGTATGATGAAAAATTACAACATTAGACAAATAGGCTGACTGGTTGCTAAAGAGAGCAGTTATTTCTTACAATTAACGAGAACGTGCCGTTAGGCTGAATTATAATAGCTTAACTTCTAGCGAGATTGATAAACAAATGCAAAAAGATCACAATCGATGTAAAAATAGTGTCTAACAACATAGCAGCTTTAAGTTCGATTAGCAACGTTTCAGAACACCTTCAGTGAAAAAAAAATGATGAAAGGTTTACGCCTTGACGATCTTTGTACCTCAATTGATTTTGATATTTATTAAGTTTCCTGAGTTAGGCTATACTAAAGCCTCACGTGACGGCTATTAATACAAGTTTAACTGTTAGCACGAAAAATTTGTCTGAGACTTTAAAAAATGTAAAAATTAGGATGCATTTTCATCATTAGTTGCCATAGATTTCTATCACAATACCTAAAGACATGGAAGAAAATTTGTGAAGGGAAGAATGAACGATCTCTTTTACTCTAGAGACTCTTAGCACAACAACAATTATATCAGGATGAGGCTAGTCCGAGTCTCACGCTACTCTACCCACTACACACAGTCTCAGATCTAAAAACTTCTACTTACAGTATCAGTATGAGTATTTACATCACAACGTACAGTATAACTACAAGCTACAAAAACAAGGGGTGATCAGACTATACCACCGGATCAAGGCATTGTATAAAAAAGTAAAAAATAAAAGGTAAAAAATATCTCAATAAAAGTAAAAAAGACTGGAGAGTTATGAAACTATGGAGTTGAAATGCAGCTACATTAAAAAGTAACAAAAACAATTAAGAGCTTTGTAAAAGTAAACCTAACAAACACCTAACTAGGAGCTAGCCTCGATGAACAATTTTTGGCCTACCAAAAAAGTAAAAACATTACACGTGATAAAAATAGTACAATGTAAACATGTAAAAAATGCGAATACAACCCCTTTCATTTTAGAGTAGGTTTAAGCAACAATTGTCTTTTTTCATTAAGCAGTTATTTAAGATTTTTAGTAAATTTTTTATTTATGCTGGAGATATTTCGCACCGAATGGTTCCTAATCATTTAAACTTCCCACAATTGCATTATTCAAAACTTTGGAAGTAGGTGTTGTACCATTATTCTGCTTTGGACAATTATGGGAAGCGGTTTGAAAATATTCGGTTTTATGTTTTCTGGCAGTGACCCACTTGAGCCAAATGAATGACTGTATGATATGCTCGAAAATTCGTAACTGTAACTGTTCCTCTGGCAACACTAGTCCCGAAGAACGCTCCGAAGAGTTCGGTCGAAATCCGAGCTGCTGTCCCAATCGGAACCAATCAAAACAAAAAGTAATGAAACTGAAACTGCGAGAAAGGGGGGTTCTCCCACATATGCCTGTAAAACTGATGTACGCTAATCTTCGTCAGACTATGCGGTTCATAGATATCTTTGTATCAGGACGTGTTGACTGTTGTGACGACAGCTTCGCATAGCCAGCACATTAGACGCTGTCGTTGTCCAGTGGCAAAGGTTCCTCCACCACGGCACTCAGCAAATTCTTTTTCTCTTCCCCTCCATTGTACATCGTCTCGTACACCGGATTTGCAAAGTTGTTGGGATTCTGAATCAACAACAGAAATTAAACTCCATAAACTGGTTTGGTTAATTATATTAATTGTTCTCCTAAATCCATAAATATGCTAGTTGGTAGCAAAGGATCAGCGTGCATTTCAAAATAATTTTGCGAATAGGAAAAAACTGTTTTGTGAGATGTAATAAAATATTTCTATTTTATCACGGTCAGACACTAATTAATCACACCACTTTAGAAATGGGAATAAGATTTAAAACGAGAAAGTGAAAAGGGCGCGCAAAAGGGCTGGCGCGGAACCCGCTGGCCGCGCGGCCTCCGCCTCCGCCTCAGTTTCATTCGGTCGGGCGGTGCGACCACATGTCTCTTCAGTCCGTGCGTTTTATGTTCTGTGCCGTTTGGGTGTCGGAGTTTTATTTCTCTTTTTGGATTCAGATAACAGATGTGCTGTCAAATCCCTCCCTATAGTCTGTCGTAGGTACAGTATACCACATTAACCTCTTTAAATAAGTAACACCTGAGTACCTGGGGAGCTGGTATTTGGTAGTGCTGCCAGCTGAGCACAATGGATAGTTCTTGAAACGGTCTAGTTGCTGGGCTTGTCCCCCCCAACCCTCAGCTATACTATATAACACCTGAGTATGACGCGAACGCATAGCAGCTCTACAATGCACATCTACGCAGGCAGGAAACAACAAAGGTAAGATTATTTTATTAAAGTATTACTTTATATCACAAGCAGCCGCTTCGCGCCGCTCGGCGTCAAGTATTTATCCACCACTGCCCTACCCTTGCCACCGTTGAATGTTCAGCAGGTCGAATGCGATTCTGTTTCGTGCGAATTTACGCTTACAAAGAGAACAGTATAAAATATTTAATGTTTCCATCGTCCACAGACAGTCACATGTCACATTCTATGAAGAGTCTGCAGATAAGTCTCTTTCTCTATTGTTGTTGAATACTTGGTAGCGTGGGCGCTAATTAGATCAACAGAACTATCTTTGTTTTTATAATTTCTTCTTAACATTTTCCGATACTGTTATCGAGCTTCTGTAATAACAGCTTTTCAGTTCTACAAATTCTTAGAGGCTGTCCAGGACGAGTAAAGATTTGAACCTGACCACTGATAATCGCATGTCAGGTAGAACTGTCATTTAACTACAAAATGGCTGTATCAGAATTCTCGGTGATGGCACCAGACGGCCTGAATTCCAAAAAAGAAGGACTCTCAGTAACTCACCCTGTCAGAAACGGCAGGTCCTGGTAGGTCTTCGCTTTCATCCAGCTCCTCGCCTCGAAGGTACATAGGATTATTCATTTCTACATTTTCGGACATTCTTACATGGCTGAATGCGCTCCCCCTGAAACCAAGAAAATAAATTGAAAACTGACTCTCTATTTAAGAATGCCAATCAATCCTGTTGTATTAGATTCGCAAGTCAGAAGCAGCAGCCAAATAAATCAAGTGTGTAATAATTAATAAACAAGGTTATTCAGCATTCTCACTAGCTAATGAAGCATATGGCGTCCGAAACAAAAGACAGACGCTAGCAACATCTGGTTTCAGCAACTTCATAACAATCGCAGTTTCGTCTTTCTTGTCCCAATAAAATATCTGTTGGATTTCAAGATATCCTGGGGAATCACCCTAAATGGCTTGTCCTTATCCACAATTTTTTGAAGGGTGTGAGAGCCAAGTAGAGCATTTTCTTTGTTGGTTGAAGCCGAGGAGTCGGCCGAAGTCAGGAGAGTGTTCTAGGTTCGAATCCACTGCCAGGAACTCTCGACTTAAAATCTACTTAAAATTCTAGAAGTAGAACCGTACCTCCTAAATCGCACCACAAGGAAATAAGCCGTAGCAATCGCTACCAAGAGGAAGAGGAAGATGGTGACGGCGATTAGAGCACCCGCCGTCACGCCCAGACCCACGTCCGATTCCACATCGCCCTCCTCACCAGACAGATCCGTCTGCGAGCTTTCGCACCGCTTCCCGAAGTATCCAGGAGGGCACCTGCGTCAAAAACATGGTCATTTTACACTCTTTCGTGTACTGGGGCCAAGAAGCAGTTCCGTGGATGGGGGGTTTTCTAATGCTCCATGGATTAAAAGAGAAGGTTTTACTTACGAACACCGCGGAGAAGCGGAAGTAGCCATGAGGCAGGAACCTCCGTTGAAGCAGTACTCGTATGGGCCTGAGCACGTGTGCGCTTCTTCACAGAACTGGCCACCCCAACCGTCAATACACCTGAAATTCAAAAATTTCGGAAGAGGACAGTTTAATAGGGCACGAGAACAATTTCAGCTCTTAAATCGTGCATCTTATGCAGCTTTGACAGCTCTAGTTGAGCTGATGTAATTTCATGAAGATGGCTAGGTGAGCAAATATAAAATAGTTCTACGTCATTATGAATTGAACGCAATTCTTCTTAGGTAGCCTAGCTTATAATGATTAGTGAAATAGAAAGGATATTTTTAATTCGGATCTGACCTGCACTCGGAGAAAGGGCCATTGTCGATACATGAGCCACCGTTGTGGCAGAAGTCGCGGCCGCACATTCTGGGCATGGAGCAGCGGGGGCCGGTGCGGCTTGGGGGGCAGTGGCACATACGCTGCCCATCGTTAATGGAACATGTCCCACCGTTTTCACAATAACCCTAAAAATCAGAAGAATAAAACCTTCGAAGTAAATTTTGTCAATAATAAATTTAAAAAAAAAAAAAAAATTCCATCACAATAACTGGAAAATAAAGCAATGGCAAGCCGGGAAATTCTAGATACACAAAATCTTAACTGGCTTCCCTCAAAAACTTCAACTCATTTACCTGACAAGCGTCGCGGTCACATTTGAGACCGATGCGCGTGGGCGGACAGTGGCACTGTGGAGCTCCATCTGTCACGGAGCAGTTGCCCACAGCACAGTACCCCTCACACACCGAGCTCTCACACTGTGGCCCACGGAACCCCCGCGGACAAAGACATTCCTTACTCGTCGCATTGCTACAGATGCCACCATTCTTACAGAATAAGTCCACGCAGTTTTCACAACGGGAACCTGTAAAAAAAATCAGTTAAGTACCCACTCCACTCTTTTCGACTTATGCTCCGAATATCAGATATCCCGCTAACTAGAGCCAGCAATTCAGAGTTGAAATACCCCACTGAAGCAGTACTGGGAGCAGTTGTACTTGTTACACAGATCTCCGGTTAAGGAAGGCTCACAAATGCACTGGGGTTCATTTTTGACGTACTCACAGTACAGTGCTGAAAGGCCAGCGTGAGAGAAATTTCAGAGTTCGGCGCTGAAACTCATGTCAAATGCAATAGAAGTAGCTCGTGTCACCTTCCTTACCCGTAAAGCCAGCAGGGCAAACGCAGCGAGCGGGAGCGCCGGACGTTGCTTGACAGAAACCCCCATTGATGCACGGGCTGGCGCACTGGATGGCAGTCTCGCACCGCTGCCCAGTGAACTGCGGAGGGCAGTGACATCGCATAACCCCCGCATGCCCCTTCATGAACCGCCCGATCGAGCACACGCCTGGGACATAAATCAAATATTGGCAAACATCCATTTCGTGCTTCGGCGATCAGCGCGAGTAAATTATTTTGCAGTCTGAAAGTCAAATATAGTACAATACAAAGTTTGCTGCCAATAAAGTACAATTTTGCAAAGATCTAGAGTATACAGCATTTTGAGAACATGCTAGGGTCGAACCCCTTGGACACCAGAATCCCATGGGTTGACAGGACAAATGGATACGATATCTCGCTAACTAGAGTCAGCAATTCAGGGTTGAAGTACCTCCATTGAAGCAGTACTGGGAGCAGTTGTACTTGTTGCACAGATCTCCGGTGAAGGAAGGCTCACAAACGCACTTGGGTTCGTTTTTAACGTACTCACAAGTACCATGCTGACAGGACAGTGAGCACTTTTTCGGAGTAAATTTGCATAAAGTCTGAAATTGAAAACGAGAATTTAATGTAAGTACAATTTTTTGCATAGTGTTACATACAGCTCAGTGAAGTTTTTGATATGATATCAACTCCGATAAACTCACCGAAGGGAAAAGTAACGTTCACTTCAATTCAGTTATTGGACCAATGCCAACCAATGGCTTGCACCTCACTGAGAGGGGCGTGCAATTCGGTACCTATACGTGTAAGTATCTACCAATAATGTGTCCAACTAAACTTTCATTTGTTCGGCTCACCAGAGAGGCATTACGTGATACATCCTGAGTCATATCGAGACCATCAGGGCAGAGACAGCGGGGCTGGGGTACACCCCCCGCTAGCGGGCCCATGACGCAGAGCGCGGACTCGTGGCACGGGCTGGCGGCGCATGGGTTCGCAGGTCCGCCCGTCTGCTTGGCGGACTGCATGATCAGTACGTCGGTGACGCGCGTGTGGAGGCGGTGCTGGGCCGGCGATGACGTTCCCTGCCCGAACTTGTTCAGCCGCATCACTACATCACTCTGTGAGTAATGAAAGTCTCGCAATAATATACAGAAAAAAACTGAGAGCGAAGGAAGGTTCCTCTGGGAGGGTCCACAAAGCAACTACTTTTTTTTTGCAACATGTCCACAAACAAAAAGGGCTCCAAAGAGTCAAAAAGCGAGCGATTCGTTCTGAAAGAGTCAAAGATAGAAGTAGCACTCTTCTGGCTAATAACTGAAAAGGAGACTGAAGCTGAATCCTATCACACTGGAATAACAGTTGAACCTCCGTTAAATTCCCATTGTTTCATGACAAAGTATAAAACTGTTAATCGACTATGGTTGGACCCAGCCAAAAAGTAACTTCTTGGAAGACAATTTCAAGTTCCACTCCATTTCTACTAACCTGGTACATAGAAACTAGAACGGAGTCTTCAAAGACATCAAGTTTGAAGGGCATGGGTCCAGCGCGGTCCAATCTAGCAACCAGGGTTCTCTTTTCGCCATCCAGTCCAATGCTCTCGACAACGCGACGCTTTCCGTCCACAAAGAAGAGGCGACCAGCTGGAGAGTCGATGGCTAGACCCGCCGGCCAGACCAGGTCCCGGTGGACGAGCCGCGTTCGGCGTGAACCGTCCAGCGCACTGCTCTCAATGACAGGCAACTCGGTGATTCGGTCCGCGAACACCAAACGACCACTCTCTGGGTCCGCTGCCAGATCCCATGGGTCCCACAGGTTCTACAAGAGAATCGAAAATAAATAACACATGCTTCGAGTCCGCGATAACTCACGACTCCGCTTTTCTCCCAGCTCCGTTGGGTATTTTGGTTCTGAAATATAATAACTTCAAAAGTAAATCGAATGATTTTCTTTATTTTCACGGCCCTCGGGCCTTACTTCGAATGCTGAAGAATAGTACTGGTGAAATCATACGATAATTTAACCTTAACCTATTACTTACTTATGTTAAAAATATATATATTGTTTATCAAATAATCAGATAAATCCCTAGCAAGTTTCTAAAAAAAAAAAAAAAAAAAAAAATGACAAACAGCTCAATAAATGTGTCAAAAAATCATTCGAAAAATGGTAATACCATCAAGGCGACCTTACACTCATTGTATTTCTCTTGACAGAGACAGAATGAACTTGTATCAATATCTGTACTCGAATCCCTGTATCCCACGCGGCACACGGGAGGTGCTGTTACTTACATGAAGGATGGTGGTGCTCTTGCGACCATCGAGTGTCATCACCACGATGTCCGCGGCCGGAGTGTCCGGATCCTTATCAATGACATATAGTCTTCGTGTAACCCAGTCAACTGCGAGTGCACGAGGGTCTCGCAGCGTTTTTGTATTGAGAACGTTGGGTACAGCATCGCGCCGGACGCGCTTCCCGAACGATTCACCCACTGCATTCTCCCTATCGTCGATGGATCTCTGCAATATAGCATACAATATCACAAATATACGTAAAAACAATATTTTGTCATACCCAGCAGCTATGACGTGCCACCATGCTATGGAAATTCTTCCAGTTCAAAAAGTGGGATTAGGGACTGGAGTTACAGCAACTTACCCCTTCCAAAAAGCTCAGCAAAGAAGCACGGATGAAAAACTATACATTGCCGCTGACACTCCGAGAAACAATGCCGCCTCCCAACTTGCTATCGCGGGTGTGTGGGGATTGTTACCACTTTCTACTTAACTTTCACCAGACCATGATCCTAAAGTGAGATGACTGCAATACCTTGATTTTAGCCGTCATCCAGTCGCTTTTCATCAAGACTTGTGTGAGAATCCTCTTCTGGAGGTGATCCACGAAAAATAACGTCGTATTCACATCCGTGTAGTAGAAATCAATGCTCTGCGTCTTAACGCTAGCGCCGCTGTTGACCACCTACAAATAACAATAAATGGTCTGGGTTCGGGTACCAACACAAGCAGTATTAACCGCTGTAATCAAGGTATACGAGGACGTTTCGGTTCAATGTTTCAGCCTACTCCCATAGAGGTCCTACCTCACCACCCTATCACCAAAAAAAAAACACACGTCAGTAATAATAAAAGAGAATCGTTTCCTTGAAAAGAAAATGGTGATATTTCTTGGCACAGGAATTACCTTGACATCCCTAGGAAGGTAGAAGCCCATAATATGAAGATCTGCCTCGGCAGCCAGCACAAGCATCGGTTCCTCCCCCACAGCGGAGCATGTGTATGAGTCCTGCACAGGTTTTCCCCCAGCTTTCTCAGTCTGCACTGGTTTCTTTCCGGGCTTCTCAGGAATGTAGTTCAGTGTGTACCTTTGAACAAAACAGAAAGGCACAATTATTAATTTGTATACGTCATTAACTTCCACTGTCTCCAATAATATAAAGAACATTAAGATTCAGAAACTTACAAGTTGGCGACAAAAACAATAAACTCTTGAGGGGGTTCATATCTACCCAAAATTAAATTATACAAACAAAACGAAAAATTAAACCATAAAAATTTTATCAGGCCCCTACCCAGGTCCGCACTGGCAGTGGAAATGACCCTTCTTGTCGACGCAGCGCTGAGAGCACAACCCCATTACGCAGCTTGGTAGGGAGGAACAGTTGCGCGCTGCCTGGCATGTGATTAACACGTTTCGGTCACAGTCCGACTCATCACTGCCGTCGCTGCAATGCTCGAAACCATCGCAAGCCAGTGAGGCAGAGACACACTCACCGGAAACCCGGCACCGGATCTCGTCAGCGCCACACCGCCGCTCAAGAAGACACACCTAAACGAAACATCAACCATACCAGCAACCAATTTTCAATCACTCGCTGCTAAATCTTTACATAGCTAGCTAATTTTTTTAAGCAAAAAAGAGCCTAATAAATTTCAGAGCAACTAAATATCAAGAATTTTCCTTCAAAACATGTCAAAAATTACCATTCTGTTGCCTATTGTGCTTTTATTATCTTTCAACTCTACTTTTACTCTAAATGAAACATACCTCTTTGCTCTCATCGGAGTTATCGCTGCAGTCAGAGAAACCGTCACAGAGGGAGGCTATAGGGATGCACTTGAGGTCAGAACAGCGATGCTTCCACCGCGGGCAGTGCATTTTCCGGCATTCATCAGTTAGCTCGTCCGAGCCGTCCGAGCAGTCCTTCTCACCATCACATAGCCATGACCCCTGAAACCATTCACCATCACAAACCATCAGACCATGTCAAGGACCTGAAATAAATTTAAACGGAAGCCAACATCAAGGAATTTGGTATTCGTACTTTGTGAAGTACATTTAACAATAAATTACGGTACCATTACACATAAAAAATATATGAAAGAAACTATGTTTAAAAACAATCTTTATGAGTGGCTCCGTGTTCATAATTAGTATGGGTTATGACAGCCATGGCTGCTGGGAATACATGATTAATAACAGACGCGAGTCTTACGTCAATGCACTGTTTGTTGTGGCACGTGAATTGGCCAGAACGGCAAGTGGTGGAGCAGTTCATTTCGTCGGATCCATCAAAACAGTCAACGTCCCCATCACAGGTCCACTCTTTGTAGATGCAGCGCTTTGGTGAAAAGCACTCGAACTGGTCCGGGGTGCAGGAAACTGAGCAGTTCATCTGGAAACAGATAAATCTGTAGAAGGAACACAAAGGAAAAATTTACAAAATAATATTTTTTAAAGCTTTTTTAATATCTCATAGTCCAGGAATAATAATGAACTTACTTCGTCACTTTGGTCAGAGCAGTGGAATCTACCGTCGCATACCGCGGTGCCCGGAACACACCTCCCAGTCCCCACGCAGCGGAACTCCGATTCCGAGCAGTTCCGCATGGCGCATCCCACCTCGTCAGAGTTATCACCACAATCGTTGGCATAGTCACAACGCCACCGACCTAGGAAAAAAACGTACTGTGGGATTTCTCTCAAGAAAAATGATAGAGCCGAAATCCAAAGCTGTAGAAAATCTCATATTGATTTTCACTGGGTCGAGCAGGGTAAAAGACGACTAAGCATTTTCACTAACCGGGTATACATTTGAAATTGGCACACTTGAAGTAGGTGGGTTGGCAGGAGTGTTCGTTAGGATCAGAGCAGCTCGTGAGTTCCTCATCTTCTCCTTGAAAGCAGTCCTTGTCCCCGTCACACTTCCATGCCTGGGGAATGCACTGCCCACCCGGACACTGCACACAAATACAGGACATTACCATCGGCATTCATCGTGGAAAATAATGGCACAGACTCAAGTCTGAATCCCACTACCTACATGCAAAACCGATACACAACTAAGACAACAGATCTCTCAAATGGATGTTTCGTTATGTTCTGACTTGCCTTATGAAAATTTTGGCATTTTCTTTGATTTCTCCTTTTACAAGTTTCTAATGTGTTACCTGCAATATGCAACCATTTACAGTCATATTCTGGAAACTCTTGAAGCATCTGTGCAGTAATTGTTCAAGAAAAGCAGAATTTGACGGATTTACAATATTTCGGACAACCAAGGGGAATGCTTCCCATTAATTTCAATCCAGAGGATACAGGTCTCGTCCCGGCATCTTCTTACCTTAAAATAATCACTGGGGCATGTGCGGTTAGGGCAGAAGAGACCTTCGTCGGACCCGTCAGGGCAGTCTTGGCCATTATCACACACCCACACAGACGGAATGCAAGTTGAATCGTTCTTGCACGCGAACTGACTATGCCCGTGGCAGACCGCTGCCCCACAGTCCTTCTCATCCTCCTGAGCGACCGCGCAATCCACGCGTCCGTCACACCTCTGCGACCCAGGGATGCATCTAACAACGGAATCACAATCACACCACAGAAGATTTTGAAAGGACTCTCTGAGCTTTGGTTTTTATGTTCCACTGTGTCCTCAATCCATCGAAACAGCCTTCATTACAACTCTCACTATTATCAGTTCTCCAAGTTACTTTAACAAGACATATTCCCCTGCAACCCCCTCGACTAAATCCCAGCCAGTTAAAACACCAATCTAAAAATGATAACGAACCTTTTTTTTCGAACCATTGCGATAAACCAAAATGCCGTAGGTATTTAACGTCCTAAAAAACAAGAAAAAATTCATAGCTACCTAGCAGGAATGGTTGTATTTCCCGAACACTTGAAGTGAGACCCGAGGCATTCATAGTTACTGCAGTCCTTCTCGTCGCTGAGGTCTGTACAGTCGCTCACGCCGTCGCAGATTTGGGATGGGTGCAAGCACTGCGTTTGATCGCAT
Source organism: Mesopsocus fuscifrons (assembly GCA_950004255.1). Taxonomy (NCBI): domain Eukaryota; kingdom Metazoa; phylum Arthropoda; class Insecta; order Psocodea; family Mesopsocidae; genus Mesopsocus; species Mesopsocus fuscifrons. The sequence continues at coordinate 8,853,133 of OX465377.1, forward strand.
TGGAACTCCCCGGGCCTACATGTGAAGTTACCGCAGGTTTGAGGTTCGTCTGAGAAGTCTCCGCAGTCATTCTAAAAAAATACCACAAAACGTAAAAAACAATGTTACCAAAATGGTTCAAAGGAATGAATAAAAATCTGTTGGTACAAAAATAATGACCTAGTTTTGGCTTTTAACTTACAACACATCACTGATTTACATAAAACCAAATTTTTAATTTTCCACACTTGATTTTCTTGTAGATGCCATTCCCTACACTGTCAGCTCCAGTCAGAACTACATTTTGCAATAGGAGGAAAAAGCTAGCGGACTGGCTCATATAAAATATTTATATAAAGCGATTGGAATAACCACAAGAGAAAATAAGTAGGAAAAACTGACCTGGGTATCGCATTTCCACCAGAAGGGAATGCATTTGTAGGATTCTGCACAGACAAATTTAGCGGCACTGCAGTTGGAGACGCAGGACCTGCCATCAGGACCCAGTACAAACTGCTCCGGGCACGCACAAACGTGAGCGCTGTCTCCCTCGGTCAACAAGCACAGTGTCGAACAGTTTCCGTTATTCTCGCATGGATTCACTTCCGGTTGTATTTGCCGTAATGGATGGTAAACCTGTAATCACATTTTGTGAGATAAGTTACGACCGACAGGTACCAGTATCAATCACAAATATATATAAAAGTTTTCATTAATCATTGTTAATAAATAAAATACATAAATCTGACTGAATACCAACATAGTTGAAAAGTGAATAAGATTTGCTTACATTCCAAATCCGAGGGGCCTGGAATATAATCCATGTAATTTTCACGTATTCCGCTTGCTTGACCAGAGAAAAATCAATATGAAAGCTCATACCTGGACGTCCATGGGTCGATGAACTAGATTGGCGAGGACTTCACACTTCTCGTTGCCGAATTTTTTACACCTGACTACGCTCTTGAGCTCCCAATCGGTCCAGAATAAGTACTCTTCGAAAACAGTCATTGCAAATATATGGTGTAGAGAAGCGTTTCGATCCAAGGAGCGGCTGATCAAAATTCGCCGATTCCGCCCTAAAAAATAAGGAGGCACTGTTCAGGATTTCCGTACGACGCAGACTTCGTCTAATCCCATCTCAAGATATATTCAAAAGAATGAATTTTGTAATAATATTCACCCTCTTTTTGAGACTTGGACTTGGAGGTAACACAGTGGGTAACGAAAGACGGGACTAGCTAATCTTGAAACCTCCCCGAAATTTCACCAACTACAATATAACCAGGCGCACATTCCCCTAAAAGACACCCACCTTCCAAGTCAGTGACGGCGATGTAGTCCTCCTTTGCATCAGCATAGAAGAGTTCTTTGGTTTCATAGGAAATGGTGAGGGCGTTGGGCCAAGCCAGACCCTCCTTTACTATGATCCGCACATTGGATCCATTCATGCTCGCCTTCCCGATATGAGGTGACTCACCCCAATCAGTCCAGTACATAGCCCTGAGAAAATAATAAATAAATCATATAATAAAATAATTAATAGCTACCATGTTCCTCTTCATGCCAATTTAACAAATCTTAGTAAATATGGTTACCCCTCCGCAGGGTTGAGGGTAATGGCACGAGGTTCCATCAAGTTAGTGCTAATCAGGACGCGTCGGTAGCGCCCATCTAGTTTCGATACTTCGATCGTATCGAGACCTTTATCGCACCAGTACAGGTTCCGACCGACCCAGTCCACAGCCAGTCCGTCTGGATTTTGCACCGTATTCGAATGTAGAACCTAAGAACAAACAACACCAATAGGTAGTATTTCTTCAAAATCTACCTACTCTTTTAATCATAAATATGAATGTCCTGATGGATGGCAAACTAACCTCAACTTACAGATAACAATCAACCTGTAGGTACGTTAGAAAAGATTTCTTAGGCATTTGAAAGAACGCTTTAAAAAGGGTGGGTTTGACGAAGTGCAATTTTTAGAAGTTCGATGAGATAAATTACACCTGAAAATTACCAAGGTATTCAGTGCTCATCTTCACAAAAATTTAAAACTGTACCGGCAGCCTGATTTGGTTTCGACTGAGTACACCTGCACACGGCATCAGCTCGAAGCAGCTTCAACTGAACTAGTGGATATGTATGGCGTCAGTGAACCTGTATAAACATTGGAAGCGCTGTAAGGAAACCGCAACACACCTGATGGGTCCCATTAGTGGAATTGTGGCAAAGTCGACGAATGCTGGATCCCAAAGCTGCCACATCTGACCAATAGAGACACTGCTCTACCCAGTCGTAGTCCAGTCCAACAGCATTGGTCAGATTATGAGCCAATAAGGTGGTTTCTCCAGACCTATACTCCAGCTCCCTGATATAATATCTATTCGCGTAAATTAGCCGTGGTTCAATAGCTGCAAAATAACACAAGATATCAGAAAAGGGGAGCAAAAAATTATGAGTGAAGTCTTCTGTGGAAACTATACCTAGGTTCTAAAATATTAAGTCTTTTTAACGTCAGAAACTAGTTGACACAGTTCTGATATAATAAGCAAGTGATTTCTGGACCTCAAAAATCCATTAAAAATCACTCGATTGTTCAGCCACAACCAACAGCAGAGGGGATTCAAGATAATAACTTACAAGAGTTAGCTTTGCAGGAGCGACGGTCGGGCTTGAGAGTATAATTCTTCGGGCAGAAGCAATGGAAGCTGCCATAAGTGTTCCAGCAGAAGTGGGAGCAAGTATCGTGGCTCTCGCATTCATTCACGTCAACACACCGCGTGCCGTTTGGCTTCAGCCCATCAGCGCACTGGCACTCGTATCTGAAATTATACTTAACACTTCAGCTAATGCGACAAAATATCTCTCAGGCACAAAAATCCTCCAGAAAGATTATTTGTCTGTAAAATCTATACAGGCAACAATCACAGTGACCAGAAGAGCAAAACAACAACTAGCAGAATGGCTATACATATAACTACTACGAGGGACAACTACAATGGTTGACAAAACATGTTACAGAAAGAGGGATCAATCGGAAGCTTATGGCTAATTGCAGGAAAAAGGCTAAGGGCCTGATTGGTTTTGCTTTTAGGGGCAATTCTCTCACTCATCACGTATTTTAATCGCTTCTATTATGAGATGATGCAGGGTAGCCAAGTACCTATTCGTAGATTCACGCCGCTCTCACATGACGAATTAGAATAATCTAGTGGCGTTTCAACCACTTCTCAAACCTATTCACCAACTTATACTGGAAGCACTCACCCTATCTTCTTGTCCACGCAGACCTGTGTGAGCGAGCAAGCAGCTCCCAAGGCACACTCGTCAACGTTACACAAAGATTCGTCCGAGAAGTCTCCGCAGTCATCGCGTCCGTTACATGTCTGGCTTTCGTTGATGCAAATTCCGTTTTTGCAGTGAAAATGGGTGGTGGCATTACAAGTAACACCTCCTGCAATCACAGGGTGAGGGGTAACCCGTGTTGAAACGATTAAGCGGGTATTCCTTCATATTCTTAGAAAATCTTACCTCCAGCTCCCTAATATAATATCTATGAGCGCGTAAATTAGCCATGGTTCAACAGCCGCAAAATACCATAAGATCGTATATAATATGACAACCAGTAGTACCTATTTTTTATTTACATGCACTCACAATGTGGGGGAAGCAATTACAAATACTACAAAATTGGGCTACTGACAAAACAAAACAAGAAACAAAGCTAGAGATAACTGTGTGTTTCGTTAACCTGGAACTTTTGTAACCAATGCGGGTTCTCCCTAAGATAATAAGAAAAATTCAGTGCACAGTGACAGCCACGTTTCACCAACGATTAACATCGGGTTACCTCTATGCCCAGGCTAACGAAACTAAGACACCATTAAGCTGAAAAAGTGAAGACAGCGAAGCCTGATTTATGTCACTATTTGAGAGTAACCTGAAACCTTTTTTAAGTAATGGCCTCCAAATTTTTAAAACATCAATTCGAAATAATTCCAAAAACTAGAGCTGCTTCCCTCAGTCACTAAGCAATCACCTGAGCAGTTGATGACGTCCTCGTCCGAGTTGTCTGGGCAGTCGATGACTCCGTCACACACCTGAGAGAGGGCAATGCAGGCACCTACTTCGCACTGGAACTGGCCAACAGAGCACCGGGGCTGGCGCTCGCACGACCCAGGTTCGTCAGAACTGTCCCCGCAGTCATCGTCCCCATCGCAATACATTCCCTAAACAAATCATCCAAGTGCACACCCATATAAGTTTTCAATTTTTTGTGTACTGAAGTGTTACCGAGAAGCTTTCATCTCCAAAATCGCAACGAAAGCATAAACGATTAGGAAAAGTATCGTAACGTCGCAGTCTGTGCTTGGAGAATGAATCCGAACCTATGTAGATTTTTCAGCCATTGGCCTGTTTACGTCAATGACAGGCTTCAGTGCAATAATTCTATTTTTTGTTTATTACGAATTCCCGAAGTTATTAATTCTGATCCAGCCCAACATTCACCGTAGGGAAAATTTCTGCTTCACACTTGCTTCACACCAAAAACTTTGCAGTCTAGTTGACAAACTGATTTAAACTAAAGAGCTGCATGGAAGAAATCTGATGGAGTGTAGAGGCCCATACCCTGGAGACGCAGCGGCCGTTATCACACAAAAAGTCATCGCCGGAGCAAAGCTCTTGCTGAGGAAGGCAAGTCACCTCACGCTCATCGGACTTATCGATGCAGTCATCTTCACCGTCGCACACCCACGTCAGGGGGATGCATCGCCCACTAGAATTACACCTGAAGTCCGAGTCTCGGCAAACTGTCTTCCCTAAAAATTGCATACAAAAAATATATGGATAACAAATGGATCCGCGAAATTTAAATGCATTGGTTTCGTGGAAAGAAGGCACCACTGGATACTCCCGTAGGTATAAGGCAGTTTTTGCGACCAAAAGTTCGAATAGTCTTCCTTTCATGTACCTAGGTCCTACGTATATTGCTGTTCGTCTGTTCGTGATAATATGTTTGTGTGGAAACTGTTGGATATTTATCTGCCACGAAATATAATACGTTTATCTCTTTTTTTAAGGAAGAAACTAAAAATTTCAAAATGGAGTGATTTTTGTCAATATTTTGGGGGTCCAAAAATCACAAAACTGAATTGTTTTTTTTTTACGATCTAAAACTACCACAAGGACGTTATTTAACAATAAACGTTAGTTCCCCAATTCCAGTAACCTACAGATATTATTTTTTAGTTACAGTGCTTACCACAATCCTCGACGGACTCATCGCTGCCGTCGGCGCAGTCAGGGGTGAGGTCGCAGCGCCACGTAATTGGCACGCACTCCGTGCTGTTACAGCGGAACTGGCTGGCCAGACACCCAGCCTCAGGGCAGTTGTGCTCATCGCTACCATCATCGCAGTCTGCCTCGCGGTCACATCTCCACGTCAGCGGCACGCACGGCCCGTCTTTGCACGGGAACTGATTGGCACGGCAACGCCACTCCGGCGCCGCTGGCGAAGCCTCGGGACCTGATAATTCAAAAAATCAAAGTAAATAAATTATGTTATGAAACTACACAATTATTAGTCTAATTGACAGTTAAAAGATATGACCATTATAACAAAAAACGTGTAAGAAATAAAAACCACACTTTTCAGGTCAAGGAGATTATTAGCAATTTCGGGTACTTACAGTTTAATTCATCTGAGTTATCCCAGCAGTCATTCTGGCCATCACAAATCCATTTTGGATGAATACATGCGGTGGTGTGGTTGCAGTTCACAAATTGGATTATCTCGGCACCAGGGAATAAATTCTGGTTGATTTCATCGCAATTTCGGGCCGCTGAAAGTGAAACCCAAGTTTTTTTGTTGTGAAAAAAAGAAGGAATGAAAAAATATGCTACCTACGTGTCAGTAGTTTGAGTCACATTTTTAATCTGGGAGGTTCAATGACTCTTAAATTACTTATAGTGTCGGCTGGATTTTCTTTCTATAAGTAAAAACGAAAATTCTACACTATCCTCACAAGAAACTCCTTAGAAATGCCTCAGAACATGTCCTCGTCAATTCACCTAGAACCGAAGTTTTTGGAACATGGCACTGCAAATGGACGGGCTCGCTGGGAATGCCACCTACTGAACTCACTCGTGAATATGCAGTTAAACTTACGGCAGTTCATTTCATCACTGATATCGGCACAATCCGGATCCAGGTCACAACGGAAACTGTTGACGATGCATTTCCCATCTGGGCACTGGAAATGAGTCGTTGTATTGCAGGCGCAACTGAAGCAAAACCAAAAACATGAACACTAGTGGGAGAACACGACTGGCATGCTTTAGTCTGATAGCTTGGTGGAAAACGATAGCAAGTGTTTTCTTTTTGTGATCATCTAGCCAACTACAACATTACGGGTATTTTGAGGAATAAGTGTTACCGCTATTGCTTCCAACTAGTGGCCTATCTTTCAGCGCATCTTTCCTGCTATCTGGATGATTATGGGGTCAAGTATACCATGAAAAAATCTAATTATATGGAAAAGTCGAGGTTACTCTCAGTTTTAACTATGGCAGGATTTATACAATCAAAGTAGTAGACTTACTTGAACTCGTCAGACATGTCACCGCAATCATTGTTGTTGTCACAGACAGCGGACGCGTTAATGCACCTTCCATTCGGACACTGGTGGTAGCCTTCAATGCACGACCGTATAGCTTGTAAGAATACAAAAAAATTACGACAAGCGCAAAGAACAATTATTGTTTTAAGTTTGCAAAAATTTACCAATAGCAGAGCCACATCTTTCATATCGGCAGCTTAGTCGAAAACCGCCTCGATAGCCGGTTCGATCTCACTGACCATAGAAGTTTTTCTGATCGGCCATCACACAGGAATTCTCAATCCAGGTCATACCGTATCGAGGCTACAAAACATAAAAAATCAGGTAATATTAACTTTACTCTATAAAGCTACCAGGATATAGCACTCACCACAGTAGGACTCAACCTCATCGGAGCCATCCTCGCAGTGTGGAAGGCCATCGCAGGTGAGTTGGAAGGGGATGAGGGAGCCTGAGGAGCACTGAAAGAGGGTGGTGTTAAGGGCCAGTTCAGACATGGTGACGCAGCGTGTGGGGTTCCGGGGGTCCGTCACGCGCCCAGAGCTGCATGAGCACTGCGCCCCGCCGAACTCGTTCACCGTGCACACGTCCTCACAACCACCGTTCAAGTTTCCGCAAGGATTCGCAGAACCTGAGTCGAGACAGAAAGAAGTCATTGAAGTTTTGAAGCTGAGATGTTGGGTGCAAGTTTCAGTGAAAGAAAGTTTTGCTTTACTTACATTTGTTGCGATCGTTCTGGACCGCCACGATACCCATGAGGCGAGGCACGTCCTTACGTAGGTAATGGACGTCTTCGCCCGTGTATTTATTGGCACGCATCACCGCATGCAGCACCCAATCCGTCCAGAATAGATAGTCCCCGAATACCGCCATGTCAAACGGGTGCTGAGGCGAAAGCCCCGTCAGAATCTAGAAATGGAATGAAGAGACGAGTTTGAGGACTGCAGGGAAAAGTTAACATAGAATTACCACAGCCCATAAGGGGTTGAAGTAGAAGATATAAGTACAGGCGTGGATTTTTTTAAATATGCCTCGAAGGAGGGGTATAGGAAGGGCCGAGATATTGCAAAAAAAAATAGTAAAAAATTGGTACAAACCACTCGATGTTTGCCGTCAGTGTCACAGCGTTCTATTTTGTCGAGTCTAGCGTCGCCCCAGTAAAGTTTCATAGTGTGGAAGTCCAGGGTGATGGCGTTGGGCATTTTAATGTTTGTAGTCACAATGGACTGCATCGCAAACCCATTGATAAATGATCTCTGAATAGAAGGCGCATGTGTGTTCCAATTCGTCCAGAAGATTAACCTAAAAGAAAAACAATCATGTTTCAGAGAATTCCGCACCGTGCTGAGCTGTCACACTTACTTTACACCCTGATTTGAAATAATTACAAGCTTATTTGTTTGCAAGAAATGATCCTAATAACGGCCTCCAAAGGGGAAACACACATAACGAAAACGCGTCTAGCGATGCGACTCGCGTGTAGAAGTGCCTGCAAGGCTATCAAGGCTCTAGCCTAGACAACTGTATACCATTTTCAATTATAACGTGCAATAAGTAAAAATTTAAACGCAAGCCTTACAAACAAGGCGACCTTTTTTAAGGAAATTTTGTGGCTGACAGGTTAGGTGTAAAATTAGGCAGATATTTTGCATTTTGAACGGGAATATTTTTGAAGTGGTTCAATTCAAAACGGAAAAGGTTGGTGGTTTTCCAAATGTTTTAAATTGTAGTTGTCAAAATTTCTCTTTAAAACGCAAAAAACTGCGTAAGTTTTATTGTCCCGTTCAACCAGAGTACTTTTTCTCAATGTGCGCCGCTCTTAATATGTAATCAGTTTGACAGAGCTTACGAATGGCAGGGTTCAACGACAATCCCACGGGGCTTATCGTCACGGAAGAGCTTAACAACCGTTTCAATAGGGCTCTTGGTCATGTTGGTATTGACGGCGGTAACGTTGGTGGCCCCGGCGACTCCTCGTCTCCCCAGGTACATTCGAGAGATGGTGGCGTAATTGTTACACGTCCAGTACAGCGCGTTGTCATACGAGTCGTAAGCTATACCCTCCACGGACCCCTGACCTGTAATCAAGCAAATTGGTATAAGAAGTCTCACGGTTCAAAAAACATAAAAGGAAAAGTCGATCTGTGAGCCATAGTTAAAGGTGAAACACCGGAGTAGTTTTTGAATACATCTTTCAGACAAAATCAATGGATATGTTTTGGTCTAAACTCTAAAATATAATGAATCTCGTTAACAAAAGGAACAGCATAAAATTTCGGATCTTGCATTTTCATATCTGTTTTAATTTTCGGTTCTCATCAACTGATGTGACTTATATGATCTGTACTTACGTTCTACAATGACGGTATGATTGGTGCCATTGAAGTGTACTGCGTTAATACTGCCGCGCTGAATGTCAGAGTAGAAGAGGAGCGAGCGCCGGTAGTCATAGGAAAGGCCGATAGCGTTGCGCATGTACTCCTTGTGTTCGATAGGAGGGTGCGGGGCGTTCAGGTTTGTAGCATCCGTCATGTGGATCGAATCGATCTGTGTTACCCGCGAATACATCAGAAATTCATCGTAATCTGGAAATATCAAAATTTGAAAAAGGCGATTTATAGTCAATAAACAATTTTTCGGAACATACTCAGTTTGATCAAGTTTGCTGTTTTTAAGCCAAGGACTTGAACTGAGGTGACTATTCAACAAAATTTAAGTAATCACATACTTTGTATTTTAAAACACTAAAATCTCAATGTCTTTGAAAAGATGTCTGAAAAAAGCATACCGGTGTCACTTGAGTTCTTACCCTCACTGAAGTTATCGTACCTCTTCCAGTGACATTTATTAAGTAGCTCACACTTCAGTCGTTAGGGACATTACAATTCCTTGCATCCATTTTACGCTAAATCCTTTGAAGCCTTTCCCTGGTAAGTCAGAAGGACGCTTACCAACACAGGAAACACCGTCCGAGCCGACGCGTCCATGTGCGCATGCGCAAACGGGGTGGGTACCGTTGAAGAGGCAGAGGCCCGCACAGGGGTTGCTGCGGCAGGGGTTGTCTCCCTTTTCACGTGATGCCGAAAAAATGTCGATGTCCTTGAGAGAGTCACCCATGTCCTGTAGGATGATGGTTTGGTTTGTTAGATCCGTCAGTGGAGCTTTTCTTATACTCCCATGGTGATGAATCCTGTGCAGGAAAGGGCTGGATTAGTTCGGTGGCAAGTCACTGACCAATAATCAAAATATCGAGATTTAATTTAATTTGCGAGCTCTTATAAACACCACAACATACGTGTCCATCCAGTATAGATAGCCCGAGTGGACGACGAGTGCAACAGGATAGTCCAGTGTGGTATTCAGGACAACCGACTGGTTATGTCGCAACTGATCTGGTAACTGGTCGTAACTGATTTTTCCAATCCGCTTCTGACTCGCTTCACACCAATAAAGGACCCGGTTCTGAAATTTGAGGTACAAAATGCTCAGTGGTGCCCTGGGACTCATATATGGCCCAGCAATGTCATCTTATAAATAAAAACTCGGCCTCCACTGAACTAAGAATTAGAAAACACGTCATGATAATAAACAAAACCAAAAAAAAAACCCGTTCAGTGTTCCAACATTCAGTCAGAAATAAGTAATCACAGTAAAAGAAACTACTAGTTCAAATCAAATCAAATTTCGAACAGAGAGGCTTAGCGCCCCAGTGCGACGTGAAGTAATCCTGCAAGAACCTACCTCTGTGTCCAGAGCAATGTCTGAGATAGTACGTGAGGCAAACAGGAAGAAGAGGACCTGGCGATCACTGCCGTCCAGTCGCGCGGTCATGACACTGGATGCTGGGCCGGGGCCATTTAGTACCCAGAACATACGCCCCGTCAAGGGGTCTACTGCCACGGCACCAATCTTCCCCTGCTGTCCGTCCACCACTGTGACGACGAACCGCTCCGAGCCGTCTATGCGAGACACTTCCACAACGTTCGTTTTGGGATCCGACCAAAAAACATTTCCTAAAACACCATAAGTATGTACTAATATTTAACCGACCAACAACTTCAATCTTATAAAGTGTATACGATAAGCGAAATCCTTTCATTCACACACAATTGATTACTACTACTTTTTTCTTTCCGAAATGTGGAAACAAATGTGAGACTTCCTTACGACCAATTTGAAATTCATAGTCAATTGTTACTCACCAGCAATCCAATCGACGGCCAAGCCCGCAATCAAGTCCCCAGCCGTGGCCTCCATGGTCTCAGGTCGATCCAGCACGTGGCTGCGGCCCGTGCCGTCGCGGTGAATGCGTGTCACCCTGCCCTGATCGCCGTCAGCCCAGAGCACCAGATCCTGCGACGCCAGCGACGCGAGATGTGTTGCCATAGCAACGCGAGACAGCGGGCCCAAAGCCGTGCCAGCTTCTCCATCTAATGCCACACCTTTCACCTCCCAATTTACTGAGTACAGGATCATTTCAGGAACTCCTGCAAATGGTTACAATCTTTGACTGAAAATAGTGTACATTTGCACAATGTACGAAATTGTGAATTTCAGAACTTATCGATCTCATCTTTCTAGCCTTGACACTGACGAAATACAGTGTTCTATGGAGTAGGTATAGAGGAAATAGTATGTTAGAATAGGTTTTATCAATAGGTTTTATGCGAATTTTATTCAATTTCTTAGTTTCACCAACTAATATAACGAAAAGCTCTCCAATCTATTCTGATATCTGTGATGCTGTAAAACGATAGGAAAGAGACTAAAGATATCCCGGATAAAGTAAAATGTAGACTAACCGAAGCATCTCGTGTGGTTGACAGGGTCTCGCGTATAGCCTGTAGCGCATGCGCAGAACGCATCTTTTCTTGTGACTGGTAAGCAGAGGTGCTGGCATTTTTTGCCGCTAGCAGTGCATGCGTTACTCGTCACGTTCTGCAGCTCAGGATCGTAGATACGCATAGCGAGAAGATTACCTGCAGTGAAACTCAAAGCTACAGATACAATGTTGTTTGATTATATTTGTGACAATGCTATGTGGTTATTCTTTAACGTCAAGAAGTAGCTGACTATGCCGAGATGTAATAATGATGATGTTGAAACGAAAATTGATAAAAACCACCTCTTAGGCAACAAGTCACTTTACACAATGTTTCAGTAAAATTTTCGTACCTATTATCTGGACATAAAAAACAGTGATAGGGATCACTGACATGACAAATACGGGAAAGTTAAGTGTGAGCACTGTTAACACTCTTTCGAAATAATAGAAAAATATAGGGACGTTTTTTTTTCTAGTCTGTAATTTCACATCGTTAGTCAAAAAATATACAGTAAAAATCATTTACTCCAGGATTAAGAATTCCCCAACTGTTTCCACGCAGTTCCAATTTAGAGCTTTGTTGCTAATTTACAGGTCTCGTGCCAACAGAGTTAACTCACTAACGAAAGGCTGGCAGGTTTCATACAGACACACTCACCGGTGTTATTCCTGAGGATGCTGTTATTCCCCGAAGAGCGATCAATCATATGAATGGCATGGTCCTCATGGTTTGTATAGTAGATGAAGCCATTGTAGGGCACGAGCGCGAACGGATGTCCCGTGACAACGAAGGTTTGCAAGGTGCTGGCGCCACCTACACCCCGCGCGCTCACTGACTGGATGGCTTTGCTGTTGACACTCACCCAGTACACGCGCTGCGACTGAGCGTCAAACATAAGACCTAATCAGCAGAAATAAAATAGTATGAATTATAGCAATCAGATGTGATGGTGAAATCAGGACCGTCAGAACCGTTCATAGATTAAATTAATTAATAGCGATGAACCTTAATGAACCAGCTGAGAAGAAAAGTATTTAGCCTATTGTGTGTCAAAGATAAGGATAGAGAAATAAGGGTCTCAATTTTGATGTATTCAACATTCTTCAAATGTCAGCGAAATATTCGAAATAAAATACTTGCATGGTACAACACTGTTGTAGTAGGAAACAAAAAGGTCTACATATTTTGAACTCACTTTGTGGGCTATCCAGCAAATGCGAGTCCCTGTGAGAGAGCAAAGTAATTCGAGCATCTCCGTTCATGCGGCTGCTCTCGATGACAGCGAGTCCGGCAGCCCCAGCACGCACCCCCGCCCAAAACAGGAGACCCTCCACCGGGTCCACGGCTAGTGACGTCAGCTGCGCCAGGTAGCTCGTGTTCACAACCTATCAAATCAAATCGAACTGAGAAGTAGTATATATCCAATTTATAAGATCATTCGATTTTTCGTCCCAAAGGGCACACACAGTGTACAGAGTACCTACACACTTGAGAAGGGCAACAGAAGGCTATGGTTAGCTTATTCACAATTGCCACCGGTACTTCGAAATAATCATTGAGCCTAAGGAACACTACCAAGGTAACTGCGGATATAAAGAGAATAAAGAATACCATGGTGATGTATTCCCCTTGCAAATTGCACACAGAAATGTGACTTCCACTGCCTCCTGAAGCGCTGACAAACAGATTTCCTGATATCCAGTCCACTGCCAGACCAAAAGGATGCACAATTCCTGAAATCAAATACAAATAAAGTGTAAACAGACAAAGCGGTCAACATACCATAGATACATACCAATGTCGGAAGTGACAAATTAGGTTTGTGCCCAAACCTCTGTTTTATTTTTCACTGGAAACTAAGGGTGTAAAAACAGGTCTTAGTATTTTTAAACCATTGCCAGACCATGTATTATGATATTACATTCTGACCCTTCCACAAGCATCCGCTGATCATATCACATGCAAGAAGTTACGCACGCTATGACTTGAGGGTTGGCCTTGACCCCCTCATCCAGCCCACACAGTTCAGCTTACCATGCACTACCTATGAAAGTTTGAGTATGACCACCCAGCGGACTGGCGGACTTGAGCACACAGTTAAGCTTACCAGTATCTATGAGGGTCTGAGCAGGACCACCCTGCAGACTGGCAGACTTGACCTCGTTGCTTTGCGGATCGGCCCAGTAGAGTCGGCTGCGATTGGCATGGAAATCTAACGCAGAAGGCGCTATGACTTGGGGTGTGCTGATCGTGGGAATCGTGTGGAAGTAAGGCATCTCCAAATCGACACCACGAATCTCGTTGGCTCGCGAGAAAACCAAAATCTTCTCGTTAACGACTGAAATCCGAAAATTAAAATTTGCAACAACCTTTCCTTAACAGTTTTCAGAGGCTTTCCAAAGCATTTCGTCTGTTTGTAATATTTTTTTAATAACATCGTTCATACGAAACTAATTTTTTTTGCTTTACAGCTTTCGCACTTACCTACACAGGTCTTGTTATCTAAGTCCAAACGCATGACATGGGGGCAGTTGCACTGGAATCCTTGATTGACATCTATCAAACAAAGATGGCTGCACCCGCCATTATTCACTTCGCAGGGACTGGGTTTCTTCTTGTCCCAAGGTTGCCGGCTGGGATGCAGAATTTGGATGTCAAAGGGCTGCGTAAGAGTTCGTTGAATTACACGTAGTTGTGTACCTGGAAGGGTTATTAGTTTATTAGCAATAAATTAAAAACGGAACACACGTTGGTCGAGGGGACCGTGAAAATACTGATGGGGTCGGAGCGAGGAGCGGAAAATTTTCGTCTGATAAAAACTGGTGGGACATTTTGTATAAATAGGAACAACAGGGACAACAAAACCCCCTCGGCTCTAGTGATCTTGTGAACAAGTCATGACACCAAACCACTTAAGCGGTACTAGTTATTTCTTTGGCGGAATTATTACATGAGAAAAGTAAAAAAGCAGTGCAGTATACTTGCCATTCCATTTGTTAGCACGAATAACAGAATTTGTTCTCCAGTCGGTCCAGTAGACGAAGTTTTCAAACAGAGCGATGGCGAAAGGGTGGCTAAGGGTTTCGTGACCACGCATCACTTCGAAGTGTTCAAGTCCGTCATACGTCGTCGTATGAATGGAGTCGGACCTACCAACCAAAAGAGAAATCAGTCATCAACGTTCGTGATCAGAATCTTCACATCATGCAAACATTATGCTTAGCAATTTTCGTTTCCATTTTGTACGAATCCACGTGGCACCAACATGGCTTCTTAATAATACTTCCAAGGAATCTGTTTGATATTTTTAGTTTCTTCTGAAAAGCATAACACTTCATCTAACAAAGAAGATCACATTTTTTTTTTTTTTTTTTTTTTTTTTTTTGGCGAGGGAAATCCTTGATGGACGCCCGCTAGGGTCCAAGCCCAAGGCTTCGGTCGCGCAGGTATGGCATCTAGGCGCGCATCCCTGCGCCACCCAAACCTTGGGGATGCCCACTAATCACATTACTGAGATCAGAGTAATGTAGGTGTTTTACAAAAGCCAAATTACTGTCCAGAAGAGTAGTAGAAAGTTGCTTTGACGAAGCAAGTACCTAATTCCGTTTTCATTTAGCACCATTAACCTACCTGGCATCAATCCAGTATATCCTCTGGGGAACGTAATCGAGAGTAAGCCCGTTAGGCCACGCGCCGTCCGTGAGTTGGTCAACCCGCACCACAAGTTTTCTATGTCCCCCCGCCATCGAACACCGCTCGATACGCGGAGAACTCGCATCCCAGTCCGTCCAAAACACCAGCCTAGAATATAAGAAATAACGGCATTGCACACTTTTTACAAAACCAACATGATAACTCTTTATGTAATGTAACCGCGAGGCCTACTATGTGGCCTACAAAGTCATTATTTCATTATTTATTTGGCACCTGAAAAAACGTAATAATTTTTTTTTATCGTGATAAAATTCAAATCACTTATTCAGAAGTCAGCAATTAATTTGTACATATTTGGAACGATCGTTGACTCATAAAAAATAGCATTATTTTCTTGATACCAGGTTTTATGGTTGCGCAACCATAAAACCTTGGTGAAAGTTGGTACTTAATTTTTTTAGTTATTAATTTTCAGAAAACATAATCCAGTCCCCCAAAAAAAGGCTTACCCGACACGAGGGTCGAGAGCGATGGCCCTGGGGGATTCCATCTGGCCAGCTATCAGTGTCCGCCTATAGGAACCGTTGAGCTTGGCTACCTCTATTTGATCCAGATTACTCTCCACCCAGTACAGGTTTCCCCCAATCCAATCCACGGCGAGACCCTCTGCTGTCGACAGCCCCGTTTGTACGACCACCTCAATGTTGGACAAGGCTGAAAAAATAGGAACATTCAATCAGTTGTAATTATTATGCCCCAATGAAAAAGGACCACGACGACGAATTTGGGAAATCTACATATCAGCCATGAATTTGAACTTGGGAAAAACCTGGACAAACTGCTCACAAATAATCCTGGCTGCACTTATCTTCTCGGGCCTAGCAGTAAGAACTTCACTAATCTGTTAGGTAACCCAGTTATAAAACCAGTGTCTCGAAATACTTGCTATCTTTTATTTCACACCTTCATCCGCAGTTGGTCACTGGACTGTTGCAGAAATTGCCAACCAAACAAATAAACTTACATCCACCTATGAGACTGCCTCGATAGATTTTGTCGTCTATAACGTCTGTCCAGTAGACCATGTCGACGGCTCCGTGGTAGAAATCAAGCGCGATAGTGTTCTTCAGGCTAAAGATGAGAGCTTTGGCAGTGAAGTTGTGCGTACTGAGGTCCACACCACGCAACTCATGGCGATTTGAGAAGATCAACAGCGGAGCTGCTCGGTCTGAAGACGAACGAAATTTTTGTTTTAAACGCGATTCTTCAATGCTGTTTGTTTACATTTCCATTTCTTATCTTATGACATTATTTTTTATTTCAAAACTAACTAAACTCTCTCTGGATCTGTGCACTACAGATCGAACAGTCAGCAAAATAGGATTATGCACATGCTGCAGGCACGAAAAAGATACCCATGCTGGGACTCTGTGCGAAAACAACGCAATTAAATTAACACAACATTGTAAACAAATGACATTCATAATTAACCACTTCAGTCAGTAGAAGCTTGAGGATAAGTGTGACATCCTACTGAGTATATCTTACAAATGTTCTGGAAGTATCGTCACAGTTTCTAATGAAACTCCAACACAACAATCAACTCACCGGTGCTTTTACACGTGTACATGTCGGGCTCAAGATGGTAACCAGGGACGCAGCCGCACTTGGTGCGGTGATTACGGACATGACAAGTTTGTGAGCATGCGCCGAACGCGTCGCATGGGTCACTGCATTGCGTCGAGTTGGGCTTAAGATGCATTCCGCCTGGACAGTAGCACACAAGGCCCTCAGGCGCGTTGTGGCAAAAATGACTACAGCTGTGCCCAAATCCGCAAAGTTGCTCATCTGAAAAATCAGAAATTTTAGGTGATGAAAATGAAATCATTTTCGGTGTAAACCGAAATGAAAGAAATTACAGTGTTTACTCCAACATTTCGGCTGCTAGAATTTATTTTTCTCTATCTCACATTTGTCGCTTAGCATCCAGCAATAAATTTTCTCACGAGTTTACAAAACAGCTGTCGAATTTTTGATATAATGATAAATGGGGATAGTTAGCCAAATTGCTGCACAAATCTGGTACCAACCTATGACTAATAAAATTAACAGAATACAATTAATCATTGATAGGCTATCAGCGGATTATCAAAGGTAAGTAAGTAGAAAAGTAAGTAGGAACTAACCGCAGTGACGACCTTCATCAGAGCCATCTTTGCAGTTCCGCCTATCGTCGCAGAGATCCTCTACGTTAACACACACTGTGTTGTTGTCGCATAACCGACTCGGGTATTCGCAGATCGGTAGAGATGGCTGCGGTGTTGTTGCTGAGCTGGAACAGTTCTTCCCGGTACAATTCTTTGGACCTGAAAAAAATAAGTTTTCATTCGTTATCATCAACTGAAGTCTTAATCTGTAATGAGAGATTTCAGAGCTTTAGGATAATCCACTAAGGGTGCGTCCCACCATGCCCAGTTAAAATTAAACTGGAGATTTTGTCCTATGTTAACTTAAAAGTTAAATTTAACATGGTAAATCTCCAGTTTAATTTTAACTGGGCATGGTGGGACTAAGTGAACTGGCGGAGACAAAATCTAGCGTTTCCTCGGAAGAGTTAAGTGGCACCAAAATGATTTCTGCTAAAATCTTTGTAATGAAGCAGCTGGATATTTCTTCTTCTGAAATATAATACATTCTTTTAACATCAGAAACTGCAATTAAGGAAAAAAGACTCTCAATCCTCTTCAGAAGGAGGTCGGAATGTTTTACGCACATTTGAGCTCATCAGAACCATCGTAACAGTCGTTCCTCCCGTCGCAAACAAACTCCTTGCGAATACATTCAAGGTTGTCGGCACACTTGTACTCGGCGGGCTCGCAGATGGGGGCGCTACCGTGTGTGATGTGGGGGTTGTTTTGTCCCGACCAGGTCATCCCGCAACCATCTTCGTCCGAACCGTCAGTGCAGTTATTGTGGCCATCACAGCGCGTGCTCATGGGCAGGCATGTTAAATCGCTAATACACGTCCACTGCAACATCAAAAAAAGTAACTAAAAAAAAGTGACTAAAACACAGGTCCAAGCCAAGTGAGGGCTGTTATTTCGGTATGGAAAGAAATACACTCTTGCATGACTTCAATACCTCAGTAGCTGAGTCACAAGTCAGCTCGCAACCCTTTTCGTCACTCCCGTCCTTGCAGTCGTTATCCCCATCGCAGACATAACTCACATGCAGACAGTAGCCGCCTTCACACAAAAAGTGGTCAGCCCCACAGCTTGTCCCTGCAAACATGAAACAGAAGGCTATAAAAGTATGTTAAGCTATTAATAAGATAGTAAACAACGCTCGACTCAGTTTACGTAATCTTCTTTCGGTTGGATCCCACCAAACTCGGTTAACTCCGTTGAAGTCGGTTTTCAACATGAACTAGCTGGGATTTAACGGGGGTTAACTTTTAACTGAGTATGATGGGATCCAGCCTTAGTGTAGTGATTAACCGAAATATAATATACTGTAAATGTTTAAAAGATATCTTAAATTTTAGAAGAACACGATCGGTTTTGGGGAGTGTAGTATCTAGGCAGCTCGGTATTTTACTTTACATAACAACCCATTGCGTATGCTTACGTTTACATTGGTCTCCTTCATCAGAAGTGTCACCACTACCGCAGTCATAATGGTTGTCACATGTCCAGGCTTGAGGGATGCACCTGAAATATTTTTTTCCAATGAAATCATAACAAAAATAGTGTGTCTTTTCTACCAGGAAGGATTTTTTTTTTTTTTTATTAGGGGGGGGGATAAGTGCACTGAAACCTATAGGCTTATTGTGCCCAGGAAGGATACGTGTGCTCACGGTAAATAATTTGTACCTATAGGTATAGACGGCATTAAGAAGTTTTCTGTCTTGTTCACTGAGAAAGCTTACCTTGCAGAGACTTGGCACAAGAACTCCTGCGGGCCGCAAGTGACATTATGGCAAAGAGTGGCGACTTCATCAGATCCATCCTGGCAGTCAACGTCGCCATCACAGACCCACGAACTGGCAATACAAGCATTTTCATCGCAACGGAAGTTCTCCTCAAGACAAGTGTTACCATCTGCCAACAAATTATTCACAATAGAGGTATGTCATTATCTTAATGCCTTAGCAGAGAAGAGGAATTCTCTTGGGGACGCTATGTATCTGTACTTCAATTCTTGCATACGTAAAATGACATGTATCTTATTTTCACTAGTTTCGTTATAGGTCTCTCCCCGGGAGAATTTATCCAGTTCCATCCCTGCTGTGACCTACAGCTTAACATGGGCCCGAACCACAAGGTACGTACAAAAAGTTCGTATTTTACATATTCTACAGAACAAATAACATACCGCAGTAGGATTCATCAGAGCCATCTTTGCAGTCGTCATAGCCGTCACATTTGAATTTGGCGTCAACGCAGCGGTTATTTTTGCACTTAAACTTGTTCTTTGGACAGCTACCATTGACCTAAAGAAGCAAATCACAACGATTAACTACAGCAGATATCTTTCATCCTACTATGCACTAGGCACCAGGCGAATCACCTCTGTCTCTTTTTCGTTTTCCGCATCTGTATTTCCGTTCTTCAGAAGCCGGTTCTTCCGGTTCTCTTTCTAAGTTTGTCACCGATATTTCGGATAATTGATCTTCCACTTCACTACTACACTTCCAATTTAAATTCTATAAAATGGGCACAGTACCGAGTGAATGTAGTCTGGCTCACAGCTAGACAAATTCATTTTGTATCCATCGCGACACATACAGTGAGGACCGTCAGGAGTTGAGAGGCAGAGTTCTGGACAACCTCCATTTTTGCTCGCACACGGGCCCGTAACTAAAAAAAAACCGCAAAACATGGTTATAGCTTTCTTAAGAGGCCGGCCACGAGTAATAATTATTATAATAAGTTGTATCTACATGCTAATAATTCAAACCAAGCAAACTGTCTCTTTCCATGATTCATTACTTTGAAATATAAGGAATCATTTACAAGCACTGACCCAATTGAGAAGAGAAAAAGGGAAGACGTCAGCAAAGTTAACAGAGAGAAGTCTGCAAAGCCTGCACTCACCTGGACTTGCGGAAGTGTTATAGAATGCTATGGACGGGAAGAAGCCAGCTTTTTCAAAGAGGAGCTCTTTTTTATCAGAGTTGGTGCTGTTGGCGGTAATGCGGTACACTCCTACAGACGAATCCATCCAGTATAGATAGCCGCCCGCTACTGTCAGTCCCCCCATGTACGTTATCACGTTGCTACTGTACACAACCTGCTCAAAATAGGAAAACATTGAAATTTAGAAATACACTGTCATGTGAAGTTATTTTGTTACAGGTCATTTCAACAAAGTAAACCATTTCTGATGTTATAATCACTTAAGGACGATTTCAAGATGTAGCTTAGACCCGCACAAATCTGCACAAAGCGAGAGGAATTGAACTAACCTCTGTTTTTTTGGTGTTCAGATCAAAACGCATTATTTTATCAGAATAAAAGTCCGCCCAGAAGAGCATGGAGTCCTTTAGGGCGATGCTGCTGGGCCACTGGGTCGCAGCGTCTACCACTACCTCGCGATGAGTCCCATCCATCCAAGCTCGCTCCACTTTCCCTGCCGCAGGCTTCACCGTCCACCAACTCCAGTACAATAAACTGAAAGTGACGCGTTTTGTGAATGAGAAGGTTGGAAAATCACCACCGTAGGTACTCCACTCTATTGCTGCTTGCCACTCGACCAAAGCAAAAACTGAAAATGTATTCTGTGACATATGTGCCGATGAGTTGGTTTATTAGATGTTTTTGGCCGAAGCCGAAGATGAAGTGGCCGAAGCCGAATATGAGTGGGCCGAAGCCAGTTTAGTAGTGGGCCGAAGCCAATACATCCATGTCGGAAGCGGAAAATTTTTCCGTTACGCCGGGATTCGAAGCCGGACCTCTCAGGACACAAAGCGGACCCCTTGACCACTCGGCCACTGAGAGGCACATCAAGATAATTTATACGAAGTAATAACTAACTGAAAAAAGCCAGTGGCAAACAAGTTCCTGGTTTCTAATGACCTATTGAGCTTGTGCACTGACGTATCTACTGCACCGGAATTTTGGATTTCCCCAATGGTTCCACCATCAATATTAAATGAATGACTCACCAATTGGTTTGATCCAACAAAATGGAGTGAAAATGTCCGGACAGCAGTCTCCGGGCCAGGGTAGTGTTGTTCATGTTCGTCACACTGAGAACCCCCTCCTGACTTGCCCAATAAAGATTCATCCCGACGGTATCCACAGCAATGGGGGCGTTTTTCACAGGCAAATCCATTACCGGTTCAAGTTTTAAATTTTTGACCGTCAGCCGACGCACCACCGTCTTGTTCCTAGTGTGAAAGTTCAACATTCAACAAAAACAAATTTTGTATCCCAAAAGTCTCCGAAAAGACGAAGAAAAACTTCTTGCCGAACTCAGAAAGTTTAATAATATTTAAAAAATTAGGAAAAGCCTACATAACTGAATTTTGGTTTATGGTTTAGATGAATTTCTCAATAACTTTACTGGAACGCCAGGCGATTCACACTTTAGCCCAACTTTTTAGGAGGGACAAGGTCAACAAAACGTATTAAAAAACTCACGAATAATCCTCAGAGATGTAGATATGACCACGGGGTGGGTCGACGTCGGTATGGCGCGGCTTGTGTACTTGTAGGATGGTAACATGAGACTGAGGGCGAAGAGGCTCCAGAGGGAGTAATGTTAGCCGCGGCGGTTTCTGCGGTAGGACGAGGAACTGCGCGGGCAGGGGCGCGGGGGCACACGCTCCACCCGCGAGTACTCGCCCCGCACCACACAAGCACTGCGGCTTTGGGGCTCCATGATCGTACCTGGGCACGCACACACCCTCGCATCCCCCGTTTTGGGTTCCGCATGGATGGGCCACATGAGGCTGTTTTTGCCTAAAAAAGAAATTGATTCAAAATTTGATGTGATCACTGAAAACATCGGCAGCAAGAATATAATAATTGTATCTTTTAAACGATTAATAAAAGATTATTCTTCTGCTTCAGCTCAATTCTACTGACAAGGGTGGCCTGGGTTCACAAACAAAATGTCAACAGTTTTAAAGTAAAATGATATACTTAAATCGCCTCTATAAAAATAGGATTATTTTTAAACAGTACAGCTACACTTTCATGATGAAGCCTCATGTCCTAGAAGGCGATAGATTCAAGTGCAAAATAATTATTATTGTATTTTAGGAATAAAAGTGCACAATGTAGACATATGGGCCAAAGACCATAGAGCGTGCCCAGCAGCTAAGGAGTCTCAAATGGAACTTTATACAAGTTACTCCTGGGGTTTATTAAGAGGGTATAGATTATACTCAAATTTTTACTCTCTACCTGTGATAGATGAGAGCTGCTCCATCCACATGAGAGGCATTGTTCCACTGAAAAACTTCTTTTTCGTTTCGATCAAATTTGTTGATACGATAAATCCGATGAAGGGTTGTAACGTAGAGATCATTTTGGAATACGGACACATCGCGTAAGCTGAGTATCTGCAAGAAGATTTATGTTTTCAATATTTTTAAAATAATTAGGTATCGCAAATATTAAATAAACGGCACTGTGAACGTTTGGCCAGCTGCATGATGGTAAATATATAACGCTACGCGCTGTATACTGTTATACAGGTTCTGAGGGGCATTTTGAGACAAATCTCAAGTTTAGTCTTAATTCACTTCAGTTCAGTAAATAATGGTTTAAATACCCGATCGTTCCTCGCGAAGGCCAATCGATTGCGGCCGTCATAGTCCACACGATCCACCAAATCGAAGTATGTATCCACCCAATAAACATGTTTCCGCACTATGTCCACTGCCACACTCCCAGGGTAGACAACTTTGTGTGACACAAGGCGCGTTCTGAAACCAAATAAGAACTGGTAAGAGGCCTTTAATGAAATCACAGTTCTGTTTTCCTTTGAAAACGGTTTTTTTCATACCTTAAACCCATGCTCGCCAGAAATATCTCCTGTTACTCTCCTGCCTCTTCACAAGCTTATAGTGTGAGGCGTTTCACCGTATTACATTTACAAAAAAAAATGCTTTTCTGGCAATGGCTTCTCAAATATTCAGAAAAGGTTTAAGTTGGTTTAAATGGATCGTAGTTGCAGTGACACTGCAAGCCATCACGCGGGCAATCCAAACTGTTAGGAAAGTCCCAATACTGTAGTGCAGTACTCTAGTGTCGCTCATTTGTTAAAATTAAGCAGAAGAATTTCCCATATTAATAACAGAAGAAACAGAAGGACAGAGCAACAGTTCTAACACACGTCACCAGTAAAGATCACAAGGTATGACATAGGCAGCACATAATTTTTAATCAACGCCGTGCATAAGACAATCACCACATAGCACGACGGTTGGATCCAGTTCAGTAAATTCCAGGATCCAGCCAGACTAAAGGCTACTGAAAAATCACGCAGACCCAGTGGGATTCGACAACGTCGGAAGAATTCACCAGAAATTCAACACCTCATGCATCCCCGACCTTGTACATCAACAGAAGCGTTAAAAAAAGAAAAAAAAAACACTGAAACGAACCTTTGACTACCATCAAGGGCCGATTTCTCAACCACTGCTGGAGTCATTCCCCATGTGGAGAAGAACATAAACCCATGGATGGGATCTAGAGCAATGCCCCTAGGCCTGGTCAGATTTGACTCATGCACTGGCACACATAGACCCATGTCCCCACGGCACACCTGGATCACTTCACGGATAGGATCCACCAGGTACCAGTTACCAGCCACCCAGTCGTAAGCAAAAGCTGCCACGTCTAGAACACATAAGAACAGATATACATATATCTGACACAGGTAGCGAAAAAGCTAGGACGCCGAACATTCTAGAATCTGCCTTCAACAGACCATCTCACTATGAGAGTTAAAATGTCTCCGAGAAAACCCAATAAATTAGTGTAGGTAACAGTTTAACTAGCATTAAATTACAGAAAATAATAATTTAATATAATCAGTATTTGTAACTTAAACACTGGATTTATGACACACAACGCAAACTAGAATTGTTAGCAAATATTTGATAATTTAATAGAAATAAAAAATTCAAGATTATTTAAAAAAGTGAAACAATTATAGGTATTAGTAGTACACAAGAAAGGGTTAAATACAACGCACAGAAACAAGGTATAGTGTTGAAGATCGGTAATCACTTCACACTGAACAGAAGTAAATGGACATGAAAGGTTAAGCAACACAGAAAACAGGAAAATGAAGTAACCATTATCTCGCTGAATTCTCAGTCATCACTGTCATCAGTCATCCCATCCTTCTCTTAGTGATGTAGCGAACCGTACGTTTGATACTGTTTAAAAACCCCACTCAAGTCCTACTGTTTAGACTTTACGAGTAGATAAACAAAAAAAGTACCTATGCAGGTAACAGATAACAAGAGAATTGAAGAATGAAAAAGAAAAAAAAAAGTCACCAGAAAAGTTTGAACTTTTGCTGTATTTTTTCACTAGGTTAATTGGAAAGGACCGCAGGAAAGCAGTACAGTTTAACTCGATATATTTTAACCCAAAGACTCAACAGCTGGTATGCGGGGACATCAAGCAGTAACTCAGTACTCACCCTCAAGCGAGTACTGTGGAGAAGTGGGAAGAGTCCACTGCTGGGTCATATCAGCAGCTTTCAAACATTCCACTCTAGTGGCCCGCTCGCGTTCTTCAGCATGGAGACTCTGGACCAATGCGCACACTGTCCCGTTTTCATGGATCATATCTAAATCCTGAATGACGACATCGGTCAAGTCAGCATGTTTTTCATGGCTGCCATCCAAATGGAAGTTTTTCAGCTGTGATTCCATCGCTATGAATATTGTAGCTGGTTCTCCAGGAGGCTCTGAAGAACAACCAGACACCTTCATCGAATCCCTCAATAGAAATTTCACGTCCGTCGCAAGAATGGAAAAATAAATCTGATGGGTTGAGTTTGCTTAAGGGAAAGGTAACAGTAACACTAGCGTTAGAGGCGTACACAAGAGGAACTCAAAGCACTCTTGTAATCGAATGGCTGGGCTTTTTGAACAAAACAAAACACAGACGTACCAAAGAAAGAATATGTTACATTAGTTACCATTAATGGCGATGCAATGGGTGTGAGAAGTATTATAACCACTAACGCAGCCGCACTCGAAAGACCCCACTGTATTGGAGCAAATTTGGTCACACGAGCCCTCCTGCGCACATTCGTCGTCATCTGAAACGAGAGAAACCCCAATTTTTCACTTCTTCCATCTTTTCGGATCAAACTTAGCAAATAAAATTCAAATTTAAAATACCAGAATTCCTGGTTTCTAGTATGACACTAGGACCCCATGGTTTGCCCGCATTTTAAAATAACGTCAAGTACCTAATATCAGTTCAAAAAATATGTTTTGTGAGATGGCCAGCTGTCCACGAATGACGCTATTTTGAATCACTATGACCAATTCAATGTATTGTTGGGGTTCCAGTCTATTCAACACACTTACTGGGGCACATACCTAGATTAGGTCCGTCTTGGGAACTTATTTCTTTCCAACTCTTTGGGACTTTTTATTTTTTCACTTCACCACACCAGGCAGATTAGATTTCGCCTTTTATACTACAAAATATGAATGAAGCTACAAAAGGTACTCACCAATGCATGAACCATTACGGCTAACATATCCAGGGGCGCAAAGGCAGCGCGGTCCTGTTGGTGTGACTATACAACCCGTCTGACAAGGTAAGCTGGCGCAGGGCGCCTGGTCGATGCAGAAAACTCCTTCATCGGAACCGTCGCTACAGTCGGGGATCGCATTACAGACTTTGGTAAGCTCAATACATCCCTCTCGGTTGACGCACTCAAATTTGCTCTCCGGACATACCAAGCGCGGAAGACCTGCAAATTATGGAAGTGCTTTGGGAGGCATTCTGAGAAATTACGAACAATTTTTAAGCCTCTCCACTCAATACTTTTCGTTGAGTTTTCTTCTTCCCATTTTTTTGGAGAAAACTGTTGGATTTTTAGGTATATATGATATATTCTTGACATCAGAAACTAAGCTGTGATTTCACGATCGACCTCGGGAAAGTTTCAGTAAGAAAAGACAAGAAACAGCATAGTGCCTACTCAGTACATACCTATACAGATAACCAAAAAAAAAAAATCCTAATAATACTCCTCTTTTATTTATTTATTTTGACTCATTGAGTATTTTTTTACGTTTCCTGAAAATTACTTACACTCCTGGGGATCTTCATCAGTGTTATCAGGACCATCATCAGTATTGGGGCAATCAGACTCCCCATCGCACTTCCAGCCCAGGGGTATGCACTGGCCAGAAAGTTTGCAACGAAGCTCAGTGCACACCGAGCGAAGACAGTCTGGTGACTCGTCTTCGCCCCCCAGGCAGTCTTTGCGCCCGTTACAACGAAACTGCTGCGGAACACAAGTCCCGTCGGAACATTGGAAATCCGTCAGCAAACAGACCCCGGTTCCATTTCCTTGAGCTGGAAATATAAAATAAATCCCATAATTTTGCACCTGCTTTGAAGGAGAGAAGTCACGGTATAATATTCTTCTCCCAGAGAATTATGGCAAAAAATAATGTACATTATTTATCCCGGAGACCTTGGCAACCCTGATACCGACTCTTTTTAACTAACTTAGATCAACGTGACCTGTAGCTAAATCAAGGAAGCCCGCATGATGCACTCGGGTCATTGAATAATAACGGGTCACTCACTGCACGTTTAATGTCTCAACAAAGAAAAGCCGCAATTTACACTTGCGGGTCCTAAAGTGAATACGGCCACCATGCCAGACTGGACTCCTAGGATCACATTATCGCACAAAAGGGTCACATGCCAGACAGGACGCCTAGGGTCAGATTTTGTTACAAAATGTCGGGTTCGGTGTACCCACTCAATTGGGAGAGAAAGAAACAGGACGCAAGTGTGTTTTTTTTTTCACCCAAAAAGTCAGTTACTCAAGGTGTGTGGGAAGACCTCACCGCAAGCGCATTTGCGCATTACATGCAGGCTCCTTCCGCAATATCAACTATGAAGGTCAACTAGAATAGGTTTCCTTCTCTAAAACTTGTCTAATTTTGTACTTCAATAAGTAATTAATACCTAGATCATAGAACGAATTATTCTGTCATAAAAAATAAAATCAAAGCCCACCGCACCGGCTGGTCTGACACCGTGATGTTACGGCTAGTACGCGTAGTAGGTAGGTACGTCATTACTCACAAGATTCCAGCCAGTATAACATTTGTAACGATTAATACCTACATTCAAGATCCAAGATTTTTACTTTTTAAATTTGAAATAGGACAGTAGGTACTCAAGGTAAGTAGGTACCCACGTCAAATCACGCTGACTAATCACAGACCACTGCTTGTAGCGTTTTGATAGTTCAGCAACAAGCAATTTTACGTCAGTGGGAGACCATGCACGAAAAAAGGCAGCTTCTACAGATGTTCCATTGCATCTGTGTGTGATGAATGACATTGACCTTCATCACTAACCTCTAGTCTAGACCTTGTACAGTGGTCCATGCACCAAGACAGATCTCGAGGACCGAGTACACACGAATAAACCGAAGAGCATCCTCTTCCATCAATTTCCCATTTAAATAACCAACAACACGCTCACATTTATCTCAGTATTACATATTAGCTCTTATCTCCTCTTTCTCAACTGCGCCCAACGACAATAGAATAATTTGGTCATTATAAACACACAAATTACTTACCGACATGCCAAATGCCAACTTGAGCTTTACAAAGCACGGTAAACACAAAAATTAATGAAAGTATATAAGATAATTGCAAAATCATTTTAAAATTTGGTAACCCTCCTAAATAGGGTTTAAGAACTCAGAAACATGGTACAAATAATAAAACATTTTTCTCCCTAAATAAAAACTCAAATGGAGTTTACTGAGGACGCGCCATATTGATTTACTCTTTTTCAGGGCCTTTTGTTTTCAAGTTTTTTTAGTGAATATAAATTTAAAAAACACTAATTTACTTTTAATTATTATAATAACAAAATATTTTATCTTTAAATATAGTCATAAAACATTATCTTCTAACTTTTTGAAAGATCATATAATTTTGTTTCCAATTTTCCTTTTTAGGGCCCTTGAAGCCCAAGTGTTGTTATTCTGGAAAATAAACAGCGTCCTTTCTGGCCAAAATGGGAAAATTACCTGAAACTCGAGTAAAAAAGGAGGCAAGTGAAGGTACGTGCCCACACTGCTAGGTCCAGTTTTCGTTTTTCCTACTCTTTTTGACCTAGTTACTACACACAACCCATGGACTGACTTCTTGAGTGGTGTACGTAGGTACCTCCTGGTTTTTACCTAGTTGGACTCAACGGAAAGTCTCAGCCTTATGGGCAGCAAAAGTGCATTATTAGCTTCTGCCAAACCTTAAGAAATTACTGGATGGGTGTAGGTATATCTCCTTAACTTTTTAATTAATTTACAGAAAATGACACAAACGCGGCCCGTGACAAGTTCAAGGGGGAACTCTCGAAGCTGTACGAGTCTGATTCTTCTGACTCTGACGACGGTCGCGCAAGGAAAACTCAGCATTCGCCTAAAAAGTATGTATTTTACATTTTTCCTCCAAAAACCGACACACCCTCGTCTGGCGGATATTATTCTATCAGTCTGCTTATTGCTGTATCAAAGTGATACCAAAACTCGTCTGCATTGCGTCACTTTCCACTGTAAGGGAAAGCTATTGTAAGGTAAGGTATTGTAAGGGAGTGCTATTATAGTGAATTGCGTTTCGTCATCGCTGACACTTTCATTTCTTTGTACTTGCAGACAAAAAGGAGATCGCCCAGCACGCCGACCAAAAGTTCGGATTTCTCATCACGTAAAAGAAGTTCCCACCCCGGCATTCGTGATGAAGCTCTTTGATCGCAGCGTGGATCTGACTCAGTTCACTCCAGAAACGCCTCTCTATCCAATATGCCGCGCGTGGTTCCGTAACAATCCAAAGGACAGCCCCAAGTAAGAAGTGTGCCCCCTTCTCCCTCCCTTCCCGATCACCGTCAGTGTTTCTGATCAGAATTCACATCCACTTCATGACCCTGTCGACACAACAATGTTTTTTGACACTTTTCTGTGTCAATTTTTGAGGAAACTTCTGAATATTTATTTGATCTGAAATGGGATATGTCTTTTTTACGTCAGAAGCTACTTGAGGTTTTACTACCGTGTGATTTTTGACTTCAGAACAAATAAATAACGGCATAAAAAATCCATGGTTCAGTTAGGGAACATTACTACCTATTGCTGTTTCAGGAAAGACCATATCAAGAAAAAGGAAGATAAGTCAAACTCGTCAAAGGATGTGCACCGATTGCCTCCTCCACTGCCGTTTGAAGGAGAGTTCGTCCCACCGCCGATGCCGCCACCCACAGTATCTAAGGATTTCACTATAGATCCTGATCCGGTAAGATTTTTTTCACTAAAGCTGCCCACGAGTCAATGAGTGCGTGTGTCATCTAAGCCGGTTTCCCCTCTAATTACCTTGGAGTCATCTCCAACAAAGCTAACAATTTTTGTATAAAATGATTAATTTTTAGTTAATCCCTCCTCCGACGAAAGCAGAACTGATGGATAAGCACTTGAAGGAATGGACGAAAGTGAAGGCTCGCATTCGCCAGGAATCGTGGAAACGTGAGATGCGGTTCAAGGACAGCCTCAAAATTTTACGAAACTTGCATTTCTTCCGACCTTGATTGAACTTAAGTGGCTCACTGAACATGAAACCGCAGGAAGTTTTTTTTTTCTTTTTTTTAGCAATTTTTATGGTACCTAGGTATATAAGTTTTGTAAGGAAGAATTACAAATTCATAACAAGTTTTCAGTAATGCTACGAACTATTCCTTTCTTCAAAACACGGAAATTTTTCTTTTGCCAATAATACTACTGTTGCATATATGAATAAGCGGTACGTTGAGAAACATTTACGTGGATGTAACGCAGACATAGTTATCTTAAACAACAGATTTTTTCAGTGTAGATAAGATAAGTAGTGTTCAATCTCGCCTCATCCGCCTCAATGAAAAATTATATTTCTACAATACTTAGCGGCTACTTTGGCTAGAACAATAGGTGTAGTGTCTTTCTTACAGACCTCAGATGAGTAAATCGTGGAATGGTCAGTTTGAATGATATCTTAAGGCTGCAGCTACTATACCGTTAGTTTACTTTCTTAATGACATGTTTCTGAAGGAACTGCTGGATATTTGTGTGACTACAATATTATGTCTTTTTAACGTCATAAAGTAGATGAATAAGTTATGATTTAACAATGAGGTATTTTCATGGTAGTGAATTTGGGATAGTAGGAGTTGCCAAGTAGGTACATAAATTTGTTCCAATTCCTCCCACAAATAACTTAGGCCTCCTACTATTATTCTGCGTGAAAAAAACAGTTTTTGACATTTTATCTTACAGAATAAATAAAGATACAACAGATTCCTCAGAAGCTTGCCACTAAGAAAAGTAAACAAAAATCTTTGTACACAGGGTTTCAGAGAGACATTCAGCGATTCAGAGTGATAAAACGAAAATTAGAGGATCTGTGTCTACGTCAAAGTATTGCGAGAAACTTGGGGCGTTCGAGAGATGCCCGTTAGGGGTTTTTTTTGGGGAGGTATCAAGTATCTGCTAATTAGTTATGTACTTATGTTGGGACCGACGACGGGATAAATATAACTGCGGATTCGCTGTGTATTTACGTTTCGGGTTAGGACAGCGAACACATAACTCAAACTGAGGATCATACCTGGTAACCTTCCCCCTATGCACCCGCTGGAATTGTTAAACTGTCCAACGTACCCGGGTCTGGTACCTAGTAATAATACGATTAGAGGAATTAAAGCAAGCGAATGGCAAAAGAGCGCGGGATTCCCATGAGTCCCAGCTCCTTCTCCGACAGTTTGGCTATAGCAGGCGTGTAATGCAGTACTGCCTCCCACGCTATCTCGGACAGCTTTGGAATCTTCACCCAAAACGCCACAACCTGCGGAAGATGGACAAGTGGTTATGGTCACTAGACGAGGGAGTCACATCCAGACTAGTAGGACAGGTAAACCTGTTGACTGAGGTTGGGCTTGGGACGCGGCTATACCGATGACAGAATTCCACTGTCCAGTAGTACGTACCTTTCAAAAATAGTCGGAACTTACTTGGTTCGTCCTGACGGCGGGCTCAGTACGGTTGGAATCATCAACTATACCGCCGAATACTACCATGCGGCCCTGAGGCGTGAGAGAAGCATCGTGAAAGTAGAGTTTGTTGGGTAGGGACGACTTCCACAGCAACCACTGCCTGGTGCGTAAGTTCAGGGACCAAATGTCTGAGAAACTGTGCCGGCCGTCAAACCCACCACAAATTATGAACTCAGGATCTTCGCCGTCCTCAGGTGGCACCTTCACAAACAAGACCAAACACCTAAAAATGGACATATCAGGTGGGGAACTCCTAGCGCTGTTTGTATAATGGGGCGGAAGCCAACTTCAAGCTATTTTGATTATAAACCAAGAATAAAAGGATCTTGTCACGTTTAGATGGTTTCAGGAACATATTCCCTTATTGATTTTGAAGCAGCACTGTACTTACGAACACTCCCGCATGACAACGACGAGGTTTTGGAAAGCGAGGCTGCTCCTTTCGCGATTTCCTGTACCCCTTTGTCCACACCATCGCCCAACTTTGGGTTTTTAAGTCAAAAACTGGTACGGTCTGCAATTCAACAACAAAGATTCTATTTACAACTGTAACTTTGGGTACTGGTAGGTATGTAGGTATGTTTCTGTATCTTGTAGGTAGGTACTACGTTAGTTGAACGGTATATTTCAGTAACGATATACTGTCCTTATAACAGGCAACATGAGCCAACAGAAATCGGGCCCAGGTACAAAAGGAGAGTTCCGAGCCATGAAGCATCAACATTATCGATAGCTGGTACTTGATACCTACCTTAATTTCAAATAAGCTCATTGGAAAACAAAATACTTGTTGAACGAGGTTGGGTTTGCGATGGAGAGAAGCCTTTGAGACAGCCATCCCTGATTCTAGACCCTTCTCTGTATTTGGTACCTATTTTGTACGTGAAACTAGGCGTTATATATATACAGCTATGATGCTGTTAGTGTTAGGTACTTCGCATCGTACTTACCAGAAAATCGAAAGACACATCCACAGTCCCCCCGCCAAATACAAAAATCTTTGAATCGTACAGAGCGATTTCATGTCTATATCTTCCATCGGGCACATCAGAACTGCTTCCGATGGGTATAACTTTAGTCCACAGGAATGTTTTTAGGTCGAGATAGTGTACATCCATAGAAAATAGAACACCTGAAGTTCCACCAACCAAATACAAACGTTTGTTGTCATGGTCTATGGCACTTGCTTGCCCGTACATGGGCACGGGTAATGTGCCAGTAGTAGGGAGTTCCATCAAACGACAGCTTGGGAAACGGGCCGAATACGTCACATTGCTACTGGATATCCCGAAAGGAATGCCCGTCCCACCATGGATTATCATATTATTTCCCCATTTCTGGAGGGTAATTGAAGCCAGTTCGCGAGGAAAGTCTTCTTTCTTCATGTTGAGTCCAGTCCATCTTTTGGTAATCATGTTAAAGCGCCATATCTCTTTGAACAACCTTGTTTCTTGGAGCATTTCTTCATCCTCAAATCGCAGCTCATAGTCACTTTCCGAATAATCATCCATAATTGGGTTGTACCCACCAAATGTGTATAGGTAGGTTTCGCATGATGTTATTCTGTGTCCACTGCGACCTTTTGGTACACGACGTCGACGAGAGGTGAAATTTTCCTCGTCAAAGACTCTCACCACATTACGAGTCCGAAAAACGTAGCAGTTGCATTTAAAGTAATTATTCTGTTTCGATCCCATTCTTGCACCTACTAAGTAACTACTACTGTTAAAATATTTCACTCACTCACGATTTTTCAGAAAACCCAATATTTTGTCATCTATCAGTTAAAATAAAAAATGGTAAGAAGTAACCGCCATTTTTATTTTCAATCGAATGCTGTCTGCTCCTGCCAGTTCTGCCACAACAACATACTTTTCCCGCTAAAATATGGCTAAAATTTAAATAAAATATTATGTATGTAAACAAAATTGATAGGTAGTAGATATCATTGTGTGTCAAAGAAGTGTGCGCCCAATTTATCTACAAACAACCAGAGGTTGAAATTTGGAATTATGTGTACCTACGTCCTAGGTAGGCACCTACCTAGTGAACAAAAACACTTGCTTTTTGCGTGATAGGTGTATTTCAGAAGTGATTGGACATTTTCAAAGGATCCTTTGAACAACAGTGGTACCTAACTGCAGTGCTTGGTGGAAACCTGATCGAGCCTGTGCGAGTTGCGGATAATGCGGATTGGTCTCTTTTACTTCTTAAACCAGCTTTGGAGGAGCAGGGGCTCTTCAATGAAGGCAGAGTAGGGAGAAACTACCATTTCAGGCCTGAAACAACAAGAATTAAATCTGGTGAGAATGGCACTCTTGCATGTAAGAAATATGAGCTACTGGTTGCTCAGCATAGGTTAGTACGGAGGTAGGTACCTACCTATAGTGGAACGAAACCTGCAATCATAAAATGAAGCCAAAACTGGCACGTGAGTTTTGTACATAAGGGGGTGACACTGATCGAAGGTAGGTTGGCAAAACTTATGAAGATGCACTGATTGCTATAGTGGATACCTTATACCTAACTGACCGAAGTAACCTATAGACCTACCTACTAAGTATGCTCACCTTACATGATTAATTTCTTCCTATTTTCATTGTAAATATGAGAAGCTTAGTAGGAGATGCTTAGGATGTGTCGCAAAACTTTGAGGTAGTTAGGTACTTACTGAACCCATTTCATTTCAATTTTCCTGTCGTCCCAGGTCCTGGTCCAGGGCCAGGTGTCTACAAGGTTGGGAGTAAGAATCATGCTTCCGTCAGAGGCGAGGTACAGATCGCGCTTAGCTGGGTTATGGGCCATCGGTGGCGCCGCCAGGCATTGGCCAAGGAGGGCGAGGGCTACAACTGCTGCCAACTATGGAGGTAAGAATATGTTAGCAGGAGGCTAATAAAGAACAGACCGAAGTGATTTTGGTCATACTTTTCATAACACTACATCATTTGGTTCGTAAGTTAAACAAAGAGAGAAGAGAGCTTATTCTGGCCACAAGCCATGCCATCCCTGTGCAAAGGCAGATTTCACAAGAATACATCATACCTATAAACTTCATTCGTTTATAATAATAATTATGTTAAGCATAAATTTAGATTATGAGAGTGGCCAAGTCCTTCTTCAGGGAGAGTTTAGCGCTAATTCAGAATAAGCCATAGGTATCTACTTTTAAGTTTGTAAAACACTTGTGAACCGCAAAAGACTCTTTTGAAAAAACTTTGCATAAATCTGGAACTTACCATATTAGATGATGAGAAGCGAAGAAAAAGACTGAATGGTTTTAAGTCTGAGCTCTGCCCTTTTATACTTGATTTTGTTGTAGAGATATCTAAGCATTCCTATAGCATGTGATGACATGACGCAGAGGGATGTCAGATTAGCGGTACCGGATGAGTCTGTTCAGAAACACCCTCAGGGTGATAGGTGTGCCGAACTGCATCTCACACTCTTAGTCGTTTCCTCATCATTTTTAATCTAACTTCTAATGATCTGGACGCCAACTAGTCATTAAAGGTAGAAAAACGTATCTCGTATTGTTTTCCTACCTATATAGCTATGGAGGTTTATATGCAGGTATTATTATACATTAAGTTGGCCAGTTCAGTTATTATTATTGCATCTTAAATCTGTAGGTACCTACTGACTGGGGAAATTATTTAGTCTAAACTTCTGCCAAGTGCATGGCCTCAGTGTTTATTTTAAACTTTCGTACCTAAGTTGGAAAGTTCACCTAGAATGAAGAATTTTCACTAAGTATGATGTCCTAAAGAAATAATTATCGATGGTATTGTGCGATGGGTATTCAGCAAGAGGTTATAGTGTGGTATCTACCCTGATTCGCGAGTAGACTCTATGGGACGATTGCAGAAAAGATAGATTATGTCACGTTTTTATTGCATTGTTTATGTGAGCAGAAATAACCGTGACCCAGTGTTTCACTGTTATCCTATAACGTTCCCCGACCTATACTACACATATACCGCTGCAGGCAGATGGCTGTTGCTGTTTACATTGGAAACAGCCGAATGAGATTGGGGATTCGGGGGCAGTGCCGTGTGAATAACACCTGCTGGCCTCTGCCCCTGGCCCCCTGGGACCTAGTACCAATAATGGAACAAATGGGTATTGGGTTCCAGAAGCTTTTCTGTGGATTGCTTCGATGTACTACACCTGATATTCTGGCTTTGGCCAAGCTTTGTTTGTCTTTGCATGTCTTACCTGATACCTACAACTTTGGGGTAATACAGCATTAGATGTAAATGCAGATCAATATAGAGGTACCATACTCTGAAACTGCCCAT
The DNA here is from genome assembly GCA_950004255.1 of Mesopsocus fuscifrons. Classification (NCBI taxonomy): domain Eukaryota; kingdom Metazoa; phylum Arthropoda; class Insecta; order Psocodea; family Mesopsocidae; genus Mesopsocus; species Mesopsocus fuscifrons. The sequence continues at coordinate 8,888,835 of OX465377.1, forward strand.
CCACAAAGGTAGGGGGCCTGGCCTCTCTCCCGAGAAGAAAATGAAGTGCCCGTCAGTGGAATAATATTCATTTCGTTTTCATTTTTCTTGGATAAGAATTAAAATATAATATGAGTATATGTATCTCGGAGGGACCACTGACCGAAAGTGGCTGCTTGTGATAAAAACTTAGAACAGAACACTGTATAGAAGAGGACCTTCTTCCATATTTTTTGTAGCCTGTTTGGGTCCTACATATTAAAGCAATTACTGCATATCTATCCACAGGCTGGTAAATGCCATAATTTAGTTTGTTGCGTCTGGGGGTTATCTGCAGTCTTGTTCAGCCCTGGGGTGTCTACGGAATTGGTCTGTTCTTCAACATGGCATCTATTTTATGTTGTTTGTCAACAAAGTTTAGTGGCTACGATAGAGCATCTTATTGCGTCATAGACCTGTATAAGTCTGCATGGAACATTTAACTTAGTTCCGCATTCAATAAAAGATATAGGTGTATATGGGTGTAGACCCAACTCATTCACTTCATTACAGAAAGCAACTTAGTGTTGACCCGATATTAGTGTTTTAAAATTATATAGGTAGGTAAGTGCATCATATTCGCAGATAATGTTTTCAGATTTGCGAGCACCGGGATGTTGAGTTGGATGATGTTGGGTTTAGTATTACGTAGAATGGAGTGAACCAGTAAAGACTAGGGATAGGAGCTCAAAACCGGAATGGGCGAAGCCAGTGACAGCCAACGTTAACCGCTGGCTGCGCCAAGGTCAAACCTACTGACGGATGAACATCGCCTACCTGTCATATAAGAGCTCAGATTTCATAGGAGGAAAAAACAATAGTTTCTCTGGAAGGATATAACTGCCCAAAACATTTCCATCGATTTCAGCAGTATAGCTTCTACGGAGGAAGGCCATTTTGAGGATTTCCTGGAAAAGCCCTGCCCGATGATATTTCTTTCTTAGCCCATGTATTGTATTAAATACAGGATGAGGGAGTTGCAAGTTTCAGAAGTGATCTGAGTCTGGCATCATCTTTTATATGGCCCGACATCCACGTACATGTAGGCATTTCCTCTAAATCGACACTTCTCTCTCTAAGGAAGGCTAGGGTATAGGGAGGGTGAAAAAAAAACCAGAACCCAGCTGCTTATAGCCTAAAGAAAACCGAGAACAAGACCGGCAAGTCTCACCTTGGTCTTACAGAGACAGCTGAGCACTATCGCTACTCAGGGGTATATAGAGCTTCGTCACTACTCAGGGACAAAGCACTGTCACTACTCAGGGGTAGAGCTTTGTCACTATACTCTGTCACTATTCAGGGATAGAGCTTTACTATACTCTGTCATTATTCAGGGGTAGAGCTTTGTCACTATACTCTGTCATTATTCAGGGATAGAGCTTTGTCACTATACATATTTAGGGATACAGCTTCCTAGACGTTTGTTCCATATTGTTCAACCTGCTTTAGGAGGAAAAAAAAGCCTGTCACGGGACAACTCACAACTGAATGCACTATTGTTTACATTTTCACGTGACGAATGAAGGTACTCTTGTGTACACTTTCACGTGATATTCCCTGAAACAGGCTAGCTACCTACACTGAAAGCAGCGGAAGGTAAACCAGTTTAACATAAACCAGGTCTGGCCCGGATAAAAAACTATTCTGGTTTCAATTAAATCAATGGATGAGAGTGAGAGAAAACAGACATGCGCTTTGAAACAAGTAGCCTGTGACCCAAAAAATTCTAAACAGGCGTTGTTATTGATTGTAAACAATTAAATAGAACTATTATTCTATGTAAACTGATGAAAGTCAGTTTTGAGCGCAAACGTGTCCACTTCTTATACCCACTTGTGGGTAAATTTAAAAGAAATAGATACCTACTACCTGACTGTTTTACGAATTTCTTCATAGTTTTTCGTTTCATGATGCTGATTAGCTAGCAATAAGTGCGCTGACTGACATGACCGGTGGTTCACAACACTTCCCGTCATAATGAGATTCAGATGGCCCCCCTCTTGCTCCTCACTGGGTCAGAGACGCAGAATTTGGCTGCTCTTCAAAATATGAGGGAAGAACATCCTTTTAATTGGTAAGGTAAAGTTGGTTGGGTTTTCCCCCTAATAGTTTTTTGCTTTCTCTTATGCCATTTACAGCGGTAATTTAGTAATGTAATCGTCCGAAAATCCGTTTTTTGTGTGCTTTTAGAGCAGTAAGACGCTGAAGTGCGGTTTGTGTACAAGGGCACAATATACGTTAAATTGACGTAAACCCATTAAAAGTTTTTTAATGCTCTAGTTTCATACTAAAGTACTGTCAGTGCGGGACTATCAGTCTCAACGCGCTGATATCTATAGGTAGATGAATATTACTTATGTGAAAAAAAAACATTGAATGTAACACGTGCATAAAATGTTACGAATCACCCTTCACAGTCTCGTAGTATTCGGGCTCTCAATTTTGGACTCGGAGGACCTCTAGGATTATGGGAAACCCAAATCTCAAATTTGAATATTGCGTGATGTTATTACTTTCTCAACCAATGTATTAAAAGAAAGTAAAAAGAAAACACCCCCGCCACATTAAATGTCAACAAACCCATGTGTCTTGAAGCGAGTAGGGATTCCGCAAGGATAATGAAAAACTGTCTTAGATCTGGGAGGTTGCCATCAAAGTATCCACAGACCACACGTTATACACACGCGTTACTCTTTGTGTGTGCCGCAGAGCCATTAAACGGAGATATTGTCTTCATAAATGATCCAAAGTGGGTCAGACTGCCCGTTTTTAATCTCTGTAAAATAATACACGACGTGAAGAAAGTAAACGTTGGTCGAAAATTGCATGCGAGGAACTCAGCAATAATTGCATCCTCAATATTGGATCCAAGATTTTATTGAGAGTTGGAGACTCTGGAGAGTTAAAGTTGAAGGGGTACTGAACTCTCACAGGGAGTTCGCCAGAGAAATGACCGCAGCTGTTAGCTCACGACATCTCTCCCTCTCCCTGTCTTGTCCCTACTCAGCAGATTCGATTAAAGGGGAGTTTCAGCTTGGCGACACGGAAGGCACCTATTGAAAAGTTGGGTACACAATACACAGTGAATGATAAAAAATATGGGATGAGAAACTATGAACAACTTTCAAAAAAGTGCCTCGCTTCTAGCCAAAATGAAAATGCGCTCCTCTCAATAACACACACTGAAAAACTAATTCACAGTAATTGAGCGTAGAGAATAAATAGAGAGTGAAATCATGGGTGGCTTTCAGACAGTGTAAGTTATCACGCCGATTTAGACTCAACCGCACTGAAAATGAGGCTGGTGACCCACGCTGCCGCAGTTCGAGGAATCGGTGACTCTTTCAGAGCCCATAAGACATTCAGAGCTTGTGACTGTTTTCACTTGTGATTTAACATGGGACGACTGAGGAGCTTAGAGAAAATTAGTCACGATCGCATATGATGAGATGATTCTGCTGTTACATGCTTCGGGGATGCGTTGCATTCACTGGGATGACCTATGTGCCAACAGGTTTGGGGTCACGAGAGTATAATACTCAAGGCAATCACAATAACATTCACCCCTTTGTTTTTCCCACTATCACAAACCACTGTTGAATAACTCGTTCTATTGTACACAACTTTCGGAAGTTACTTCCCGTTCCGGTCTGAGAGGAAACAACTTTGTTGTCTTTCTCGAGTTTTATGAGCGAGCGAGCAGAACTTATTCCTTCTTCGGCGCTCAGCAACTTTGCTTACTTAATATTATTCACTTCTATGAAAATCGAAGCAATGCATGGGGGGGGGGGGGGGAGGGGAGGGGGTAAACTCATGGCAGTACCATTTTGTAACCCTATCCGTTATATTGCTCCATTTTTGCCCAAAGAAAAAAAAAAGTGAAATGGAACAACTAAATAAGTCGCTCACCTGTCAAATTGACTGACCTGGTTTGTATCTTTACCTCCCCACACGCAGTGTTGTGCAGACTGACTGACCGACTCCCTCTTCCTGTCTTCGTGTCGAAAGTTGTCTGTTTAGACAACTAACAAAATATGTAATTAATCAAAACTGACAAATCAGTGAAAAGGTGTCAGGAAGAGACTGGTTCTTGCCACAGATGACCTGTTACGTGAGGTTTTTGGCCCGCGAATCTGGGTTGCTCTCGTCTTCAAGTTCATGGAAGCAACGAAAAATAACAGAAATTTAGAACACCAGGGATAATTAGCAAGCCCTTTGCACAAGTTTCGGCAAAAGCAACGTTACCCTCTAATAACTGACTGCATGGAACAGGCAATTGCGAGGGGGTAACCACTCCTTGAGATTCCATAAAGATTTACAAAGATTCCCAACGATATTCATACAAAGATGAACCCCTAAGGGGTAATCACTCCAAAAAAATTCCAGGATTCCCTGAGATTTCATAAAGATTTCCAATGATTCCCAACGAGTGGTTAACCCCTCAGGCAACTGTTTACTCCTTGTCTGATTTAAAAAAAAAACCTGTGGTATCTTCTACGGGACATTCACAACCTAAAAAGAATTCTTTCACCAGCAGAGCTGAAGGGCGTAAAATTTCGATTTACGTTCGAACTTTCGACTTAATAGATGAAATGCGCAAAAATGAGGAAACAGAACAATAGCGTAGTCAAATAACTGAAGCTGAGACAGGTAGGTACTTGGATACAGACATGTTAACTTTCTAAAAAGTGGCAACAAAACAACCAAGTCTTCTCCTGAAAAATTTCGACTCCTGAGCTTTAATGGCTTTCTTCCGAATCGACGATACGAGGAACCTAAGTATATAAATAAATTATAAATTTCTCAACTGACTGGTTCGAATGTCTAGTTTTCAGTTCAGTGCATGAAAATGAAAGGAAGACACTGCGTATAGAAACAGATGAGAAACATGGGGTAAAATGGAAAGTTTCTACGCTTGGGATTTATTGGGATACAGTACCTACAACCACAGTGCTTTTCACCAACTTGACCTTACTGACGTGAACGCACAAATCGGTTACCTAACAATTTTCTCTGAACCAGAGCACGTACGAGTTTACCCTGGACCAATCGTTGGGAGACTCTTGCCATTGCCAAAATAAATATCATCAAGGGGACTACTGCAGTCCGAATATTACAAGCAAATAGGTCTTTACATTACTGTACCAGCCTATTAAAGTAATCGTTATATTCATACCTACAGTATTTGCTAATGAAGATTAACCGTATAAACTGGCATGCTGAAATCTTTTAAAATTAAGCAAAAATGCAAATTACCAGTTCCAAAAGTATTACTTGAGACGATCATAGCTGATTCAATTTTAATTTTAGTTTCAACAAATAAAATCAAAACTGTAATTTTTTTAGTTGTCTGCTACCCTGAAGTATAGAAGCAGGGATGCTAGGTCAGTACAATGTACAATACCTAGCAGGGTGGTTGTTTCAATCTCCATTTTCCTGTGATAGTTTGTAATTATCCAAAAAAGTTTTCCTTAGTTAAATTCTAGCTTCTGCACTGGATTTTTCCGATTATACTTACGATCATTGTTGAAGCGACAAAAGCACACCTCTTCGGACTATACCACTTCTCAGCCGTAGGTTTAATAATTGTGAAAAACATCAGATGATCTGTGCGTTATTTGCAGGCATGATCAGTAGGTTACCTCACAAAGGCTCATTTATTTTGTTTCGAGTATCGGGTGGCCATACATGCCACAAATTTCCGGGCGCCTTCAACCCCTCTTGGGAGCTTCAATCACATGTCTTCCGGTTCCGGATAAGTGTTCAAGTTTTCTCGTAGCGATGCAAGTTTTACTTCAAAACCATATAGTAACCTCAAAGTCCAAACTGTCTAGGAATTTATGATTCCTACAAAAGCGATTGAGGCTAAGAAAGGCTGCATTAGGTAGTATTTAAAATAGGTATAAGTACTTAACATGTCATTTACTTGGTAGTCACGAGGGAGTAACCACTCCAGAGATTCCTTGAGATTCCATAAAGATTTCCAAAGATACCCAACGATATTCATAGAAAGATGAACCCCGAAGGGGTATACACTCCAAAAAATTCCAATATTCTCTGAGATTTCATAAAGATTTCCAATTATTCCCAACGAGATTCCCAACGAGTGGTTAACCCCTCGGGTTCTCATGGAACCCGTCAATCTCCGAAACTAAAGATCGGCAACCACGGTGAATAGTTGCGAAGAATGTCTCCGGCTAACAGTTTGAAGTCATCGTTAGCTTACTAGAGCAATGAGTTATTATTGGTTAACATGCAGTGAATTATTTTAGTTAGATGATTTTTTGGCTTCTGGGAATGAATAAAGAGACCCCCACATGAGCATCTATACATACCTATACCTACTTAAACGGTGTCATCACCATTTTTTATCCCATTTCAGTCTAGTTTAGTGGACATCAAGTGGACACGACTTATTACTATTTTTAGGGTATGTCAACAGCAACACTCCTTGCAGTTTTACATTTTTTTTTGTGGTTATATTTCTCGCGAATATATTTGAATATATACTTACTTTGTTTTTACCTTACAGTTACGAATTACTCCTACAGAGAAAGAATTGTGTTCCTTATAATTCTACCTCAGCCCTTTTAGAATTTTAGTCCCAATAACTTGTCTCTTAATCTAATGAACCCCTGCCTTGAAGCAAGTTTAACATTGTCTTAAAACACGCCCTAAACTTTGCCATTAGTATAATGTCAGAAACAGACATTGAGTGCACCATGTCAGATTTCAGCGAACGGGCCGGTGATTCGGCGAAGTTGGACGCACGTGGCTGTATAAGAAGGAGTGACGTCTGCTGTTGCCGCCAGTTTACGTTCGCAGCTCAAACCGTTCACTTCGTCTAGTGATCGCTTACTTTTTGTTCCCACGTTGCTGCAGATTTCTTCTATATGATTATATCAGCAGATTCTGAGGACAGCTCCTATTGCAAGACAAAAATCGCAAAGTAAGTTTTCAAATTAAATATGCATTTATTTAAATTTTAGTAAGTAATAATAATATTAGGAGTTAGTTTGCTGGTTTGCTGACTTCAAATTGTTGAACTGTTTTTTGAATTTATACGTGCGATTCTCAGACATCTTAGAACTGACATTTGAGCATTCTACCGTTCAGTTTTAGTTTTTTCATCACTGGCAATGGTTGTACATGCGTGTAGTTATAAAGGAGATCGTTTAAAAAGAAAATAGTGGTGGGTGGATGATGGCGTTATTCAGTTTATTGAATTGGGCCAATTTGGAAATTGATCAGATTGTTTTTGTTTAAAATGTCTGTGGCAATTTAATGCCATAAAGGCTACAAAAAGGATACAAGTTTTTGCTCTACTTAGTGAGACCCGGTTGCCAAAATTTCCTACGTGGCTGAATTTTGTTGACTTGGGGTGAGTTAATAAATTACCTCTGTTATGAATGGGCTCCTGACTCCCATTGTAAACTCCTGTATATTTCTTTACTGCCGCGTAACCAGTTAGGTATTTTACATAGAACAGTATCTATACCTACTTTGTACCTATAATTTTTTATTTATCTGGAATGTAATAATGTCTAATAAATTTGAGAAAAAGCGTAACAAGGAAATGGAAGGAAATAAGGGCAAGAGTGAGGAACAGAAGGAGGTAGGGCGAGAAGTGAGGAACAGGAGGTAGGGCAAGAGTGAGGAACAGAAGGAGGTAGGGCAAGAGTGAGGAACAGAAGGAGGTAGGGCGAGAAGTGAGGAACAGGAGGTAGGGCAAGAGTGAGGAACAGAAGGAGGTAGGGCGAGAAGTGGTTGTGTCATGCCTCCAGGAGCTATTTATAGCATCTTTCGAAGCTTGAGGTGAAGGTCCCTTGGAGATCGATCGCCATTACGGAATAAATCTTACCGATTCATTACATTCCAGGAACCGCCTCAAATTCGACGTCAGCAATCATTGGTCCTCATACACCTGCATTTTAGACTTTGCAGGGGGTCGAAAAATCGAGAATTTTCGTGGAAGGCCCCTTTGTCTATTAATATTTTTGATCACACCCTTCTTATTACTGGGGGTGGAGCAAATTGTAACTCGCTAATATGATAACGAGTCAGTTCTGTTTGCTTTAAACTTGTCTTCGAACTACCTACAAGTAATATCAGAAAACGTTTTCCGTCAAACCTATTCCCTTACTTTGGAGGGAGGGGGTTGACATTTCAAAACTCAGTATTTGGAAACTTGGACTGTTATCAAATCGACTCCTTTTTCTTACCCTCAACATTACCTACTTTTTTTCAAGTCCTGCGTTTAGAAGGTGCATGGGAGGTTGCGAGAAATTATCAGAATAAACTGACTGTGTACTGTACTTAGGTATGTTGGGTGAAAATCACTTTCGAAATATACCTATACCTACACCTTTGCATTTTCTGTACCCGGGAGATCTCAGGGTCATGGGAAGTCCTAAACAGTCAAATCTATTTTCAAAATATTTTTCTTTTGTCTAGGAAAGTAGAAGTGGGTCTAATTTTATACCAGTATACAGTATGTGTCTTAGCGTTAACTTCCGGAAACAAGGTTGGGGGGAAGTGAAAGGGTTGCCTGGAGGAACTCGATTAAATTGGGGGATGCTGCAGAGGGGTATACGCAACCCAAGGACTTTGTCATGACGTCACTATCCCTATGACGTCACACCTCTTTTCTAGCGCTTTTGATGAAATCGATGAGCACCCCCACTCATGCTTCAGCTCCCAATATATAATGTGTCAATATGATCAAGGAGACTAAATTTAACATAGCGACCAGTCTAGCCTACCCAGTTGGAAAAGTTGTTGCTATTTTTATAATCTTATTTAACCTTTTTTTCCATGAAATTTGTTAGTTTCCAGTTGCTTTTTTTGCGATCAATAGCTTATTCTAAAATGGTTACAAAGCTGCAAATTAATTACAAAAATTACCTGTAAAATTATTTTAAAAAAACTGAAAAATTGACTTGGGGTGAGAGACTTTCTTCTTTTCTAAGTTGTCATTGAACATTCAACTAAAATCACTTGAGTCACAACTCACAGAATCACCTGACTTTCCATTGAAATCTCAAACTAATTGAGAAATCTATCTAAACTATGAGAAACTAGAAACTATTGTATGAACAGGCGTTTTAGCAATTTTTTTAAAATTGTTCAACTTCCCTTAGATTTAATTTTAGCCGGAAGACCGTTGTTCAGACGAGCAGCAAAATCGAAGATCAGTGCTCGAATCCTGGTTTTTGCGAAATAATTTATTTATTTTGGGAACGAACCTTTTTGGTTATTTGTGGAGGCATCATTCAATCCCTGCTGACACACGACACAGTGGGGCGGGTTTTATAATTTGAGGGGAATTTCGAATGAAAATATTGGATTACTCTCTTTCCGACCATCATGTTTCAATTTAATTGACTTCATTGATTCATCAGATCTGGCGTTACCACTATAAATATGTAGGCATCTATAATCTATACATGCACTACCTAATATTCTATTATTTTCATTAATTGGCTCATTAAACCATAGGTGCAATTACACCTATTAAAAGCAAGAAGCTGCCTAGGATTTTCTTGTCATCTTTAGTTGTGACTATATGAATGTTGAAGGATGGTCTTTCGGTTCATATTAAAGTCGGTCTGTGGGACCCGAGGGGGTAACCACTCCAGAGATTCCTTGAGATTCCACTGAGATTCCATTACGATTTCCAAAGATTCCCAACGATATTCATTGAAAGATGAACCCCAGGGATAACCACTCCAAAAAAAATCCAAGATTCCCTGAGATTTCATAAAGATTTCCAATGATTCCCAACGAGATTCCCAACGAGTGATTAACCCCTCGGTGGGACCTAACATTAAGGACTGCGCTGGTCCGAAAATAAGCTGTAAAAATATCCCAACGCTCACGCATTTTAAAAGCATATTTTAAAAATATAGGTAGTAGTGTTATAATGAAAGCGTTTTGATAAATATCGCAAGGCTCATGATGGAGGGTGAGGTAACAATAACAACAAGTCGGTGACCTAGTTGTTGTTGAGCATGACAGATGTCTATCAGCACTCACGTGGAGTTGTCGTAGGGCCAGGCCCCCTGACAGTTCGCTGTGAGATGTAGGTTACGCAGAATTTTTGCTGACTTGCCCTAGCTTTTTAGGTGATTTGGAACTGCCTGTTCAACTCCCGCTGTACTGAGCTTTCACGGATTTAGAATTACTGTTTGGCACTATGAGCACCATTTTTCCTACACTTCTTCCTGTAGTTCCAAGGTAATCAATCATTTTGGTCCACTTGTTTACAAAGAAAATATTTTTAAAACTCGATTTAACACTCAATTTTTTGGGGAAAAAAAAAGTTCTGACTTTCATTTCTCACCCCGTGCCCCAACTTATCCATCATAGTCGATGATTTTCACGTCACGAATAAAAAAAAACTTTACAAAATCTCCTAATTGGTATACCTACATGCACCACCATTACTTAACGGCCATCTTCAAGTGACGCAGCTCAAAATAAACTCACCCTTAGTTGTTCAATAAATAACACTTCGTTTATGATCAATCGATAATCGAAAACTTTGTTATGTGCGACGATACCACAGAGAAACACAGCGGTAACCATGGAAACAACAAAGCAAACTTTCGATATTCCAGACTCATTAGAGACTCACAGCAACCGGGCGCGGAGGGAGCTCTCGAGCGACAGCCAATTTATGGCGTTACAGGTTACGCATTCGAAAATAAATGAAACTTACCCCATTGATTTGACACAGTTGGTGATGGAAGTCACATTATACGTAACAGGTCAACAACCTGGGGGATGTGCTCCAGCCACCCACACCATCATTGAAATATTTTATCTGGATATAGACGCAAAGGGATTTAAATTTGACGCAACTCTCTTGTGACTCCGATGTAATCTAGTTTTCCGGTGCTGTTCGATTCCTCATGATTGCATTGAAAGAACTCCCAGAGCTGGGTGTATCATGCCAACACTGACGTATTGTTCACCTGTGCTCTAAATGAGACTTCAGATCTGTCAGGTTTCACTACTGTAACATTACTAAGGGTAAGGGTACACCCTTTGTAAGTAACCTTGGGGGGGGGGGGGGGGGGGGGGGGGAGGTTTGGCGCAAAAAATGTGCCGTTCCCACATAACACATAATATGCCATGCATGTGCGATTATCGACATGATTAACGGAAATATTTCCTTAAACTTCCTAAGCCCTTATGGGAGTGAACGGTCGTATAGTGTTTAATAAAATGCAAACCCAACATGTTTCTATGTGCCAGTTGTGTGTATTTGCACGAATGTACATAAAGCAGCCGCATTTTCTGAATGAGCAGCCACGCTGTAATTCTTGGAAATGTGGCTCTAGCTCTAGAGTTTAGACGCTTGTTTACACAGATCTGACAGGTCGTTATCCATTCTCTGCAGCAAATATTAACTCTGCCAAATCCTCTGATGTCTAGAAGCTGGTTTAAACTGACTAACTATACAACAAACTGTGAGCGATGCATGGTTGGTCGTGTTGACGGCACAATGCGCTTTGCGGGGCTACTGACGTAACAGCAGACGTGGTTGCATCAACAATGAGGGATGTTACTAACTTTTTGTTGACCTTACTCCCGCCATGGGGAAAATGTATAAAAATCCTGGGATAGCCAGAAGGTAAATGAAACAGTTTGTTCCTTCAAATGAATGAAAATCTAAGAGAATTCATAAAGTGTGTTTGCCTTTTTACTCTTTCTCAACGTACTCTTCAATCTTCATTACTAAATGTAGGGCAAAACGTTCTTACAGGATTACCTTGGCTGAACTTTCTTCTTCTCAGATTTCCTCCGTTCTATACAATGAAGTGAAGTTAAAATAATTAAAATCTGTTAGGAAAGATGATGTAATTCCGTCTGATTCCCTATTCTCTGGTGTTCAATCCCCATTAATTTTCAACAAAATGGGGTTGCCACCCCCTTCCTGTATTTACACCGTATAGCTATACTGCTACCTCAGTGGCCTATCCTGGCTGACCTGTTTTCTTGGACGGAACTTCCTTGTTCCGCCAACGCAATCCTTATTCCGATAGTCTCAATATCCTTATTATGTGGTTCTTTCCATTATATGAATGAGTTTACCTTATCATAGTTTTGGGTCAAGGGAACAATCCAATAAGCAGTGTTCGGTTTCTTCCCAAGGACTTTCTCCAACCCCATGCAGTGAATAGAAAATTAGGCCGAGGCATCGGGGCAACCCTTCACTGATATAGTCATGATATTTATTTATGTTGTTACCACAAGCCGTTTTTTTTACAAGGACTCCGTCAATCAAAAAGTAGGTCAAGACTTACATTCGGATTTTTTTCTTTCAGTAGTCGTTTAATTTATTTAAGACACACAAAAATGAGAAAGGGCCTACACATTATTTCGTGTTACGAACCCTAAAATATGATCATTAAAATGGGGCGGTTAGCTGTTGAAGGTTGATAAACCGTCGACGACGTAAGCAACTAAAACGAAAACGTGGTCCAGAGTGACAGGTTGTCAGCATCCCCACAGTCCACAGTGGTTATCCCGAGCTCACGTGCTGGCCACGAGCCAAGTGAGTCAGCTATGACCGTCGTCTTCTTTCACGTAGGACTAGTCACAGCCGTGGTCGCAGTCTTGTCAGTGAGCCATCTCCCACGACATGAACACTTCGGGGAACCCTCTGATTCAGCTCTGATGGTGACGTCAAGCTTGAGTACAAATCGGTTGCTAGGAGACGAAAAGAAGGGAATTTATTCACAATAGTACGTGGTGATTGCTCGCGGCTTTGTCCTGTTCTTGAAAGCGGTTACCATTTACAATGTCAGCTTCCGCTATTACTGCTTTCCTCCAACTTTTTCTCGCATTTTCCATTTTCTCTTTTCTCAAGCATCATATTGGGTTTCTTTTTCTTTCAGGATGAGGAGTCGGGACAAACGAGACAGCACTATTCACGGAATCCTGGAGCCAGAACTAGAAGAGGTACAGCTGGAAGAGCAGTATGATGTTCTGAAAACACTTGGTGAGGGCCATTTTGCGCAGGTGGTTCTTGCTCTTCATCGAAAGAGCGACACCACTGTAGTCCTCAAGCAGATCCATAAGGAGATTACTGCCGGCCGGGACTTTTTCCGGGAGTACCATTACAATTACCATCTATCCCCGCACCCCAGCATCATATCATCCTACAATGTGTCTTTCGTAGCCAACAACAGTTACACTTACGCCATGGAATACGCACCGTGCGGAGACCTTTCAGGGCACGTAAAGGCCAATGGTCTGCCTGAAGACTTGTGCAAGAAAGTGATTCGGCAGGTGACGTCCGCTCTGGAATTCATGCACTACAAACAGCTTGTACACCGGGATATCAAATTGGAAAATATTTTGGTATTTGATCCACTTATGGAGAAGGTGAAAGTGTGTGACTTCGGGTGCACGCGTCGAGACGGCAGCCTTGTGTCTCGCGTCAAATGTACTTGGGCATCCTTTCTACCCCCAGAGATCTGCGAAGTTCTCGATAACGAGAAATATCATTGTCACCCGGGAAATGACGTCTGGCAACTCGGTGTTGTCATTTTCGTCTGCCTTACAGGTTGCACTCCTTGGCAGAAAGCGGATGAGATATTGGACCCACAGTACAAGAGCTTCAGCCGTTGGAAGACACGAAGAGTCATCAAAATGCCCTCAAATTTCAAAAAGTTTTCCGTTCGCATGTTGCGACTTTTACGGCGTCTATTTGAAAGCACTCCCGAAAAAAGACCGCCTGTTACTGAGACTGCTAAATATATGAAAGACGCTTGGCTTGTGTCTCAGATTCAAACCTCAAAGTCAGCACCGACGATCGCTCAAAGAACGGAGAGTTTTTCGAAAGAGGATGGTCGGGTTGTGAGCTTAGCACGAGTACGTTCCAATAAGAGACAGCCTCTTGTGCTGGCTACTGACTGCAAAGTAGACCAGCATGCTGTCACTAAGCGAGTCTGGGATTGGATCTCTAGCTGCGAAAACTATGAAGACAGCTGTGTGGAGGGAATCTGACGCTTCCAGCCTGAAAAGGTGGAGTAATCACAAATCACAAAATTTGAAGGTTTCCGCGAAAACTGATCAGAGGTTTCTGGACATTTCATAGACGGCTTCATAGCAGAAAATTGTTAATCTCTTGCTCCTAATTTAGCTTGTGCATCGTAACAAGACCAACTTTGCAAATAATGTAAGTAGGTACTTCTCCAAAACTTTTGACTAAGTTCTTTTGTCTGAATTTCGATGACTACCTTTTAAAATAAATGACAAAGTTCATTTTGTAAACATGATTTTATGACGTACAATGTGATACTAATTGCATTACCAGTTGCATTGAAAATGAGCAGAATCGGCTGTATATAGAAAAGTACAGTCAATTTTTTGTGTACATTTTGGCGATAACCCCTACTGATGTAAAACTGACTGATGTTTTTATATTGTACTTTATTAATTAACATTCAAGTTTTACTTTTTACATGAGTGTATAGGTAGAATAGGATGTTATTGTCTCTGTCATGTCCCTGCTTTCTGGAAGATATTTGCCCCCTATTCTACCACTATAGAAGCTTTTACACAGCCCATAATTTAGGTATACTTATCCTAACAGCGTTTGAATAAAATAAAATTCATTGTGTACTTATCCAATAGTGACCGCTGAGTCGCCCTTATTAGGTAAGTACACACCTACAATTACAATTAGAAGCAAAAGTAACTTCAGTGTAAAACGCCACATTGTAAAAACCTAGCCTTCCTGTCTTCCTTGTAGCCTAAGTATAGATACGTTACCTTTAGATTTGTAGTTTTGTACCAGCTGTATAGACTAGCTTACAATTGTTTTGTACTGAGAACCCCTTGCTTATTTTAGAAATAAATATACCTAAGTTTTTTAAAAACTGCGGATTATCTAAGATCTAAGGTATTGTCTATACCTCCGGCGTGAGCCCGAAAGTGTTAAATCTACAAACACTTTCATTTCCTAGTTAAAGGGATAGGCGTAACAGTATAGTGCTAGTAAGAAAGAACTCTAGGGGCTCGAGATGGACGGTACAAAAAATATTAAATACTACTGCGCTATTTGCGGCAAAGAGTATCAACTATTTCTCTTTAAGTAACTCATGAACTTGTACCGGAAGAGGCACCCCATTCGGCATTCTACCCGCATGGTGAGCTTATGGCAGCAGAAGGAGAAAAAGGTTTTATTTATTTCTAGAAGTATGCCTATCTTAAGTACACAAAAAAAATGTATCATGCTCGTATGTATATCGGTACAGGTTACCTACCTACCCGTGACCAGACTGTGAGGTTTATTTTTTGCCATGAATGTAGACTGACGGGGTCAGAGACATAATTATAATACATAGGACATACGTACAGCACCACTAACTTTTCCCGCTTCGCTCAAGGCCTCATGCAAACAATGGGCTGACTCTAACGACAGCTACACTCAAATCTGTCACATCGCTTCGCTCCAAGGGTCGTTACCCTCGAAGGAAGGGGGAATCAGAAAAACCAATTATTCCAGGACTATCTAAATTCGAAGAAGGAAGGTTCTTTCAACAGTATTGCGCTGTCACTCCCACATACATCTTCCAACCCATAAGTTCATTCAGGGCACTGACCGACACCAACCGATCACCCAAGTACGACGCCGATTTCATTCTGTGATTTCTCCAATTCCATCTCACTTCATCAGGCACAACAGATGGTTAAGTATTTCGCCTGGGATGTGGTTACAAGGGGAGGATTCCACTAAGTGCGAGCACAGTGACTGAATCCTTAAGTAATCCGACTATAGTGGAGATTATTAAAATAATGAGCGTCATTTTAGACTAGTCGAAAAATCCTTTACTGCCTTCATTTAGATTTTAGACATCAAGAAATTTAATGGAAATATGATAACTCTTCCCGTTTCTCTCATTTCGAATATTTCCGGAGTCCCGTGAGTCCATGCACCTTCGTTGATTATCATTTTTTTTCTCACTAAGAGGGAAATCTATTTCCAGGGACTAGGGGCCAGGGGGGAGCTATGTTTAGCCCATCAGTACTATATATTTATGTATATTGGAGGGGAAATAAAACACGTGCGTTCGCCATCTCTCAGCCCTCACGTGTTCTCTTTCTATATTTCATACCCACTGGATATTTCTACGGCTACTACACTGCACGTTCTACTGAAGCAGGTGCCTACCAACACAGGTAGTAGGTACTCCATGTACGATACCCAAGTACAATAAGTTGTGAATTTAGGATGGAGAGCTGCAAGTATCTACTACGAGATGTTATAAATTGTTACTAACTGAACAGTTTATTTTTAATGCAGTAAGTTCAAACTTAAACAGGTTATTAAAATTGCAATCGCCTATACATACCTACATAATATAGTGATGCTGTATATGTATAATCGCCCATACATACCTGCATAATATAGTCATGCTTTATATGTATATTATTAACAAATCTCTAAGCCGTGCCCAATGAGGTTCATGTGAGGGTATAGGTATTGTTTGTCATGTAGGACTTACCTATTGCCTGGGCATAATATCTGAGCTATAGAAAATCCTAAGAAACATGCCATCGACAAAGGATTTTAGGAATCTATAAGACCAACGAACCTACCTAAGTTTCTTCTTATGCATGGGAAAAGTAAACAGGTCTACCTAGCGGGTAAGTTTTGAAACACTCGTTCACCCAGCAGCACTGAGATTCCGGAGAAAAGCGCATGGTGGCGGCTGTTGTCAGTTCCATCGCTTCAATTCTTTAAACACAATTATTTTCATTTCTTATTGGAGTTAACAATGTTAAGGTCGACTACACGTACTTGGTTCGCAATGCTACGTACTTCAAGCCCTACTCCGAAGTTACAGGGCGAGTGAAAGGTGTTTATAGGGGGATGTAAACCTGAGACTCTTTGTCGTGAGGTAGTGTTGTATTTTTGCATGAAATGGAGTAATAAGCCCACAGGAGCGATTTTAAACAGTCAACTACCAGTCCACATGTTTTTTCTCAGATCGCGAAAACACAACACTACCTCATGCGGAATATTTTTTTGAAAATTTTTGGACTAAGAAATGTATGATTTTATCGTCACATTTAGTAGAAATGCTTGATAAATGTTTGTACTATTTACCGTAGCCATGTTACATTTTGGCAATTTTTATTTCACTTACGGAAGTTGGTAATTTCAACAGCATTTCTCTACTTTTTCTCCTGTAAAAGCTAAACATAGTGTTCTACTTTCACTCGTTCGTTTCGCGTTCAAATAGCACACTATGTTTAGCTTTTAGAGTAGACACAACCAATACGATATTGCAATTACCAGTCTCCGGCTGTACTAATATGTAAACATTAGTTTTATCGAATATTTACTTTCGCACAGTGGTTTTGGTGGAGTTCGTCGAGAATGTATATACAGCCTTAAGGCTGAGCCAAAAATGAAGTGCCAATTGCTGGGCTATCTGTCAATGTCAACGGTACAGTTGAAACTGAAACTGGTTGGTAAAAATCGACGGTAAGTACATTATTATGGCAGAAATAGGCCCAAATATTTTTACCCACCTCAAAACGGACGAAAATACGTGTATTCTGAGAAATGGTTTCTCAACCTTGGTTTCCGAGCGTTAAATGGAATTTTAGTTTTTAAGTAAATAGGCAATAGGCAATAGCTTATAATTATTTTTTTTTAAATAAAAAACAGAACTACTACAAATTTAGTCGAAAAGTTAGTACCTATTTATTGTTGACCCCACCGTCACTGTTACGTCCCTGTCATGTTGGCAATATATTTCACACTAGTTAATAGTTGATTTTCGAGAGTTCTTAATTATGTACACCGACTATCCAATTACATAATCATGGTTTTTGCAGGGGCAATTATGCTCACAGTGTGAGTGATGCTCAAAACTATTTTACTTAATTATTTGGACTCCCAAGATCATGGGAGACCCTAAATCTCAAAATATAACTTTTGCACGCATACGGGCGAGGAAGTAAATAATGTCATGAAAACTTTGACTTACGAGACAGGTATTTCGATGGTATTTGATATAAATAATCAACAATACCTTCTAATTCTCGGCCAACTGCGGGGTTGGATATGTCTCGCTGATGGCAACCGTACCTTGCTGCAGCTTACCTCATGGATTTCACGTAGATATTATATATACTGAAAAGAGTCACGCCCATCTGACTGCGGTAAATAAATGAAGAGAAAGACATGGCGAAATGGCGGACCGCGACGCCAGCAGATTCCTCGTTTCCTATTCTCTCTGGGTTCTCCCTCTTAATCCTTCGACTTTGGCAGGAATGTGCTCTACTCATTTTTCTTAATCCCGGCACATTGCTGATTCTTCTCTTCTTTTCAACTCCTTCTACTCCCCGTTCTGCTCATCAATTCCTGCCTTATTGTCTGAATGTCTTACTCTCAAGCCAAAGCTATTCCAGAGTTTCTGGTCAGCCACTTTGTACAATAAATTGGCTTTGACTTGCACGGCTCACTTTTTCAGTAATCTTCAAGATTGGTTGGGAGTGAAATTATGCATGGATGGGGTTTTTTGAGTTTTTGAGAGGAGGTTTTAAACACTACACAGTGAAAAAAAACTTAAAAATTTTGAAAAAATTAAACTTCCTATTCAAAGCCGCTTAGGTAATCAAGAAGAATACTTCTGTAGCTAGCTGAGTAAAACTCTTATATAGGTATATTGATCAGTTCTATGCGAGTTCAGTGTGCCTTAATTGATGGGAGATTGGCAGGGAAACAGAGAGGGAGAAAAAGGGTTCTGAGCCCCAGGCTGATGATTTTTCTCTGCGTGGATTCACCGCACAGCTGAAGCCTTTATAAATTTGGCCTAGTTATGTGAGGCCACGTCGAGAAAAGCTGTGGTGTCAATAATAATGACTACGTTTGCCTAATTTTTACTAACGGGTTATAGAAATTCGGTAACGCTAAGGCGTGGCTGACTGGTCATTGAAAAGGCCACCGAGATAGAGAAGCCGATCCTCTCACTACCAAAGTATAGTAACTTTCTGTGTCTTTTGTTAATTATTCAGTTTAGATTCAGAAGTTTGAAGATAATTTATAGGAAGTTGCCAAGAACTTAGAAATTCGGTATAACTTCTATAGCAGCCTCAAGTGAAGACATTTTGTTTTTTCTCAGTTGCCAATTGCTTCCTACCAATTACTTTCAAACCTCTGAAGAACAACTGAATGTTAAACTAATGTCACATAGAATTTTCTTTATTATCTTCTTTGGAAGTGAGAGAAACGGCAGGAAAGTGGTTTCCTTAACTAGGTGACTTTCCGCGACTTGTTAATCAAGGTTGAATACCATTTTACTGAAGACCTGCAGCTGTGCATATTGTTTTAACTTATTTTAATGGTATATGGGCTGGTCAATATCTATACCTTCCTCGTGCCATTGGGGGGGGGGGGGGGGGGGGGTTGATAACAAAAAGCACAATAGCTGGGAAAACGCATTCAATTGCCTTGGTATTACATGTCGGGTAGAATAATTGATTACAGCAACGGCGTGTGTTCATTCACCCGAAACAGCGAAATATGGAATGAAAATCATGACCGAGTACAGAACTGCGGAGGACGGAATTAACAGCTGTTAGCTCAATTCAGTATTCCCCTGTTGTTCTTTTGTTTATGTTAGTTTATCAGCAACGCTCATACCTACACTATGATATGAGAGAAGGAACTCAATCTGAAACTTGACTCCTCAACTTTTCAGACGGATATCCAAATGAAATAGCCCATGGGAATCCCGCCAGGGTTAACTTGACATGGTTTGTAATAAGGCCTTAATTATTTGTCTTAATTTGAAATGAAAACTTGTTGGTTATGTTTTTATTGTTTTTCTACCTTATGCCGCCCAAAGCCCAAGCAATAGATGCACCTGCTAAGCTCAATGTTACTCTATCTTTGTCAGAGTAGGGAAGATAGTCCATAATCGATCTTGCACGAGTGAACTCAGATGGGTTTGGCATGTGAACGCATAGAGTTCTAAATTGTGAAGTACTGAAGGGTGAAACGCAATGGGGAACGGGGACATAGCTACCTATTCGGATATTCACACACGTCCGATGCTGACAGCTTGGCAAATTTCAGAGTTTGGGAATTTCTCCCCAGCTCGTTACTCGGATACGTGACTTACATCTGTTTTACAGAGCCGGCGAGGCGAGTCCTTAAATACACCACTGCTCCAGAGACAATATACGCTTAGGGGGTGTAAACACAAGCACCCTTTGCAACCCTTTTTCCATTCAGAACGGAATACTTTGAAAATATTGACAAATTCTGAACACCGGAAGGCAAGAAACAGCAAGAAACAATTATAAAAGCATAAACTTTTGTATGAGTTTCCGACTTGAGCAAAGGAAAACTGATAAATCCCTATTTAAGGTCTTTACGAAGGGGTAACCGCTTCAGAGATTCCTTGAGATTCCATGATGATTTCCAAAGATTCCCAACGATATCCATAGAAAGATTAACTCCGAGATTCCTGGAGTGGTTAACCCCTCGGGTCTTTAGCTTCTGACTAGAGTCTCACGTAGCGTTCTTAAACTGGGGTCACCAGATCTCAGAAGGCCTTTTCACGAAGGCCAAAAGATTTTCCAGACTTCACTACATCGCGATTTGTTTTTTGCTTGCTTGAAAGATTCATTAGAATTTTCTGTTAACGCCCCTAAAGTGTCAACTTAATTAATTGTTACATAAATTCTTCCTGATATGGTTCAATCTGTTAACGCTATACCCTTACTGAGTGTTCAACAAAGAATTTTTCACTGGAGAGGGATAATATCTCTTTTATTCTGGCCAGTCAAGTTTCAACAGCAACATAATTGTACGATAAATTTTGATCCTAAACTTGATCTTACCTGCACCGAGTCCACAGATCTCGTATGTAAAACACTTCACCTTTTCATGATGGCACTAAAACATGCGGGTCTGGTGAAACTTTGAGTGCGTTAAATTCAGTGACAAAACTATTCCCAAACGTCTCATATTCCATTAGCAACATTACGAGAACGAGAATGTGATAAATCACCTTCAAAGGAATTGGAGGCGGGGGCCGAGGCATGCATGTTTCCACCCATTAACTTGACTGAACATCGAGGCACATCTTGAAAATTTGATCAGCCGCAAGCCATATGCAGTGACTTTAATCCATACAGCTAGAGTAATAAAGAGTCCAACAACAGTCGCACTTAACTTTCTCGCCCCGTATGATTTTTTTTTTTTGGGGGGGGATTTTGTTGAGATTTTTTTGCGGGCGTAATTTTTAAGCAATCCAAATCCGGTTGAAAACGACCCAGGAGCATCTATCTGAGATCAGTCATACCAAATCTCATGACTGTCATTTTATTACTGTAGTCCCAAATGCGTCCCGACCATTCAAAAACGTGGTTTCTCATTTTGAACTCATTTTCAACACTTTTTTGACAAAAACGGCCGTAATTTTGATGATAACAAAATTCTGTTTGACAAATGTTTAAGTTACGTAGTTTTACAAAATTGTACCAAATGTCATGAGAATCGGTCGTTAAAAAATGTGAATGGCGCCGAAAGGATCGAACTTTGGTCCAAAACGGCCGTAATTTTTAAGTGATTCAATTTTCGTTGCAAACGACCTCGAAGCATCTATTTGTCAACACACTTACCAATTTTCAATGTTCTAGATTGAAAAGTGTACCGTCGGCGCTTGTCCGACTAACCAAAAACACGATTTTTGAATTATTTTGGTTTTTGGTTAATAGCGGCCGCAATTTTTGACCAATCAAGGATTCCTTACAAATGTCCCTTGGTCGTAAATTTAGACAGGTCCATACCAAATTTCATCAAAATCGGGTGAACGGTATAGAGCATGCAGGGAACGGACGGACTGACGGACGGACGGACAGACTTTTTCCAGAAACCACTTTTTTGGACTCAGGGGACCCCCAAGATCATGGGAAACCCAAAATCTCAATTTCGAAATTTTGCACGAAAACAATACTTTGGCTAGCGAGAATGTAAAAAGGCGCAAACCAACTTGTGGAAAGTGTCAGAACACAACACCAGGAAGCTAGGACTCTACACTATTCGGAATATACTACGCAGGCCATAAATTTTGTCCTATGGTGATTCGACATTGTAACGTACGCCCGCTCAGTTCGGTAGAGATGTTCGTGGGGTAGTGCAACTTAGTTAAGGTTAAGTCTGATTTGAGGGATTCAGAAGGGAGGTGCTCAAGGTTTTCTAAAAATACTCAAATATATAATTTACACAACGATAGGAACAACAATAATAATACCACCAGTGAAGAAGTACCCTGTAAAAACTTAGAACTAACCAGTATTCGATAAGGTACAGAAAATGAAACTTCGGTAGTGCTCCCCTTAAATCTACTACACAGGTAAGGTTAGCCAGAAAGTAAAAAGGTATTATATTGGGCTGGAAAGAAATTTAGAAATTTAGATATTTTGAACCCTTGATTGTGGCTTCTAGATGGAGAACTAACTGAGAGCAACAAAAGGGTAATTTAAGATGTTAAAAAGTTCAAGAAACCGGTAGGCGCCACCACAGACAGCCTTAAAAAGAGAAATAATTCAACCTACAGTCTGTGGTCCATAGGAAGAAAACGAAATTTTTTTTTTTTTTTATTTGAAATTACATGGCGCTAGCTACAGGGCTATATCGCCTTTACACAGTCTAGGTGTATTTAGGTGAGGAAGTACCTATATAGTATCATACAATTTGACGTCCAGGAGAAAGGTTACGATCGCTGCTATGGTGATTTTCGTAGTGTATAGCTGTGAGAAGTCATCGGGGATGTTGTGACGGCGGCGTTGGGGGGTATAGGTAGGGCAGTAGGAGAGAAGATGACGGATAGTTAGGGGTTCTTGGCATGCACTGCAGGTAGGTGGAGGCGTGCGTTCTAGCAGATGGCCATGCGTTAGTCTGGAATATCCAAGTCGGACTCTTGTCAGCACCACGGAGTCTCGCCTGCTCCAGGGGCCAGGGAATGAGGGAGTTGTGACCTGAGGTTGTAACACTCGTAGTTGTGCTGCTGATCTAATCCATTCCTGTTGCCATGCTTGTGTCATCCATACTTTTGTCTTCGATTTCATGTCAAGTGATGTGGAGAAGCAGCCATCCGTCAGGAGGTGTGCGGTTGCAGTTCGGGCTAAAGTGTCAACTATTTCGTTTCCTGGTATTCCAACATGACCAGGAGTCCAGGCAAGGGTGACGTGCCGTCCTGCTGTTGACAGCTTATGACAGAGGCAGAGGATGCGGTACCCAAGGTCGTGAGACGTAAACAAATCTTGTAGGGTGGAGATGGAGCTAAGAGAGTCAGTACAGATAAAAGCGTGGCGGTAGGACGTCTGGTTGGTGAATTCTGTGACGCTTTGCCAAATGGCGTACAGCTCGGCCGTGAAAATGCTTGCAGTAGGGGGGAGTGACCAGCAACGACTAGTCGACGGTGCCGTTATGGCGCAGGCAGTCCCTGTAGAGGTTTTCGAGCCGTCTGTGTAGTACACACGTGAGTGTGGATAATCCGAAAGGATCGCCTGGAAGGTAGCTCGGAGCACACAGTCGGGTACGGTCCCCTTGGCGTGGGTGTGGCAGTCTAGTCTTTGCAATGGGGGCGACAATATCCAGGGAGGGGTGTCATAGCTCTGGAGGGTACCAGTTGGAGAGATTTCGAGACGTTCGGAGGCCAGGTACTCGAAGTACCGTATATTTGCAGGTCTTGTAACCGTCGGACGATTACAAAAAAGCGTCAGTGACGGATGATTGGCTTGGAATATTCCATAATTGATATGTAGTGTTAGTGACCGCACTTTAAATCCGTAATTCCACAGGAGGCGTATGCGTCGGAGGCGCAGTGGTTCGATTCCACATTCCACGTGCAATGCATCGGAGGGAGTGGTACAGAAGGCACCACATGCAGAACGGAGAGCAGAGGTTTGTACGGCGTCAAGGCATTGCAGGAGTGATACCCGTGCAGAGCTGTACACGATGGCAGCATAATCTAGTCTACTGCGGATCAAGGTTTTGTAGATGCGCAGTAGAATAGATCGGGCTGCTCCCCATTGCAGGGCGCTGAGGCAACGGAGGAGATGTAAATGGCGATCGCACGCAGCCTTTACAGCAACTATATGGGGTTTCGAAATGGGGAAAACGAAATCACAACCAAGGTAGAGGAACACTACCCACCCTTAACGGGGGGTATACACAAAAAATTTAGAATAGAAACATCGGGAAGTTAGAACGTTCTGGGGGTAGCTGCGTCGACACCCCGCCCCTAGGGGACGGGTGCCTTGATTTGGTATCTCACATGATGGTTATGTAGCTTCTGCTGTAAAGGGTCAGCCACCCACTGACGCCTAGCCCTTCATGCTGCCGGATCTACCTTACATGTTGTACTTGGATTGCAGATCAGGGAACGCTTGCCATCAGCTAGACAGGGTCAACTTTGGAATTGTGCTGCCGCAGGAGAAAGCCCAAATTCTGCAATGTCTGCCTCACCCTCCAGCAAGCCCCTGCTTCTTGGACAATGAAATGCTGAGAAGGCCTCAGTTGGTGGAAACCTCCTACACCCAGCGCAAATGAAAAAAGTCTTGAAAATATTTTTACCGAAGAACAATTTTGCCTTGACCACGATGTTGTTATGTGCAGTCTTTATTTAAAGAACGTTACTCAGAATTTGGAAAGGTGAATTTGGAATGTGAGACCGAGAATTTTTAACCATAGTTGAAAATATTTAAAAAAAAAAACATTTCCTAAATGTTACAACATTTGCCTCAAGTGGGGTTGCGCCTTGACGAAGCTCCTGTGGGGTTCTACAACTCTGGGAACTCTCAATTGGAAGGGCAAAACCCTTGGAGGGTAAGAGATTACAAAAACACAGAAAAACAACCGGAAGCGTTTTAAAGAAACCAGCAGAAATAAATCACAGTTTCCAGCAGATGAGGGCGAGGAGGGCCTAGCTGGCAACAGAACAGGGGAAGGCGTCGTGCTGGGGAACCTTCGGCTCGGGGTTGGGGTTGCGGGTCGCGTCGTCATGGGTATCGCTGCTTTTGGACTACTGCCCAAAAGACCGTCCCATCTACATGAAGCGTCTGTCAGAAATTCAGCAAGAAACAAGGAGGGCGATGTTACAACTGCTGTCCACTCCAACTCTTTCAACTTCTCAATAGTGCCAAATTGTGCCAAATTGTCCTATCCTTCTCTCAAACTTCTGCTCAGGCAATCAGCTTTATTTGGAAACTCGACTGTTTCCACTTCCTTCATGCTGCGTATCCTTCTCTAACTCTCGTTTCAATTTACTTCGGAGTGGTGGTTTTCCAAATTTCCTACAAACTCTGCCCACTATTTTTCTTCTCTGCAGCCATTTCAAACAATGCTGTGTGTAAATGTTTTTTATGACAAAATGATATAAAATAAAAATCCCGAATCTTCCTAAAAAAAAAAAAATGGACGCCATAAAAACTACAACAAACAGCATTGCGCGGAAAGACTTAATTATTATCACTCGGCGGGAAAGAAAAATGCAGATAAAGCAAAGCTATAATTTTTTAACGAATCCCTTACGGGTTCGGATTTCGATGGTCGTGCCAGTAGGAGAAGTGTGGAATTGAGAAATATTGAGGGTAGAATATGAAGAGAGCGAGAAAAGTTGAGCTACAATTTATTTGGGTTTGTCTACAGGGATTATATGCGGAAGCGCGCTAGCGGGCGGGGGCACAACGGGTTGAATAATTGAACGTCTCGGGTGTTCCAGCTTCGGCCCAAATACGGATCCGTCCTTTTCTATGCATTCTATACCTATAGGTATACCTACTGCTCTCTATCACGTTCTTTTTCTATAATAGTTATATTATAAATCAGTCCAAGAAGGATTTAACTAAATATGTGTAATAAGTACCTACCACAAAAACGTTTTATTAGGTATAATGAAGTAATATAGTGCTAAAATATGTAAGCAAGATAAAAGGCGTAAGCTAACAAGCTGGAAAATATGCTACCTCCATTCGTTCAAAAAGCCCTCCGATTTTAGGTGTTAGTTTATATGTATAGATACACAAAACTCAACCAAAAGCAAATTCTCAAGAAAATTTTACATTATTGGAAAATCTGTTAAAAACTTTTTATTCAAAAAAGTAAGTAGGTGTTCAGAGTAAGTTCTCAATATGTGAATTTAATGGTATATAAGCACAGACTGTAAATATAAGCTATTGGCGATTTATACTTTTGGCCAAAAAATAACAGAGATAAGTAGGCAACTGTCGACCTGTCATCTTTCTTTGGTACGCTGAACGACGTCGACGTCATATTTGCCGTATTCAGAAAACAACGTTTACCGAGCACTGGAGATGACAAAAAAATATCTGCTAAACTGAACCAACAACCAACGACTTAAAATATCGCTGGGTTACCTAATTAACTCTACCTATAGAAATTGCAACTTTTTTGGAATACAACACCGAAATAGATTATTTATTCTTTTTTTTGGATACTAGATAGAAACTCTCTCACCACATTGTCCTGTTCTTTACCAATCAGAATTGGAAAAAGGGAGAAGGGAGCTTAAATAAGGAAGGAGGGAGGAAGGCGCTAATCAGATCATGTCCGCGACTCATTTACTAACTGACACTTCCCCCACCTTGCTCGTCATGGCTCTCAAGGCGACGCCATGTTTTAATAATTGTATTTTGGGAATGGTTATTTTATTTTCTAAGTAGGAACTTATGCAACTGACCATATAGACGTATACTCGTACTACTTTTCAACTCATGGCATGGCTCTTTCCTCATATTTCAATTTTTATCTACCACATCCAACGATTTTCCGAATTCATTTTTAGAGCCTTCTGTGAGGTGAAAATAATTTATTTTGTGCCTATTTTTTAGCTCCAAACCAAAAACACCGTTTGAAATTCCTAAAGGGTCTGCAAGTCCTAACACTGTGAATAGAGTAATCAGTTTAGACAAGTTTTTTTTCGGTCATGTTACCGGCGTGACCACCAGCTGGATGTTTTTATAATTTAATGAAGAGAGAAATGGTGGGATATGGGGCCAGGCTCTGAGGGCGGGCGCAGGTCCTTGGAAGTGGGGAACTAGGTGAGATGGGCGTAGAAAGCGCTTGCGCGGCCCTGCAGCGGCTACCGCCAGTTCAGCCTGGCCTGCCGCTGTCGCCGCGCTGCCGCCCCGCGACGCGCCTTTAGCCGCTGACGCCGACGCCAACGCGGCGCTTGCCATACCTAACCTACTTGACGGCCAGTTCCCCTATCCTCCTCTTTTTCAGTGATATTCCTAAAATGAACAGGTTCATTTTCCTTATGGACGGTTCTCCATGGAGCGCATCCTCCCAGTCACTACCCACCACCTGCGATTACTTCTACTTTAAAAAATCTCAACAGTAACGGATAGGTATCCACGCTTTCCCCTTTTGTTGATAAAACACCCCCGTTGGAGAAGCTGCCAGAAGATTGCGACGGACTGTCTCCCCTTCATATCGCTAGAATTGTCCGCGCATGGTCCAATCACCAGTCAGTTCAATCAGCCAAAACCAAGGTGAGTCGTCAAAAACAATTATTGTTTAATTTTTTTTTACCATATTTTCATTATTTTTCTTATTTTTACGAATGACTGCTCACACTAAAAAGTGGGCAATATGTAACTCTGCTTTGACCTTACTACTCACTTTACAGATCGGGCACACAGAAGTATACAACTTTGGTCATAATGAAGTTACAAGTTACAAGATACAAGTGGATCCATTCTTGAAATCCTAGAAAAGTTACATTACAGCTGTTACCCAGTATGGTACAGCTCAGCTGG
Source organism: Mesopsocus fuscifrons (assembly GCA_950004255.1). Taxonomy (NCBI): domain Eukaryota; kingdom Metazoa; phylum Arthropoda; class Insecta; order Psocodea; family Mesopsocidae; genus Mesopsocus; species Mesopsocus fuscifrons. The sequence goes on from OX465377.1 coordinate 8,916,681, forward strand.
AAGCTTATATTTATTCAGAGGGAAGGTAAAGAAAATGTGTTTCGCACGCCCCCCTACTGGGGGTTCTGCTGAACTCCCGCCCAAAGGAATTGCGGTTTACCCACTCAAGTCACTAAGCCATTTCCTCTCCACCTTCCCCGCCAGGCTAGAACCGAGTTCGCATTACTTAAGCCCGGCAGGCTTACAAGCACCTAAACCTAAACAAACAGCATATAGAGCATTTGTGTTACATACCTCTCGTATGGACATACACAGGGGAATAAACTAAACGATGGGGAGGCCGGGGAGACGGGGTCCGTCTGGGGGAGACGGAGTATAAACAACGGAGACCAAGTGGTCGCCCAAGAACATGGGGGGGGGGGGGGGGGTGCGGCTGAGAGCGTACTCCACCCAGCCGCAAACCCACCGGAGAATAATACTCGGGGGAAGAAGACGGAAGCATACAGGCTTGAGGTTCCGAAATTTTAGAACGGAAATTGGCTCATCACTTACACTATGCGGAAGAAAACGTAGATAAGACACCCCAAGATATGTCCCAGTGTAGGGTGATGCCAACTGCCAACAGTGGGATGGCGCCTTTCCGAAGCCAGACAATGAGTAGCAAGGAGTGTTGTGCCCATGTTACAAGTGAAAAACTTTTCTATGCCGGGATTCAAACAGATAGGCTTCGGACTGGCTGAGGATCGCCCACAGTATACTGTATTCTGTATACTGTATTCTGTATACTGTATACAGTATACTGTATTCTGTCCGGACACCCATGTCCGCCAGTCCCGCCAGTCCCGCCACTCTCTACAATAATTATAAAAGACCAGTTAGAATTTTTTTACAATGGGACAAATTGCTATCCTATCATCCAACTTTTTGAGCAACGGTCTTGATTAAATTAAACTCAGAAGTCAGTGAATCAAAAACCCCTAAAAATCGAAGGCTATGAACAATACTTAGTAATTCAAACCATGAATTGGAGAAGAGTAGGGGTGAGTTGCTTTGAATAACCAATAAACAGGCTTACGGGAAACCAACGCTTTGTAGGAAAGGGGAGGGGGAGGGGTGTGTGGGTGGGGGAGTCGGGACACCTATACTGTCAGTATGGTTCCAGGCTATCCACAACAGGTCGGTTTGTGTATACACACCCGTGAATTCCTGCTGGTCCTAAGAGTGCGCCATTTTGATTACAGCCCCGTGGGTTCTGATAATGCTCGATGATTCTCGATGGCAAGTGCTTATCGTCACAAAATTGAACTTTTCGCACTAATCCGAGAAAAAAACTTGACCTGATTTGGCATTTTAGATTTCTGGGATACGCAACTTCTAACTAAAATTGCAATGTATCGAACTGTACAGTGATTCTGGGGAGTTAGTCACTATAGCACTATATACCTTGTTCTCTACGCTATCTAACAGATAAGTGGAGAAGTGGAGAGACGGCCAATATCCCGCAACTTTAAAATCCCCAATGATTTATTCGGATTTTCAGTCTGAACATGAAACTTTTTTTGCCCTTTGCCCTTTTCCTTTTCATAATTTGCCATTTACATTGATTAACAATTTTTTCCCGGAAATAAATTTCATTCTTTCGGAAATGAATCACTCCCAGCAGGATGAAAACAGCTGTCAACATTTATCACTTTCTACACTACCTAGTATAGGAAAGTTGTTCGGGGATTGACGCATTAACACTATACATTAATGTTTGAGGATCTTTCCGTGATCTAAAGTGTCATATTATACCTTAATATTTCGAAAACTCGGCTTACAATTCCCGAAGAAATATTTGCCTTTTGTTATTCTGAGTAAAAAATGATTTCGTCTCAAGTCTCCCGAAATAGGACCCATCTCTCATTACGTTTTTACTTTCTCGTCCATATGTAATAAATGGACTGGGAAAGTAATACTATCCTGCAAAATTCGATTTTGAGATTTTGAGTTTCCCATGGTCCTGGGGGTTTCCTGAGTCGAAAGATGAGGTTTTTACAAAATGTCAGTTTGTCGCAGCACAGCCAACAGCAGAAAACCTAAAATCTCACATTCCATGAACACATTACTTTCTCGACACTTCTTTATGGCTAGCAAGAAAGAAAGAAATATACAGGAATATTCTTTATATCCCGCGTTAAAGTTGACAGTATTGAAGTCATCACGGCTGTCACATGGGGAATGAGGAATTTGTAGGATTGTCGAATGTCTCGAAGTCTTCTGTACACCTATCATCGTGAAAAGGGGGCCATCGTGGTTGTCTCTAGAAACACGCTAAGGCCATCTTCATTGGTTTTCTACCAAGTTTATCTTTTCATGGAAGTAAAGCGTTTTCAAGGGATATAATATTTCTTCATACGACTTCTCCCCTTGGATTATATTGTTTGTGAGGATTTGAAAAGAATGTTTTTGTTCAGAACAAGAAGTATATAGACTTAAGAAGGGGTCACAATGATCTAGAAGAGTTAGGCAACAATGATTCACATTTGTGTAGTCTATCCACCCCAGCATGTGACTGAATTTACCCTCATCCGAGAGTGAGGTAGACTATAGCTACCCTGACATTCTGAAATGCTGAATTTTTAAGACGATACAGAAAGATTTGAAAGCAAAAGAGACAGGGTTTGTTTTTGTTGAATGATAAATGCATGGAGCAGACGGAAATCCTCGGAACGCGAAAAAGAAAATAGGCAAAAATAGAAATAATACAATGGCACAGCCTACGGCGTTTTTCAAAAGGGGATATTTCGAAAATGCAGAAAAGGAGTAGATAATGAAATGACATCAGTTCCAATGCATGGAATCCGCCCTCTATATAATACTATAGAATTTCCTTACAAAGTTGAAAGATTCTCTGTGAGAAGCGAAACTTTAGGCCTTGTTTGCTACCCCCTTTTTGGTATTAACGGGATTTGAAAGTCATAGAGATAGGGAGCCGCTAGCACTATCACAGAAAAGATTTAAGTTTTGCTCTGTGACACCTGTATGGAATACCATTAACGCGACGCACTCGGGTTTCTTAGGAGAAACTTTATAAGTAATAAAAGACACAAAATATGAAAGGCAGTGAACGGAGAATATGCAGCGGTATCCCGACTGCGGTGCTAGAATTCTGAAATACAATGTGCATCGTTTGGATTCCTTACGCTTCGGGTTGTGTAGGTATTCCAACCTGGCATAATACATTTCAGAACGAGAGCATATTAGGCAGGTAAGACGATGTAAGTACAGGCTTTTCCCAGTTGTTTGTTACTTCGTATATAATTCATTTATAAATTATCTTGTGAGATCTATGAAGGACAACAGAATAATAAACAAATATCGTGCTGCAAAATTTCAATTTTTCCCATGTACCTACCTATTGAACTAAACAAGACGTTCTTCTTAATATTTATCTTGGCCATGCGATTTTTGGGGATAATTCAACTGGCTAGGTTAGATACCAACTTATTTATTTATTTTCATTTTGGTTACAATATACGTGTATGAACCTGCTGTAAATACTATCTACGTTCAAAAAACAGATGTACAGAATTTAAATGAAGGGAGCAAAAGATATTTTGCTAATTTTAATTGAAACTCTTCAACTAAACAGCCACTTCACTATCACCCGTAGGTACTAAACTTTTTTAAAAACAGCTGCACACAACCATAATTAATGACCATTAGGAATTCTTTAGTAAGAGGCTGTTGAGACCTAAAGACCTAACTTAGAAAGCTAAAGTTAGATGGCGATGCTTTTCCAGTGCGTATTCTAACTCTTTTTCCCTCCTTTTCCCCTGTTATTCTCCAGGCACTGAAGATTGCCCAAACCACCCCTTCTTTGTCTTCTTGAAGAATTATCAAAGGGGGATGAATCCCTGTTGTTCTGGGAAGCTTCTGACGTGGCGGATTCTCCCCTCAGTTGTTTTTCACCCCCACTAAGTGGCCACTTCAGTCACTTCACTACTTCTCTCAAACAAGTATGGGGAAGAGCTCTTATCTGCGTCCTCCATCTTCTGTCTTCATTCACCACCCTCATTCGTTTAATATTGCCGGTTATCCTTATTCGGTCAAAGACACGGACACTGTCGTAAGTTGAGGGAAGAAAGTTATATGCCCTCTCATATAAAATGCTACCTACTTCAATGATCGATATGGAGCTAAAAGTGTAAAGTCCCCTGAAAATTATTAGAAGCCTCTATTTCAACTATACAACATTGTTCAAATTTTACTGCAAATTTAATTTTTACTTTCTCGGCCGCAAGAAATTACTCTTTCATGGGCTGAGAAAGCTGTCACGATGGAAAATTTAGACAGTGAGGGTTTAGGTCCCTGTAGCATCGAATAAAAAAAAATTGTTTTTGCGAAAAATATATATATTTTTTTAAACTTTCGTGTACACCAACTATTGATTACATAATCATGGTTTTCGCAGGCTAACTAGATTCCGTGTACACCAACTTTACAATTACATAATCATGATTTCGCAGGCGAGGTTGGATTCCACATAAACGTCCATAATCACTGTTTTTGCTGGCAATGTGAAACTGTAACTGCCACTTTTAAATGACGCAGTCTTGAACTCATTTAGACTTATTTTCTATAATAGTTTCGTGTCAGTAGCGGCTAAGGTTTTCAAAGAAATGCCACGTGGTTAGTGGTTATTTATGACTTCCGAAAAATTTGTTCAAGCTTTTTCGTCCAGGGTTTTGGACCCTGGACGCCAAAACTACCGAGCTGCATATTTGACAGTTGTTATTTTTGCACAAAATTGGTTTCTAAATAATAGAAAACTGCCCAACACTCTAAAATGAGATCACAGGGGAAATTACGATTACGTGGCTCTAGTCTATCCAGGTACCTTTGGAATACTCCCCCTCCGTCTGGTGGGGACCGACATAACCCACATGCACGCGCTCCTCCGCTTTCTCCAGGTGACCCACATGTATGACTGTATCTGAAATGACTTAAACTGTCTTACCTTGTATCAGGCCTTATAGCTTTATTGCTGTGGCCTTTTTCTCAATTAAAAAAAAAACCTCCGGAATTAAAAAAAAACTGCTGTAATAGGGGATATTCCAGTCGCTGTGTAAGCACAACAAAAATATCTCTCGGATTGTTGCTCAGGCGCCGGAGTCGTAACGATGAGTGCTTTTGCCGGAAAAACATAGACTGCAGAATTGCTTTTCTGTAAACACGCCATTTTCAGTTAGAAACTCAATTAACCAAGCGAAAGCTTAATTATAGAGCTCTCCATCACAACTTTACCACATTCGTCCTACAAGTTTCCCGTGTTATCACTTGCTTTTATGTGTTGCAGATGATGTTCGCGTGCATTTTACTGATGTCGGCCATGATTCCGGAAATGACGACAGCATTAGCCGCTTGCAAGATTTCCGAGTTTTCGTGCCGTAACAATAAATGTATCCGCTTGGACCGATATTGCGATGGCGTCAACCACTGTGGTGACAAATCGGACGAACCTCCTTACTGTTCTGGTTAGTATTATATCGAGAAATTCATCAAAAAATAAAAAACATTTTCTGGAATGGAATTCCTGTTAAAGACGTGAGACGGAAATAGACCTTAATCCTTAACCTAAAGGAATATTAGTCGACCAATAAAAAGCGTAGAGAACGGGGTCTGAATTTCGCGTGAGACGAGAGGTCCAGAAAACCAATATTTTGGGATTATATGAGGCTTTTGAAATCTCGATCTCATTGAATGTTTTGATCTTCTTTTGCTTTATGTGCAGAGATATAAATTAGATTAGAAACCTTTCACCGAAATTACGCTTTAAGGCAAATTACCTCGAAATAGAAGTGGGTCAGACCTTTCAATGCGAAAAGCAGCCCTCTTTCCTTTTATTTGTGCACTTTCCATTTTAACATTTGGGAAATCGTGGAAAGTTTAGAACTGATTTGTAGCGGTATCAGTACAGTTATGGTGGATTTAGCTAACTGTGAACGTTCCGACCCCAAGTGTTGAGCTGTTAAGTTAATCATGGGTGCCACATCGTTCCTACGAATTCCGGTTCCAATTTTTTCGCTCATGAATTTTTGAACCTGGTCTGAAAAATACGGGCATTCCGGCCCGATATTTTTTTTTATTTTTACTTTCTGTGCATTTTTGTGATATCTTGTACATCCAGCTTCATTGTTGTGCGCTGTTTTGCCTGTAAACACGGAACGAAAATTCTGAAATTAGGAAGTTGAAATTATTCAACTTTTTTTTGTAGAACGTTGTGGAATGTCCAAAATTTATACGATTATTAATTTTATATTATAAATTAACATATAAATTATAATTAGGTTCCAATAATAATGGGTAATGAAGAAATAATACGAAAATTAAAATTTAAAAATAATAGAAATTCCCCGCGCAAACCAAAAAAGTTTCAAACTGTTTGCAACTACCTTCTAAACTGTGTGTTTTCACAAAATGGCCGGATCAACAGGTTCGTATTTTGTATTTATTTTTTATAATATTTCAGCGAAGTGAAAGTAATAGGAGTACATTATACTTGTGAATACGATAAGTACTACCAATATGAAGTTAAACCCAAGTTGGAAATCACAGAATTTGGAAATCGTAGTAGAAACTGTTTAGCATTTTTACCATTATTTCTTTGATATGTTAGGTATGTTTATTGTTTTTGCAGCCTCTGCCTTTCATAATGAAGAATGGAGTGGAGCGAACAGTGGTTATGCGGATCAGTTCCAGATTTGAGTTGGGTACGTTGATAAGTAATTTTAAAATGGATAGACAAGGGTGAGGTGAGGGTGCGAGGACCGACGTTGGTCGGTATCGTACTTCCTCCCCCCCCCCCCCCCCCCCCACCCCCTTTCAAAGGTAGGAAGGAGTGTATACCTATAGTTGGGTGAGATGTAAGTACCTACCTATCTAGGAAAGGGTATTGTTAATGGATCCATTGGCTGAGTGAATAAGGCGTTTGGATTGGCAAGCCGCATTAGCGGTTCCGATCCCGGCACTGAAACATTTCCTACCTCGCATTTCTGGGTACTGATGCCGAGACAAAAGAAAAGTACTGTATACCTCTCTTTCCCATAGCCGTATCGACGGGGTGTTTAGGGTTAACCTCCCCCCCCCCCCCCATGAGCGGAAAATTAACATATGGCACTGCCAACGTGAAGCAAAGATAGATATAGAGTATGACCCCCCATGACCGCTTTCTGGATACGGACCTGCTCCTTCCTTACAAATAGGTAGGAGGGAGAACTTATTTCAACAACGTAATAACGTAAGACGTAACAACTTGGACACTGCTACCCTCATTTACTATAGTGTGTCTCTATTGTTACAGACTCCGCACCATCGACAGGAAGGATATCAAGGATTTCAAATGACTGGCCCCCTTCACCATGAAAGAAGAAAGAAATAATTAGTTGCACCTCTTGATATTACATACCTAAAAACTGACATTGCATACCTATTCGTCGCAGTACCACTTAAATATTAAGTAGGGATCTTTGTTATCCCTTTCGTGTGGCCGGTAGCCAGTGACGTCATATTTCAATGAACTGGGACCTGAACAACATAAATTGATGCTTATCCTTTGCTTGTGAGGAATCGAAAATGTGTACCTACCTATTTCTCAATACTAGTATTAAGTATTTTCCCACGAACAGAGCCATGTAGGTACCTACTTTTGTAAACTGTTACCTATATGAAATATTCGGGACAAAACGAGGTGTGCTGACGTGGAGCTATTTTAAGTTTAGCCCTGTACAATAGCAGTGGACCACTCTGCCATTTATAGGGGTCTCAAACAGTGAAATATGACGTCATCGGTCACTTGGTCTCAGTGAGTTGCCAAGTAGGTATATCACCAAAAAAATATTTGGCGTAGGTACCTATACCTATAGGTACTATAGTTCGGTGTTGTACGAGAAGTACCCACAGCTGGATTGATTTCCAAGAAAATCAGCCCTTTTCAACTTCCTAGGGCCACTCAGGCAGAAAAATATCTTTCATCTCGTCCCTCCGAAGCATTTCTAAATACTTAAACTCTATTTTTGAAAGATTTCGAATCATTCCAATTTTCAATATTATGAGTAAACACTAGCTGTTACCAGGTTACCAAGGTAAGTTTGTGGATCAAAAGTTCCTCTTGGTTTTTATGTTCACATTATGTTGTTATGAGAATGGAACGTCCAAGGGCGTTCCGTTCGCAACTAGCTAAATCCACCATTAGGTGCTAATCAGCAATTAGCTGTGTAAAAAGTGCAATTTCTTAAAAAGGGAAAAAACACGCAAATGGTGGGGCCATGTCAAGTTAGTCCCAGCCTGACAAATTCCATAGGAACGAATTTTCTGTAAAAAAGTCTGGCGTATCTCACGCGAAGGGTTGAAATTGATACCTCGTATCTATCAAGGTGTCTGAGTTAAACTGACGTTGTAATCTCCTTGATAATTTCCGGCCTTCTGTCTCTAGTCGAAATGGAACTCAGTTCTGCATAATATGATGGGCGTCTACTAAGTACTATAAATATAGGCCTTAAATGCACATACAAATGTGCATCATAGATTTGGGCGAATTGGAAATTCCATTAAGGTTTTAGATATAATTACGGTTTTCTAACTGACGGGTAGGTACCTAAAAATTATATGTGGGCTCCCTTCAAAAAAACTGTCCAGTGGCTTCATTGTTAGGTAAATAATGGAGGGATAGTGCATGGTACCGTACCTATATCTACATGCGTTTGTGAAACGAGTAATAATAAGGGCCTATAGAGTTCTCATTTCTCAGTTATAATTCTATTACGAGGTATTAAAGCAGCCCCGAGTGGTTCAATGGTTAACGACTCTTCTCTGACGTCCGACGGCAGTTAGAGATCATAATTTTTGTCTGCAGAATCCAATATGCTGGCGCCGAAATATCTCGTGAAGCTTGAAGAGTATGCGATAATATTTTACCCTGGCTGTAATATCTCATTTCTAATGGTGGAGTTTTCTGTCTGCCCCTAAGTAATGTTATTTCTCTTTTTATTTCTTTTCCCTGTTAAGTGGACATTCCTTGAATTTACTATTGCCGTTAACTTTTGAGCCACAAAATTTAAACCAAGTAACGCCGAGGGCTTCAGCAACTGACGTCAAATAATTAGATTAACTGTGCTTCTTTCAGGCTGCAATAGAACCTACTACGGGGATGAAGGAAAAACTTACGACCTCGAGCTGGCAAAACCTCGGTTGGACCGGGTCCCCTTCTTGTGCCATTTGACGTTCACGGCGCACGGTCAAACTCACGGTGACTTCATCCAAGTAAGAAAAAGATTGTCTATAAAGATTATTTTGAGGGGGCAATATAAGAAGCCAAGGGGTTGTTATACCTATAGATATGATCGAAAGTCACGCACTGTGGGAGGTGAAACTCGGTAACATCATCAATATTCGGGGCGTCGCTCACCTAAGTCATGTCATGAAAATTCCAACAGTGGTAGTAATTAACTCTGGAAAGCAAAAAACTTCTGCTCTGAAAGTCTTGTTTTTCTCATTCCGTTCAACACAGGAGTATACGGTTCACCTACCTACTAAAGATCAACCAACAAGAACCTTATTTTCACGTTTTCCTAGTATAAAACCCGAGGATATAGGGGGCCAGTTCATTTGAAAAATTGAACAATTGAACACGTGAATTGTGCGTAACTTGCCTGATGGAACGTTATTGTTAAAGTTATTTGCACTTAGAAGATGATGTTGTGATCGAGTTTTCTCTCCTATGTAATAAAATAATGCACTTAATGGAATTTTTTAGGCTCACACAGGATTTGGTTTTAATTATTTTTCCCCCCCAAAAAAACGGGGCCGTTGTCAGTAAAATTATAGAAACCTGAGGTAAAAATCCAGAAGGTAACATTGCGCTACTTCTACCATAGTTTAACAAACCACCGTTAAATCTAAACTAGCTAAATTTGTTTAATTCTTATTAATTTATTCCATTAATCTAAAATTATACGGAGAGAACTGCAGTAGTGTTCGTGTACCTACCTATTGTTCATAGTTATAGCTGAGCACAATGCACAATGGCCAGCTGCAGGCTGGCCATTGTTCTTCTCTTTGAGAGTCATAATGAATGTCACAATGAAAAGATATTATAGGCAGTTGATTGGCCTGGTCACATTACTCTGTTCAATTTCATAAAAATAATAATTTCATAAATAATAAAAAATGTCTTTCGGAGAGACGTTGCATGGGTCGGCCTATAGCTTTTACCTATAATAATATTCTGTATCACTTATTATCTATTAATATATCGATAGCAATACCTCGGTAAACAAAAACCGTCTTCATGTGCATTGACCCAATTATTGGACGCTGCTTGACCCGCATAATCTGTCATTTATTGGTAGACCATCAAATGCGAAAAGGAAACATATTTCCACCGGGTAATGGATTTGCCAACATTGCGAGCGACAGCAGAAAGAGTTGGAAGCTTTGGTTTGTTTTCGGAGTTAAACTTGAGCCGCTGAGACGTTCAGCGTCTCGAACCTTCCCGGGCGAAGAAATGCTTTCACCGCCGGGCGGATATGAGATGTGGGTGGGGAATACTTGATTGCTGGATCAGCATTCCACACAGCATCCCTGCTTGCATCCAGAATTCAGACTTGTGGCGCCCTCTCGTCATTTACAACACAATCAGTCATTTATCACGAGAATAGCGACGGGAAAACACGAACCAAATCAATATTGGATACGTGCACGCACTTTTTTCAATTTAAAATTTTGGCACGGGAACGGCGGTAGTAATAAAGAGTGACAGAACGCTGGTGAACTCCGAAATGCTGAAAAAGCGAGGCCCGAAACATTTTTTAATCGACCTGCTTTCACTTTCTCCCTATAGCCATATTTGCCCAGTACGCATTTTAATCATTCAGGACATTTACAGAATGCCATAAACTTTACCAATACAGCTTGAAATCAGCGCTTGAGGAACTGACAACTTACGATCGTGGCTGTGGTGGTTCGGAACCGACCTAAAATGGAAGATTCTCGTATTCTACTGCGGAATGGCGGGCCAGTACGGCTACCTCTGTGAAATGAACACAATGTTAATTGTAGTGAAATTAATAATTTAGCTGATGCTTCTATTGTAGCAATGATTGGTTTTCATGGGCGTAGCCAACACAACAAACACCGGTGATTTGGTATCGCAACTTACTTCTCCAGGAAACCAGTCAGTACTATTCTTTTCACACCAAAATCCTCCATTCTTTCCCATTTTGTAAAAAGTTTGAAATCTTGTGTCGAGTGAAACTTTTGGCGCCCACTTGATCCTAGCTGAGCTTTCATTTATCACGAAGCAAGACGGAACAACGGAGACTGTTACGGTGGTTCCAACCCCAATGAACAACTCGATCACCACTTGATGGGATTTCTACGAAACGCCATCCATTCAAACTTTATGTTCTCCCAGACAAAGGGATAAAAATGTTAGTTCTTTTCTTCGCGTTCCGTTATGTACTGACACTCCCTCTCGTATGCTATAAAACGCATTATAAGTATAAATGGATTTTGAAACTGACTCAAACCACATTGGAACAGCTCAAACTGAAGCTAAGTACATTATATTCACTTTACTCATTAATTTGCAGATGTTTTCGGGCAAACTGACTGCTCTGAAAATTATCCACTCCATTTCCAACCGGAGCTTCTCTACCTTATCTTATAGCCCCTTCAGTTTTGGTTTAAAATTCAGTTGGAGAAAAAAAATTTCTCATGAACGATTTTTGTTCATTTTATTCTTCCCTAATTAGAATCTAATACCGGCTTGGGAAATGCAGGTTTCCGCGAAATGCGTTACGCCTGGGGAAAAAAATACAATTATGTAATGGAAAGGTTTGCGCACACGGATTGCACAACGCCTGCATTTATGTAATTCCGAAGTGGATGTACACATATTCACCACCCCTGCAAAACCGTGATTATGTAATATCCAAGTTGGTGTACATGGATTGCTCTATCCTACAATAGGAATAGAAAAAAATAATAATAATGAACTACCAAGTCTCTTCTGGACATCCATTCAGGCCGCAGCAGACCCCTGCGGGGGACAGCGAACCCCAGGTTGTGAACCAGGGGGTAAATCCATTGTGTGCTGAAGTTGCTGAACGAGTATTTGAGTGAGGTCTCCATTGCAGCACAGCTGGAATCTACTCTAAAAAAATTAAATTCAAAATTCGCGAGCAAAGTAAATGGAATTTCTGGGAAAACTTATAGTTATAGGGGGTTTATATACCAGAACGTTTTATGGTCCTTTCTTCAAGTTTGCTGCTGTAGGTAGCAACTTTTTTTAAATTTTTAGTCCCTATATATGTTATGTGAGCTCTCGCTCTCGCCGCCAAACTTCCATTGGAGCACTGACATCGTCCACTGTGTCGAGGGGGGGGGGGGGGGGGGGGGGCAGAAATGGCGGATTGATGACCAATTTGGGAAGTACATATGACAAATGTCATATACTTATTTATACATTATATCTTGTTTTCAGTTACCTTGCTCCCAGGCCAGAGCTCTCACTAATTATATATAAAGCACAGAAGTTTTTCCACATTGCAAGTTAAATTGCAGTAGAAAATGAAGTAAGGAGGCCCGCTTTACCTATCTGTGTAACATGTGGATACATGTGCGTGACGCCTCAATTTGCGAACTAACATGGCCGCAAAGACCTCACCGCTTTGTATGCAGATGCAATTTCAGATACAGCGGTAGCATGTCAGTGACTCGACCCTTTACCGATGAATTCCCAATCTATTGTCTGCTGTGAGCTGTGAGGCTACCTGCGATATAAAGACGCGTTAAAGCAATAAACTACTTTTTATACTTTCTGTTGTCCTTCAGTATCAGATAAGACAACTAATTTTTTAAATTTTAAATTTCAAGTTACTACTCGTATTTATTACCTACCACTTTATGTTCCGATTGGTATTGAGGCCCCAAATCTAACCATAAGTAAAGCAAGTTCATAAAATCAATGTACTATAAAAAAATTTCTTAAAACATCTTTTTGACTTTTTGAGGGTTGTCGAAGAAGAAATCCCTAACTCTGGCCTCGTTCCCGATCTATTTGCCTTATAACTGTCACATTTTTCTTTCTTGCAGCTGCTTTTCGACGCATTTCAAGTCGGAAAGTTTGACAACCGTTCATATGACGGCTGTCCTGATGGTTACATGCAGATCATGGAGCTGGGGCGTCCGTTCACAGGAGGCTCCTGGTGCGGGGCTTCATCAGGTCTCACAGTGTACTACTCCGAGACAAGCACTATTACCGTCACGGTAAAAATACATCACGCTCTCGCCATGGACAGCTTCCAGTTCAGAATTCGCTATCGCTTCGTCAGCGACGAAGAGGTGAGCAAAGCAGTATTTCAAAAGCTTTGTCCAATGATACAGTTACCTAGTAGAGATGCATGGACTGTTTGTAAGTTCGTCAGCCAAGAAGTATTCTATTATAAAAGGGAAATCTAATTGTAGTAACCTGACAAGAGAGATGCATGGAACTGTTTGAAGATTGAGATCAACGAGGGGTTAACCACACCAGGAATCTCGTTGGGAATAATTGGAAATCTTTATGAAATCTCAGGGAATCTTGGAATTTTTTTGGAGTGGTTACCCCTTCGGGGTTCATCTTTCTATGAGTATCGTTGGGAATCTTTGGAAATCCTTATGGAATCTCAGGGAATCTCAAGGAATCTCTGGAGTGGTTACCCCCTCGGAGATCAAGTACCTATCCAGGAAAATCCAGGAGGATAACAAAAGCAGACAACACATTTTAAGTTTCGATATTTAAGAATGATGATGATCTCCGAGCCAGCATAATCGGAGGTGAGGAGTTATTCGGAAGTTTGTGAATTAAGCTTTAATTCACGGATGTGTAACAGGGGGTGGCAATGATAACACAGTCCTATTGTCATCATCACGGGAGAAGTCAGCGCTCAGCAGCCATCTCCAGTACAGAACAAAAGCCCTCAGTTGTTGAGTTATTGCTGATGTCACCCGGAGCTCTGTCTCATATCGAGGCGCACCATCGCCATAGTTACGTCCGATGTTGAATGAAATAATGTAGATTATTACTTCTTTCGTGGCGGAAAGAGAGGGATAGTTTAAGGGTCCGCTATACCTGACGGTGCATTTTTTGCCGCCCATAAGATTAACATTGCGAGCGGCGATTCATTTTCAAGGTTTACCCTTGGTTAGAAAGACACAAAATTTTGCCTGTACCTTCTAACAATGTTCTAGGGAGTGTTCGAAGCAGATTTCCCATTTTTTTTACTGGTTTTCGAGATACAGCACTTTTCTTGAGGTACGCGATGCTAGCATTTGCAAAACAGTTACAATAAAAGAAACCAGTGAGAAATTGGGAAATCTGCTTCGAACACTCCCTAGAACATTGTTAGGGCTAGGTACAGGCAAAATTTTGTGTCTTTCCAACCAAGGGTAAACCTTGAAAATGAATCGCCGCTCGCAATGTTAATCTTATGGGCGGAAAAAAATGCACCGTCATGTATAGCGTCCTCTTAACCTGGAAGGGGTTTGGTGAAATAGTTAATTGTCTGTATATACGATATACGGGTTCCTTACAGGGGGGAATTTTTGCATTTTTAAAAGAGTGCATGGCTATGCCTCTCCTGCTCTCCACCTACCGCGTAATCCAGAAATTATTTGTATGACTACAAAGAAACAAGTGAAGAGTTCCTTTAAGCCGGAACCTCATACTGGCATACCGAAAAACAACAACTCGACTGAATATTTACAAATAATGAAGTAGATGGGGCGACAATCTTCTGTGAAAAACATGCTTCTTAGCCTCTTTATGCACATTCTTATTTACAACAGCTTTAATTAGAGACCAAGAAATTTGCAACAAAGGAAAGCTGCTCAGAAAAGTCTTTGCGGAAGTAAAACGTAATTACTTACTTGTTGTTAATTTAAGAAAAGGAAACATTTGCCGCACTAATCGACAAAACGATGTAATGCCGCGAAAAGGGCTTTGAGATAACAGCTCAAAGGCGCTCTCGCTGAATGCTTCAGCGAAATCGAACTTCGCCTCTTTGTTCACTTCATTATGTTTGAGTTCCTTTTTTCGCTTTTACAATTTGGACAAAGAATTTAAAAACGAAAAATTGCTTTGTCGGACCAATTCCCTTTGTCCCTTATTTTCGGAAGTGTTCATTGTATAGGCTGGTATAGATATGATTGGTACCTACCCACTTTTTCAATATTACTGATACATTATTTTTAATTAATATTGACCCACTACTACTGCCTATAAGTAACTATTATTCTAGAATCTAAACCCTACAAAGTGGTTACGCCTCAAACAGCTATTTTGCTCTAAACCGTTTTCCCAATTTGCTCTCACACAGAAACTGCCACCGTGGAACTCGAACTAAAAGATGTTTGCCCAAAGCTATTTACCAGACTCAAACTGTAGGAGTCAGGAGGGGATTGAATAATGCATTGGGCCCTCAAAGGCTCAAAAGCAAAATGTAGCTTTTGCGAGCAATTCAAATTAGATTCGTAGATGCGTAAATATAAAAAAGTGTTACCTCTCTCTCTTTTTGTTTCAGAAAATGCAATTACTTAGGTAGATACCTATAGGTACCCTACCTCCTTTCGATTAATGACTCCAAACAAGCCTATCAACTATTGTAAGTGTAGGTAGGAAATTGATATTGTTACAGCATTTATAACGTAAGATATATTTGTAGTTGGGTTTAAATTCCTTTAGGAGCCTACTTCTCTAGACAATACCCACCTACCCTATTGAATTTTACCCAACCAAAACTTGATATATTCATATTAGTAGAGTATACCTATAGGTATAAAATAAGGCTATATATAGCCTTATTTTTGTCGAGTGTTCTGGACCGCTAGTAAATACAAGGTAAAATTGAAAATGAGAAAGATGGGTCTCCCCAATTAGACGAAATGGGGTATTTCCTCCGGGATAAGTCCCACTAGAGGGAGAACATGGATAGACCGTCCCGGGGGGATAGAGATAGAATAATCTATCCCTACGGTAGCTAGGGGGGAGAGCGCTAATCCGCTATGTTTGCTTCAATAATGGACACTGGATCGGCATTAGAACCCTACCCTTGTCCAGAGAGGATGACGTATGAGTGATGATGATGACTCAAACGGAAATTTCCTTCACTTTGTCAGGCAGGGTTCATTTAGCATCGAATTGCCCGAAGAAGATTCCCGAATATTCCCCATTTGACCGAGTATAGGTACTCAACTAAAGTATTTTCTTCTATGACAGAGAAACTCCCAATATATAGGTAGTTTTCTCAGTTGTAATATATCTTGTTTGGTATATTCTGCTTGGTATACTCACTTATTTCTGGTTTTGTAGAAGATCGAATCAGCTTCTAGTGAAAATTGTTTGCTGAAACCCAAATTCCCATGCACATTCCTGCACTATGAAATTTTCGAGTTCTTTGGGCAAGGAAACACCTTATTCTGAATACTGGATCACACCAGTTTGGAACTGCACAGCTTACACGTATATTCTGTGACATCAGTTTTCCTTTTTCAGGCCATTGTCCGGTTCGGTAGCCCTGCGGCTCCCTTGAACAGGGGGGAGGTAGTACCAGGCACCTACTGCAGTCGAAACTTTTACGAATGCTACCGACAGCGCTGTCGTCTGCAGAGTCCTAACTATCCTGGCATGTACCCTCGGAACGTGACCTGCTACCTGACCCTTAAACAGAAGGAGCTCCCCACCTGTAAGCACGCCCTCATCTCCGTCAGTCAGAACAACGCAAAGAGAATTCAAATTAAGGTATCTTATTTCCTTTTCAATGCTAATTTATTTTTGAGTTCGGTAGCGAATTGCAAATGTCACCATGGTAACTAAGGGTCGTTATGGAGGAGAAGGAGACGAAACATTAAAATATTAAATTCATCGAAATCCAAAACTCTAGCCTCCATTTTGCCATTTTCCTCTATAGACAGTTCGTGTGCTACGTACCTCTTAAAATAACTGATCTTCCGAAGGAGTGGGGACAGGGTCTGCTTATATAATAGATGGGCGAGTGGTGTAACCGCTAAATGTATTGAGAATTACAACGTGAAAAATAACCTTCGACAATAAGTCTTAAATTATCCAATAACCAAAGTAGAAAACATTCCGGGGTACCGGCTGGTTCCGGGGTACCGGCTGGTTCCGGGGTACCGGCTGGTTCATACATCTTAAGAATATATTGGACTGCGAGCACATACAAGAAAATATGCATCAAAGTCTCCGTCGAATGGGCCTATTTGCTTCTTCAAACTTCAGTACAGGTTAAATTGACTAGATCTGTCCACTGATAACAAGCAGGTAGTTGTATAGTTGTCCCACCATGCCCGTTTAACGGTTACACCTCGGTTAAATTCGGTTTTTAACATGAATTAATTGAAATTTAACTGCATGGGATTTAATTGTTAACCGAGTACG
Source organism: Mesopsocus fuscifrons (assembly GCA_950004255.1). Taxonomy (NCBI): domain Eukaryota; kingdom Metazoa; phylum Arthropoda; class Insecta; order Psocodea; family Mesopsocidae; genus Mesopsocus; species Mesopsocus fuscifrons. The sequence goes on from OX465377.1 coordinate 8,934,100, forward strand.
GTGGGACGCACCCTTAGTGTGCATCAGAGTTAAAAGAAAACGGAAACTGAAAATTTCCGAGAAAATCGGAGTATTTCTCTTAACCAAGTATGATGGGACGAAACCTAAGAGTTCTACCATAGCAATGAAAAGTTGGCAATACGAGACGCACCCTTATGCGAGAGTCAGTTTTGTCAATTGATGAGCCGTCGTCAAACATCATCGGTCCCTTCGGGTTTGGGGACCCACAGACCCTCCGGGCGATCCAGTAATGAGTTTCTTCCTGCGCCGGAAAATTGGCTGTAGAGAGGAAATATGGGGGGGGGGGGGGGGGGAGAGACAGGGGGCGCAGCCTTCACCGATGATTTTCAGCCTGAGATAGTTCACAGTTTACACAAATAAGATGAAGATAATAATAATTACTTACTTTGCTGAATGATCGAGCACAGCTACTTTAGTAAGATTTCTTATTTGTTCTTTACCGCGAAAAATATTATAATTACAATTGGTTTTGTCAATTAAGTCATCAGATAAAAGTTGCAATCGTCAACAACCGTACCGTTTCGTAAACCTTCTCTACGTATTTCGAAGCCTATCTTACGGTTTACTATTAAGTACTGTAAGATCTTAAAAAGAGAGATATTGCAATCAAGTTCCGTATATAATTGAGGTTATTAACCAGCTTAAACCATATTGACTTCGCTGAAAACGACATGCACAAAAATCTTATTTATTTTGACAGCGTTCGGTTGCGGTAGCATCAATGAATAAGACTCGTGCCCTGCGGACATGGAACGATTGTGCAGGACACAAAGACCACATTATTTTCTACGATGGGGCCACGACGGAAGATCCAGTGCTTGTCAAATTCTGCGGCGGAGACTGGCTGCCTAATATTGCGTCCCATGGACCAGAGATGCTGGTCGCATTTCACTCATCGCCGTTCAGTGTCCCTCTGAATAACATCCCAGAAGCAGAAACTGCCGTACGAGGGTTCGAGCTGGACGTCAATGTTGTCTTCGTTGACTCAGATTCTTTGGACTATTCACGACAGTCTAGACGGTAAGGAAGAATAGTTTGTGCGTGATTAGATGGTAGATGTTCTTCTTGCAGTTTGCACGAATATGTACGTAGGTAGTACCATGTAAATCAATTGTCGCAACGAGAACTATGATATATTTGCAGGTGTGAGTTCTGGGTGAACGCTTCTAGCCCAGACGGAGACGAACTGAGCCTCCGTTCGAAAGGACGGTCCGGGTACCTGGTCAGTCCAAGACACACCCTTCCGCCCAACACCACCTGCACGTGGCATTTCCAAGGCCAACCTGCTGACCTGGTCTGGATCTACTTTCTTAGTTTTTTCCACGAGCGACTGATTCCCGTCAGAGATCCGTCACCTCGTGGACCTACTGCCAATAAACAAGATAAAACACCAGGTGCATTTTTTATAATAATTATAGTTTGAGGGTGTCATATGGCTTAAAATACGACTTTTTAATAAGTCTGTTCTGAAATTCCCCTGTTCCCCTAATTGTGTGCGCCCCACTACAAGTTGAGGTCCTTACTTTAGCAGACAAGAACCTCCTTTATTCGTGAAGCCTGCTTAAACTTGTTGTTGCTTGGTTTAAGTTAAAATCCTCATGACCTTTTCCATTTTACTGGGTACCTACCGCTCCTATACCTCACTCCAAGGGCCCCTAATGCAATTAAAGTGGAGCTGAGGAATAATTCAGTAAGGAAGTGAAGGAGGTGAAACTTTTCACTTCGTAATGTGTCTACTTCCGAGTTTCCTCTTTTTACGAGTATCTGAAGATACTCAGTCGCGTTCTAATATGCATGTAAGGGCATTTGCGTATTCCGTCTAAAATAAAACTAATCTGAAGAGAGTTTAATAATTTTTAAGTAATTTCTAAAAGCCTGGTAGGCAGGTGGTAGGGAATATACAAAAAAATCCCCTTCAGCTCGAAAAATATTTGACAGGCTGGACACGCAAGCTTTTGGTTCGATCTCGACGAAAAAATAAATTTCAACGAAGTCCATAATCTACTGAGAGAGCGGCAGAGTTATAATTTTCTTCCCCAACTTTGAGAAACGTCCTCAATATTTTTCCCCTTTTTCCTGTGAGGATTCAGTTTAATATGATTCCAGATTTCTTATTCTGTTGACGATTCTTATTACGTATATCTTGGACATGTATCACTGAAGGCCAATAGATCTCTTTTCTCAGCGATGCGTTGTCTATTCTTTGTGTTACTTCTCTACTATTTTCAGCTGCCAGTAAACGACTGCCCTCCGGACTTACCAGTAAGTGTTCAACACGCCTTCGTATTTGGGACGGCGGTGGGCGAGATGGCGCAGCTGCTCTCATAGGCGATCACTGTGGTGGCGAGCAGCTGCGCTTGTGTGACCACACGTCCCTAAGCAACCTCACCCGACCTACTCGCCCCTGCACACCTGCTGAAAGCTATCAAAGTTCAGGTAATTAATAAAGAATATTAGCAACCTCGCCGGGGTGGAACTAATTTGTACATGGTGGAGAAAAAGGGCCAAAAAAGGTATTCTAATTTTTCTAAAAACTAAAAACTTTATGATAGAATACGAAGTCAGAGACAGATCAAATAACTCCCACACGATCTCCATTTATTGCATGGCTTCAAAAACAGATAAACATAGTCGGATTTACACGTAAAATATCCAGCACATTTTTTAGTGGGAAACCTTCAACCAACTGGAAGAAGAATAAGTAGTAAGGAATAGTAAGGAAGTATGAAAAATAAAACACAATCTGGATAAATTCCTCTGTCGTAGCGGTGTTAAGTTCTTACTCGGATTTGAGTGATTTATAGAAAATAATTGTCATGAGGACATTAGAGAAGTTTCGATCGAAACTTTGAATATCTTGTTATCGCAAGTTTTTTTCCTCATTTGCATCCAATTTCTCAACTTCCTCAATCCCGTGATGGCAAAAGTTATCTTTTAGGTTTTTACAAGCACATTGTTTAATTTCTTCCCATGCATTCTCGTTAGTCTGCGAAATAACAAAAGGGAAAGTGAAAACCATGAGATACCAAGATACCAAAGATACTACATTTCCGTTTTCTTCTGCTGATAAAAGAAAAGGCTTTTCCTTCTATCTCAAGTGAATCCCTGCCTTTCTCGCATGAGCTTCTACAAGAAATCCATGTTTTCCTATCAGTATCTAATGAGGCCCTTCATCTCGATTTTGTTTTCCGTTCGTCAGCTTAATCAAATCTCCTTCGCAAGAAGACGATTCCTGTGGTTTACTTAGGGATACCCCGTTTCGGTTCACCTCCTTATTGACGTTCCCTTTTCAATATTTTCACCGACTGAGATCCTTACGGACCCCTTTACCCCTATTGGCGGGGTCGTATCATTCCTGCGTGGCTTATGCAAGAGCCATCAGTCTTACTTCCTTCTGGCTAACACATTCGCTTGGTCTTTTTGTATAGGTAAATATAGGAACTCACTGTATGGTTCACATTGCTTAATATTCAATTACCACCGACGGGTTAACCACTCGTTGGGAATCTCGTTGGGAATCATTGAAAATCTTTATGAAATCTCAGGGAATCTTTGATTTTTTTTGGAGTGGTTACCCCTTCGGGGTTCATCTTTCTATGAATATCGTTGGGAATCTCAAGGAATCTCTGGAGTGGTTACCCCCTCGATTACTACGTTACCAAATAACGCTGATAACATGGATATAGGCGTAAAATTGCATTGCCAACAGCAATACATCTGTTTATGTAGATATCTGGTGAGAAGCCAAAGAAGGTAACATCGGATAAATCTTGAGAAGAAATCAAGTTCCGTGAAGATGGTGAAGCAAAGAGTAGTCTCCGGATCGCGTCCTTGACCTCTGTTCCCATTTCCCACAGCGTGTGGCTTGACCTGAAAAATCCTACCCTTTTCTGTAGCCTTATCCTTGCAGTTTTCCACTACAGTACTTTCTATACACTTTTCAGATGCCGTGTCAGTTTTGTATATAGGCCACAAAGGGTACCGCACGAGAAAACAAATTTAATGTTGAGAGAGAGAGAGGAAGATTAGTAACTATTCAAAAATCACTTATAAAGTCATTATACAAATAAACTTACTGCCTCCAATTTGAAACTTTTGATGTTGACGAAGGAATCGTTAGGTACCTCACTTAAAATAGCTGTAATTAGGTCCGTGAGAAGCAATACGAGTCACGGGATTTGTACGGATTATTTTCTGGAACAATTACCTTTAGTGGTGGAGTTCATGCAGCTCTTACACTTCACTGAATTCAGCTATCAACCTAAATCACCCCAGCGTAATTATTTTTCATTTTCCTGCATCCATTTTTTACTTTGTCACTAGCCAATATTACGAGAAAGTATTGTATTCGTGCGTGGCATTTTCAGGAAATTCTCACGCAAGAGTGATACCAAGAACGGAGGAAATGGGAAAACTTTTCTTTCAGGGTTACCTATTGTAGGCTGACGGGAAATTCCTCGCTTCGTAGTCGAGCCTTTGCGACTGAGCTAATTACTGTACGCGAACAAATTGCATGTGTTGTCTCCATCCTCTCCTAGCGTTCTCTTTGACTTGCATTTCCATATTTTACGGCATGGCGTTGAGAAAAGAATTAAAACTGAGTTCATGCATAAACTTCATTATTGAACATTTAACCTTGATGGTTCTGTACGGTAAGCAATGAGGTCATTAGTTCTCGAGTGCAATTCACAGTATTGTCATTTGGAATCACCCCCCACTTTATTCGCAAATGACACATAGACATGCGACGAAAAAAATATTACGGAAGGAGTGGAATGATTTGCTGGTAATTCCTGTTGTGATTAGCACCCCATAGGCATTGGCCAATCACAATCACCTCCAGTTCCGCTTCCCGTTTCCGTTTGCACATTTATCATTTCTGATTTTCACAGATGAATCAGCCCGTGCGTATTTTCACGATTTTCTTAATTAGGTAGGTACTACTGTGCCTTTAATGTTTTCCGTCTCTCTCTTTGATTTTTTAATGTTTAACCCAATCATTTCACTCTATCTTTGCCCATGCGAGCACATGGAATGACTTCAAAATCAAGGTTTGTAAACTAAAACTATCTATTGCTCATAGTGTGACACTGTCCTACAGGGCGGGACATGGTGGTGAAACTGTCTAGTGAAGAAGGTACAGCGCTGATGCCTGTCTCGTTCCGCCTCTGGTATGAGTTCGTAGACACGCGACTGGGTGGGGAGCTCCTGCCGGTGCGGCGGACGGATGATCCTCCCTCTCCGTGCGTCCGCTTGTTCCGCAAACATCGCCGCGGGGAAGTCCACTCCCCCCGGAATATCTTCATGTACGGGAAAGGAGGTGCTACAAACTTGTCGTGCGTGTACCGAATCGAAGCGAGTCCGTCCGAACGTATCAAATTAACGTTACTGAACGCGTCGCTTGGAGATAATGGCTGTGTCACAGACGTAGACCCACATTCCTTGCGACCGCGTTGCGTTGAAGACCCTTCAGCAACGCGCTCTGTTGAACTACGGATTTTCGAAAGTCCTTGGAGGGACGTTGTTCTCCCTTATGCTTGCTTCTGTGATAACTCCACCCTCCCCAATACGTCCCAGGACAGTAAACCGTTCGTCCTCATCTCTTCTTCACGCTCCATTGAAATTCATTTCCGGATCTCTCGGTTCAACATCACGGAAGACTACATGCACCTGTATTTCCATGCAGTGTTTGAACTAGTTAAAAGCGCGGAGTGCGTGAGGCGGCAGAAGGTCGGCGGCTCTGGAGGAGAGATTGCATTCGCAACGCCGCCTGTGTCAACAGTGGATGTGACGTGCAGTGGTGTGCCGTGGGTGGTGGAGGCCAGGCAGAACACCAGCCTCTTCCTTCTCACATGGGGAGTCTTCCTCAAACCTGAGCCCTCCACAGAGGAACTCCTCAAATGCCCTACACGAAATCGCATCTTCATATACTCGGGGAAACCTCTCAGGTAAGTTCAACAATTATTTCTTGTCCAACTTAAAAATGTGAAATATCGAGATGTAGAAACTGTAGGTACTACTACACAGTAGGTATAATGGTAGCAGAGGGGCGGGGGACAAGCACTACCTACTAGATACCAGGGATTCCCATCCCTGTACTAAAGCGATGGGTGGGTTCTGAATCACCACGCCACGCCGATTTTGTTCAAATTTGGTACACGGGTGTAAAAACGGGTGTAAAAAATTAATGCGCAGACTCACTTTTTACCGTTTTTAACGCGTTGTTTGTGTTTGTATGTGCGGAGAGCCAGGGCCATGCTAAACATATCAGAGGTGAACGTTGATCAGAAGAACATTGATGGGACGTGGTTCGAACAGGTGGGACACGCTCTAAGCTCTAAGAGTTCCTCTAAACTAAAGACAACACTCTAGAATCTATTGAGGCGGTTCTGTATCATCCGATAAGGCCTTGACTGAGCGGCTTAGGTTTTTTTTAGCCACCCACATTTTATTGCTTCAAGGACCTCTTGTTTCGTTCCTCACGCAGCATTTCTAATTTAAATTAAAGTACCTATTAAAATGCTCAGCTGCAAATATTTGAGAGACGAATTTTTTTGTTAGGTGAAAAATAATAATCCAGAGAGCACTGGAACAGACGATAAAAATTCAAAAATGAGGAAAAAAAGGAAGAGGAGTTATTAATATGTATGAGGAGGAATGAGAATGGAATCGTTAAGGTGAAGGTAAGGTAAAATACACATTTTCAGTACAAAATCGTCTTTTCCTCAAATTTACGATTTATGAATCGTGATGATGGAGAATGCGTTCATCACGAAAACGCTTATACAAATGCTGATTTTTCACCTATTTCGTCTTCTGATCAAGGTTTTGCAATTAATGTAATATTTTGCACGATCACAATACTTTCTTATATTCTTTCATATAATAAAATTATATTAAAAAAAAAAGAAAAAAATCATAGACCTGATTGTTAGGAAATCAAGTGGTCTGAATTGAGCAGTGAGAAGATCTGATCTCGTTTCAGGATCTCAGTGGCTCAGGAGCTTATATAGAGAGAAGATCTGATCTCGGCTCAGGATCTTAGAGAGAAAATACCGTCGATTTCCCATGAATAGAATAGGCTGTGTGGTGGCATGTCAAAGTCAAACTCCACTCTCCAAACAAGAAATTTAAAAGGGAAAGATATTGGATTTCCCAATACGTGTCTGGCTTTCCACCATCTTATAGTTTCATGAAATGAAATAGGATCCCGTCAGTAGGCACCTACTGCAGACCAGAAAGATTTGGTGCCTTTCCAATCGTTTTATGTACATTTTGAAAAGTTTCTGTGAGCTTTTCATGTTCGAAACTCTAGTAACTAGAAAGCTTTTGGTACGTACCTAGATCCGTATTGCATGGTAAAAGGAGGATATGTTTCTCTAAAACAAAAGAACCGCTGGGGGCCCATAACGAAGGCACCTTTGAAAAATTTTCTGGGAACTTATCTACCATCAACAGCTGAAAAGAAAAAAAACGAGAGTTCCCTCGATTCATATACGACTACCGCCCCTTACGCAAGCAGAAACGTATGAAATAAAAAAATAATGGCGTCTTCAAAAGGGTTATTCATGCATTCTTTTGTTTAAAAAAAAATCCTGAAAAAGATGAAATTGATCTTTTTATTTTACTGGTAGACAATCATGTTGGATAGCAGGAATAACGTACCTAATAGCTCCTACGCGGTCGACCAAAATCGGCCACTATTTAGAACGGATATTGTGATCTGCAACTATAGGGTATAGGGTATAGTTGTATCGAAAATCATCGATATTCACTTTCATACTGATGCTGAGCAAAAATTTTGAATATACCAACCAAAACCAAAAACCGGTTGAAAACTGACGTCCACCTGCGATACTTACTTACCTAAACAGTAGGTACACGGAAAAATTTCCCCGTAAGTATTCTGGTTTCTTAAGTTTATTCTACCCTGGCAGTCTGATGTAGATAATAATAATTATCGTCGACATTGTTATGACAAGGTACCTACGTACAGTCTCCTTCATTAGCGAGCAGTGTAAACGGTAACGTTCCTTCCATAATTGAGAGTTGTTTGAGCTCCCTGTTGATAATAATCCAGAGCACCTCATTAGTATTTCCATAAGAAAATGCTTCACAACTCACCATCATTCTCAAGTTTTTCTCAAAAAGTTATCTAATGAAATACCATCAGTTTTCTAAGGCGTTTTTATTGAAAGAGAGCTTCTTTCCTGGTCAGTAAACTAAGTAGGTCTACATTTTTTGGCAGGTTACAAAAAAATAATTTGCGATGGACATATTTCCATACCTACTGACATGCAAGGGAGGAGTCAATACTGTACATTCCTCCATTTTGGTCGCACTTTAAAACTATTTTAAGCCAACTCAAGGACTTGTCCAAGGGTGCGTCCCACCATGCCCAGTTAAAATTAAACTGGAGATTTTGTCCTATGTTTACCATGTTAAATTTAACTTTTCAGTTAAATTTAACATGGTAAATCTCCAGTTTAATTTTAACTGGGCATGGTGGGACGCACCCTTAGAAGTGTAATTTAATACGCGGTCCGAAATACATCGGTCATTTAGAAAAAAAAATACTTTGCCTGAAGAGCGCGAGATACTTCGGTCATACTTTCGTACATATACCCCTCGATATACCCCTTACATTAGGAGGGCTGTGTGTCACTAACTCTCCCACAGTCAAGACAGACGACAAATTTTTACTCGCCATAGGTACTAGGTAGTCATTTATTTCCTGAAAGAAAACCTGCTATGGGGATATCAACCATTTCACAAAAAATCCTCAATTTGGGTTTCCCCTGTTTGATTATAACAGCTTCATTTTTTTACCTCCTTATTTATATTTGACGCTTACTCCCACTCACGATGTCATAGGGGAAAAAGAGAGACGGAAGAGGAAAGGGTTAACTCAATTTCGTACATCGCTGTCTCTTATGCAAATAAGACTGTGTGGAAAGTGGAACTTTGCTATGAATAGACAGGGCACCCAGTTGCCGTTGGGGCCAGTATGCTAGCGGTCTCGAAAGTCTTTTACTCTAGAGATAAAGGCATCTAGCTCGCCATTCGAGTTTCATTCGGGGTAAATGGAAGCGCCACGTTCTTGGATAGCTCAGGAAATTAAATTGCCAAAGTCTTGAGCGGAGAGCAAACTTTATTCAGTTTCCAGCGATGTTTACACTAGGAAAGTATGCCTGTAGCGATGAAAATGTTATCGCTCCAAATTGAAGCTGACGCCGGGGACTGTGCTCAATTTCTTTTTGCTTCACTCCGTAGTGTATGTATAATATACCGACACATTTAATAACAGAAAGTTTGATATTCTACCTAAACGTTATATGCAACTATACAGTCCATAATAATAGAGTTGTGTATTTTAATGGCCACATTTTCTATCTTGCAGACTCCTGAAGGTGGTGTGCCCCATGACACCAAATGCCCGGCACTACGCGGTCCATATCTTCTCTGAAGAGTGGTTTGTCGGGCCGTCCATTCCCGCTGATGCCGGCACCACCCTCCACCTCGCGCCACCCCGCCCACCCAGTTTCCTGGTCGAGTTTCTTGGTTTTGAGGCCGGCGTGTCACAAATCAACTGGCTGGAAATTTCGCGAACCCGGAGTAGTTATCTTCAGGCCCTGCAACTTGAGCTACCGCCTCGAAATGCATCAAACAACTCTCTTTCTCTTCTTCCCATAGACTGTCCCTTCAAGTGTCCTGAACTGAATGCATGTATTAGTGAGACACTGTGGTGTGACGGGCGTGCTCACTGTCCGTCAGGGTACGATGAGTTTGAAATCCACTGCGGGGTCGGACACCGGTTTATAAGTCTAATACCAGGGGGGCTTTTCGCAGTTTTGGGTGCAGGTGCGGCAATCCTCACCTTCTCTTCCCTCTTTGTAGCACTCGTGGTAGCGTTTAACGTTAAGAAACACCCAAAGGACGGGCTCTATGAGAGCGGGTTTGGTGGGGGCCCGCCTCGGCGTGTCCCGACCGATGAGCTCCTACTTGACCCGGGCTCTTCTTCCTCTTCCTGATACACAGGTCAATCCGTGGAGTGCATTCAATTAGAAAGAGAATCCACGGTCTGAAGGGTATCAGAATATCAGCTGGTATTGACTATGACATGCATTTAGTGGAAATGCTCATTTTCAAATAAGCAATGAGTCAGACCACTGGCATATTGTTTAAGACTAAGCAACTACACATTTGCTGTTTGCCTCACTATCAAAGAGAAAATAGAAGCATAGGTACAGGAAACTTTATTATTATTCTTACTTTTACTGCTGGAAATACGGGTGAATGGTGACACTTTACCTCGATAATTTGGGATTTTTCAGGCCTACCTATCTATTGGGATCATAACCACGTAAAATACGTAACTATCTAGGTACCCTGCATTACGCTATCTACTGACTCTTCGCCATTTTAGCTATTTTTTAGGTCAGGTACAATACTTTTCTACTTGATACCTAGGTATTAACTACTATGCTTAAGTTACAGAAGTGGAGACTGTTGTGTTTCCTAACTATAATTCATTCAAAGGACAGATGAAATGGATTAAAATGTACCTCAGTACTTACAAAACAAACCTTGCACTTGCGGCTATTTACAAGCTAGACGACCCAATCGCAACCCTTGTTTTATTCGCAGACAGTCATCTGAAGGGAATTACATTTTATAGCCTCTCAGAACAAAGCCTAGTACGTAGTAGAGCATCTCCCGATTTTCACTCGAAATCAGGATTAACGTGAGTTTCCGTTCTCTCAACCTTCGCAGCTTTGCTTACTAATTCAAAATCGATACCTAAGCTGCCCAAGCTTACCTTTGATTTATTTTTCTTTTATTAACGCAAGGCAACTTTTTACTTCCTTACTAGCCAAAAAATTTTCATGCAAAATTTCGAAATCGAGGTTTTGGGTCTCCCATGATCCTGGTGGTCAGCTAGTTAATTTCGGATGCTAAAAAGATATATTATATTTCAGAACATTTAAATATTCAACAGTCTCTTCAAAAAATGGTCGGAAAAATGTAATAACAGCAAATGTAGAACCTACTTATACCTATATTCCGTCATAAGAGATTTCCAAAAAAAAAAATTTAAAAACATGTGAAAACTTTTCTCCATGCAACACTTTTCGACCAATGTCGATTTGCTGACTGGTTTTTCTCAAGGTGTCACTCTGCCAGCCTTCAGAAAGGTGGGTAGAATGTTGAGAGAGACTCGAGACTGCCGGGTCAGCGGTAGCGGTCTGTTTTTCTGTTTTTCGAGAGGCTGCCTCAGCTCAGTTCTAACCCCCAGCCGGTGCTCAAGTCCTATATTTGCTACTAGGGCCTCCTTCTCTCTCCAATCAACTCAAGCCTTGTTGGTCGTCTATGTGACTTCCAGTTTATTACTATCCGCAAGTGCTACGAAGAACCTGACAAGATGTCCAAAATTATGGTACGAGCAGGGTAACCTGGTTCGTACCAAAAATGAAACCACAAAAATCATATGGTCAGTATGAAGTCCGTCGTCAGTGAGGAGTTAAAATAAAGTTTAAAAGTAATGAACACCCCTCCCCCCGTAAAGTCATTTTACTCTGACTACTCGCCGTATGACTGAAGTCCTGGGTTCGAATCCAGGTACCTACCAGCAATTTTCTATTTTTTCTATTTATCATTTTCTTTCTCGAAGCTAGGGGGCCTGTCCTACCCTTGTCGGCGGACGACAGCGATGATCCGGGGGGAGGGGGGGACTCCTCCCTTAAGTCCTCAATTAACTCCAATCAACTCCAACTCCCTATGAATATTTTTGTACTATAGAAGACAACCAGAATACTTATTTTCGATCTAACCTATAGTTATAAGCCAAAAGAGCGAATATGCCTGAGAGCCAGCGCGTTAACACTTCTCCTTTGAAGACCAGAACAAAATGTAAATGAGAGTGTACCCGGAATTGACTGACGGGTTGTAATGAATGCAGATGTGCGTCCGGCATGGGGGTGTTTGTACAGGACTAGCGCCAGCAGCGCTCCGTCAACACGAAGACGGCAAACAGCACAAAGCAGCAAACATCCTCCGCGCTATCTGTGCCCCACCGTTCCACTTGTCTCTCATGCAGTTCTTGTTTTTATTACGGATATTGTCTAAAATGATTTTTTTTTTGACAAGCTTATAACACTTTCATTTTACTAAACTAGTTACCTATATACCTCAGTTTCGTAGCAATTTTATTTCGGGCGAAGTAGCGATACTCGATCGAAACCGGGAATTGCACCTCCATTTTTATTGTTGGTTGATATTCGTTCTCCAGCAAAAGCTAAACTTAGTGTACTATTCGCATTCCTTTTTACGCTTTCGTATAGAATACTATATTTAGAGTAGCACCGAAAACTGGCGGCCGTGCAGGTAGGTACCAGTAGAAATCTTCTGCAGATGTACAGTTACACCTAAGTACGTACTTGCGTTGGAACCAAATCCTTCCAAAAATCGTAACTTCATCCACAACTGAAAATACGATGTTATTTACTGACGCTTTTTAATGACTAAATTTCTGAAGACATAACATATCTCAGAACAGATAAATATTCAATAGTTTCCTCAGAAAAATAATCACTATAGTCCCATACCTACAGCCTTACTTACTTTCAAACACTATGCCAAATCTATTCTTAACATTTGCCACCATGCAGATACTCTGTACCACTGAGGAGATATTCTTGAATGCACTTCATGGGTTATGTTTTGTGTTAGTGTTAGGTGGGTAATGTAAGCTCAAAATGTAGTTCCGACCAGGGTGTATAGAAGTAGGTATTACAATAATTATATAGGCAGATAGGTATAAGTATAAACGGTATACGTTTAAGAAAATTATCCCAGCCTCTATAAAAATTAAAAAGTAGCATACTTAAATAGTTTTGTGCAGTAGTTATAGATCTGTAGACGTTTTATGCACCATACGGCACGCTCCTGAATAGACATATTCAATTACCTAAAAAATTCTCCCGTCGTACTGCAGATTAACTAATTCATTTCAGCGGCTTGTTCCCGACATAGCTGCCATAAAAAGACACCTTCCTACCAGTGTCTGCGAACCTATTATAGTGGTATTCACACAAATCTGATCTGAGATAGAAATAAACATTATAGATATTACGAAGAAGCTGAGGAGCTGGTGTGATACCTGATGACCTTTGTCAATTCTATAATGTTTTGTACCTACAAAGAAAATATAACATATAGATAGGTACCAACATTTAGGGGAGGGTGCGTACTTTCTATCGCATAGTGTACTTCAATCGGTAGGTACATTCTCATGCGAAAGTTCGACTGAAATACCCCGTATCAGTGCATGACACACCACCAAAAGCTTCCCTGTTTCCTTTTGTACCTACCTACCTACCTAGGAACCAATCCTATACATTTTTAAAATCAGGCAGTACTGATCCGGATCTAGGTAGACATTCCTCTGGAGTAAACAGTAATGGCAATTTCGTAGGTATTATGTAGCCAAATACTTCGCACATTTAGACTACAAGGTTGTTCACAGTATTATACAATACGTCCCTTCCTCCTAGTAACTAATTAAGTAGTGGTTATTTTTTTTTATTGTACTTACATGAACAGTTTATTTATTGGATTGTCGGTACCTACCAACCTACGCAAAGTAGATGGTTTTCACGGTAACTCTGTGATACTTTGACATTATTCAAAATAAAATGACTAAGCACATGTACCTACGTATTTCTGTTTCTATACCAGATGAATTATCCCGTGAATTGCTAAGTCATTTTATTTTTAATACCTATCAGCAGGTTAAGCTGGTACAGTAGGTTTCAGAAACCCTCGGTGAGACAGTCCTTCCAAGGTGTCAGAAGGGGTGACTTCAGGAGGCGTCAAGGCAAATTTCTTAGCACGGGAGCTCAGAACTTTAGAGCAGATTTATAAACCCCAGGGCTAAGTACCTACATACTTAGAGTACCGTTGCTCATCAAGGCTTTCTGGAAGCTGCAATATCTATCAGGTATCCATATGCAGCAAATTATTCTTTAAAAGAATTCTGTCTAGGTATGGCATGATAAGTAATGTGTAGATATGGTATTCCTACCTACCTGAATACCTATCCAGTGACGTTAAGATATGTTAGAACCTATACAACCTACCGAATGAGGTAGATAGCCAAATGTTGATCAAATTAGTCGAATCAAACCAAACAACTGCCCTATTATAAAAATTGAAGTTATACATCTCTGGTCTGCCTTTTTTCTAAAAACACGATTTTTAGTTAACCCACCAAAATTCTGTTGTTGCTGTGGGACAGGAGATTATACATGGACCGAGAGAACTTCGGAATCCTCTGCATGGGCACCAGCGACTATTGCTAGATAGGCAGTAGCAATACGATGAAGGATTAACGGATCGATATAATACTTATATCGTATATTACTTAAACAAATAAAAATTTGACTTTTGACTGTGTAGTTCACATTATAAGAAAAATGACCCACCGCAGAACATTGGTGTTTGTATGTGGTGGTAGCTTGGAGGATCTCATAGTGCACTGTAGGGAGCTACACTTAAGTGTGAAGCTAACTATGATTTTCATGATACAAAATAGCATGAAGTAATGCTTGACTTCCACCAATCCCAATAAAGGTTCAGTAGAGGGCACACAGCGACTCTCTACTTTCGGCTGTGGCCCCGGCCCGTTAGGCACTTGGTTTGAGGCCCTTTTATCCTTTCATATACCGTAGAGGAATTACGACATAAGAATGCCGTATTTTGGTAATCTACTTAAGTACTTAAATGTCATAATTCCCATGCATAAAAAAACAGAAAAATGATTTAATTACCAAAAGAGAAAGACTAATTTTTGAGTATTCTTCTCCTTGGTACCATTACTAAGCGGCAATTCCGCATGCATATAAACCATAATACGTGTAGCTCTTACCTGCCAGGCTGACAGCAGCTGGAGAGTTATCCCTTGTCCCCACAGCTCTATCCAAACATGTATCCGAAAGGACCTCCGATGGCAGGCATATCCAAATGTGTACCAACACTGCGCTGCATTCCTCTGCATTTATTTCACAGAACCACTCATATATGCACAGACCACTTTGTTGCTTGTTGACTGGTAATGGTGATATCCAAATCGGTATCCAAAGGTGTAGGTACTTGTGCTCACTAAATACACTTCACTATGCTCTGCTTTGAATTCACTTTATCACAGAACCACCACGGACCACTTTTTACGTTTTTTTTTTATTTCTTACCTTAAATCAAACTCGCCGCGGTGCTGACCTACCCTTCACCAAGGGTGAAAGTAACAGCCAACAGAGTCAGGCAGAGTTAGGTGGTTACATTCGGAGAGGACACCCGCGACAACCACAAAAGCTTCACGCAGGTAGGTATATGTCATTCTGAAACAAACAAAATTAAAGTTTAGATATTGTGTGTTATGATGAGTGACAGTGCGAAATATTGCGACTGTAGGTCGGTACTAAATATCCCATCCCAGTCATTATACTTACACCAAGGCATATAAAACGTCGATCTAGTATTCATGGCTCTTGACGCTTTAAACAATTGTCATTATTTATCAATAGTAATACATAAACCCTGAAATATGAACAAATAATATGGAAAATAAAATTAAAATATATAGCCGCCTAATTCCTTTTGCCCCTACTGGATGACGCCATTGTCCCAACGGAACATAAGCAGTGAGGGCCTAGAGGAAATATCCAAGTCAAACTACGTTATTTATAAGTAAGTACCTATACACAATCAGGATGGATCTCACATACTCAGCAATTAAATCTCATTTGCAATCGAATTTCAAAGTTAACTGAAGAAAGTATTCACTGAGAAGGCAGAATCAACACCTTCGGCCGCCATTCTTTCCGCTGTCGGTAGGTACCTACCAACTCGGTTATTAAGTTTGATAATTAGCTATCAAGCATAGTGAAATCTTAATTTTTTCTTGTGCCTGAATTTAACTAAGGTTTAAATGTAAACCCTACTTGTATGAAATCCATCGCTAAATGATTTTCAAAGGCGAAAAATTGTAACTTACTGAACCGGTATCAAATTCAGAAGGCGAGCGCACTGTCACTGTCACCACAACTGTCACAAGAAAAACTGGTCTCAAATGTCACTGCGTTTACAATATTGAAATATAGAATAATTCTGTCCTAAAATATTTTAAAATATAACAAATTAATTTACATCCTTATATTAAGAAAATATGAGATTATCATGGATTTGAATAGGTTACTTCGTAGGTTATCAATGTGGCTTGTAGTTATCTTCTGCCAAAATTTGCGCCAATTTTTAAATTTGACCAAATAAAAACCAAAAATATTTGCGAAATTTTTATTGTTCGGGCTACCAGAGAGGACAAATTTTTACTCAAATAGACTGATAATTATTGATAAACTTGTTTTCAGATTTTCAGAGGGGTTTTTTAACAGATTTTGGATAGACATTCAAAATAATTGGCCGTTTTTGGCCAATGACAGAACATTTCACGCCGTCATTCTTTCGACTTGGTATGAAAGTTGATATCGAATATTTGGAATAGAATGAAAAAAGCATAGCTATCTAGGTACATATTTCCAAAGAATTTGAAATGTTAAATAATATTTAATAATAACTAATAATAATAATAATAATAATTGTATTACCTATATAAAATAAAACTTTTCAAAACTTCAAAGTTCGTTAAATGCAGTTGACCAACACAACAGATTATCTGCGATTGATTTTGTTATGTTGGTTTACCTGTAAAAATGTAAACAAGAAATGGCGATAAAATCAAAGTGTCTGCTTTAGTGATTTTTGTTGAAAGAAAATGTATAACGTTTCGGGTGGCCCAAGCAAAATAGTAGCGAAAACAAGGCGTGGTAAGCATTTTATTCAGTTTCTGTATCTCCTGGGAGTAGAATATGGTATTTGTTTGTCATCTTTACATTGTTTGTGTGCAGGAATTAGTCAAAATATGGAACGGTTGGATACGTATCGTGACCATACCAGAAAACCCGCAGACCCCGAGGATACTGAAAGCGTAAAGTAAGTCTTGACATTGTGTCGCCAATTCACCTATTTGGTAAGGTAGATTCGGACAGATAGGAGTCATCTTGGTTCTCCTACCTACCTACCTACCTACTACTAAGTACCTACCTTCCTAAGATAGTTTGATTGTCGGGGTTGTGCTTTGGTGGTGGTGTAGGTCAACGGGATTACGCACGCCGATCTCTGAGTTACGAACTTACCTGCCTGTCCTACCGAACATATTATAGTCCATGTTCGGTAGGACAGGCAGGTGAGTTCGTTACTCAGAGATCGGCGTGCGTAATTATAGTCCAGTGGCCGAGTGGTCAAGGGGTCCGCTTTGTGTCCTGAGAGGTCCGGGTTCGAATCCCGGCGGAACGGAAAAATTTTCCGCTTCCGACATGGATGTATTGGCTTCGGCCCACTACTAAGCTGGCTTCGGCCCACTCATATTCGGCTTCGGCCAAAAAATCTAACAAACCAACTCATCGGCGCATATGTTCTCTAAACGTCGCGCGTTAAAAAAAAATATATATATAATATAATATTATAGTCCAAAAGTGTCCTTATAAAAACTAACTGTAATAAATGGTCACCTAGTTATGGTTTGTTTTAGTCCTTTTCATTGTTTTCGCAGTGGTCCTCGTCCTGTTTTCCATACAAATCAGAGGAAAGTCGGTGGGAGTCGACAGCAAGAAGCGATGTCACCGGAGCATGAAGAATTAGTGCGATTTGTCTCGGAAAGTAAGTTAATGATGTCAGTAAGCAAGCACGTATTCAGGGGGGGGGGACACCTAGGACATGTCCCCCCCCGAAATTCTGAAAATAAAATTTGTAACGTATCATATCGTATTCCCACTACCCCCAGCCTACTGTAAGTGTGGTCAGAGGTCGCAAAACAGGTGTTTGTCCCAGTCACCATAGTGTCGGAGCGGGCAAACGTGATTTTCACAATAGGCAAAGGATTAGCGTCAAAAAGGGACGAGCCTTTTGTTATCGCAAAAAGAGGATTCCGCCGATTTCTGTGCTTTTAGAAAGTTTCTGGCATATATACGATCCGTGTCTGGCCTCTGACAAATGAGTTCTTGCCGGGTTTTGCATTCAACGGCATTCAAAAGGGACAAATTGCAGTCCCTCCGTCAGTCAGTCTAGTCTAGTGTCCAACACCGGGTTGTCGAGCTCGCGTACACGTACCTGCCCCAAAATGAGAAATGAAGCTGGTAAAAATGAAAAGTTTTCAAACCCGGTGCAAAATCGTTGTACGAGTACCTACAGACTGGAGTATTGATGAAAAGGTATGTCTTTTCCTGGATAAAAGGGTAGATTACTGAAGGAACAAGATAAGTGGTCTGATTTTCTATCTCCAAACATGGGCCCTCTGTAGCTCCTGTGGGAGGCCTGCCGGACTAGGGGGGGGGGGGGGGGGAGCACCACGAGCCCTTCTGGGAGTGGGGGGCCGCCCCCTCCGGAAAGAGCTACATATTTTAGCCGGATTCCATTTTATTATCCCATAATTTTTCTTCTCGCTCGCTTCGCTCGCTTGAATATAGGATTGTCTTTTTTTCCCTTTTCCAAGTGTGTTTTTTCCCAAAGAAGGTCTTCGCGGTGTCCCCACCTTATGTTACCTGTGACCTTTGTAATCGAATTCACATCCTACTTTTCTGGGCAGACCTACGAGTATAGTTAAGCCCTGTCCTTTCCATTTAGCTGAGGTTTTATAGCAGTGAATAACTACCAACCTTCAATTTTTCTCTCGCTCGCTTTGCTCGCTCGGCCAGTAGATTCTTCTATAATTTTCCCAAAGCTATTTTTCTCCATTGAAGTCAGTAGGTAGGTACGTGGTGCTACGGTGGTTTTTACAAAATTTCCTAAATAATGGTACCTTCGGCTACCCTCACAGAGAATATTGGTAAAGTTTCGCCCCCTCCGAAGTTAAAAAATTCGGCGAGAAAATAATTTTGAATGTTGCGACCTGAATCTTGACCTTGACCCCAAGAAAAAATTAATATGAGGCAACTGTATGGGGGGGGGGGGGGGGGGGGGGTGATGACAACTTTTTTCCAGAGGGGCCTACTCGGTGTGACTCTTGTCCCCCCCCGAACCAAAATGCTGGATACGTGCTTGTCAGTAAGTATCATGTGATGAAATGGTGCTTACCTATGGCACAGCCTATGGTTCACCCCAAGGAGCAAAATCACTTATTCACAAGCCTCGTACCTACAATGTAGGTACTAGGTATATATTTTCCTTAAGGGACTACTTACTTTGGTTTCTTAAAAAGGGGACCACCGGATTTTTAAGCAGCTTAAATCGACTCACATCCAAAAAAATGAATACAAGGAGAGTGAAGTCAACATGCCAACAAAAATATGTAGCCTTGTGAACAGTTTACCTACTTTTTTACTTTCTCGCCCGTATGAAATACATGGGCTGAGAAAGTTATGTCTTCGTGCAAAATTTCGATTTTGAGATTTTGGGTTTCCCATGATCCTAGAGGTCCCCCGAGTCCAAAAAAGTGGTTTTTAAAAAATGTCCGTCCGACGTACGTACGTACGTACGTCACTCTGTCGCGCAACTGGACGTCACACCGTTCGTCCGATTTTGCTCAAATTCGGTATGTAGGTACCTAATGTAAATATCTGGACCCGTTTTTTGATAAATTTTGATAACTCAAAAATTGCGCCTGCTATGGTCAAAAAAAGGCAAAAAATCGTGTTTTTTGACAGTTAAGAAGGGCTGGAAGCTACGTATATCAAGTTGGAACCTTGAAAATTTGCGAAAGTGTTTTTGAATAGATGCTTTAAGGTCATTTACAATCATTTGGAGGTGGGCCAATAACTTGGCCCAGTTTTGGCCCCAAACGCGTTGGTCATCTCTCCGGTAGCACTATTCGATCGATTTCAGTAAAAATTGGTAGGGAGGTGTACTTTAACCTAGTTTGATGTTTTACCGAACGAAATTTATCCAACATAATAATTATGGCCAATATTGGCATTATCGTAGGAAAATTTTCCAAAAATGGAAATCACGTTTTTCATTGGTTCAGACGGATTTGCAACAACCCTAATCGACAGATTTCCTTGAAAATTGGTGAAAATGGTCTCAGATAGATGCTTCAAGGTCATTTTCAATAGATTTTCAATTACTTGAAAATTAAGGCCGTGACATGGAAAATAGAAAACACGTACTTTGCGCGTCAAACGACGCTTCACCATTTGACGGATATGTTTGAAATCCGGTGAGTAGGGGCCTAAAATTATTGTCCAGTGTATGGCAAAATTGTTTTTAGAAAAAGTTAAAATTTTGGTCCAAAAAAAATAAATTACGTAAAAAAAAAAAATCAAAATTTTCGATACCGCTGGCGTAAAAATTGCGAGAAAGTCAAGTGCGACCATTGTCGGACCCTTTATTACAAATATTTTCAGTGGGATGACGGTGCTTCTAAGTGCGGCTTGCTCTGGTTATAATAATATGATTTTGAATTCCAGCTTGGGAGGAAGTGAGGAGGGATTACGAGACAAATGTTCGAAACAATACCAGTAAGTATGAATTTCCTCACCTGAGGCTGCCTACATCTATCTTTCTTTATACCTGCATCGTACGCAATGTAACATTAAAATAAAATTTATATATTTAAACATAGGTATAGCATCGTTGAGGTCAGAGCACTGATGGTAGGCACCGGTTCAGGGTTCGAATCCTGACTGTGACATTATTCCTACCAAGCATTTTGTTTCTGCATAGATGCCAGTTGTCACTTGAAATAACAATGTAAGCCAATTGATGGCCATTTTGAAGACGTAGTAAGAGGCATGCAAAGCAGTTTTCAAATATGGAACCCCGTCTAGCTTGTCGCAGGTAACCTACCTGTTTTTATCTTACCAGAGTGCAGTTCCGTCAGCTAATTTTTTTTAAATTTTCTAGCTGGACCTGACACGGTCATTTACTACGAAGAGAAGAGTCCTAACAAGCTATTAGAAGGTGGGTTACAGTAAGGATAGGTAGGTGTGCGTAGCCGTATCTATGGGAGGGGGGTAGAAGTTAACCCCCCATGACAGCTTTCTGTGTGTAAGTATTTACACACTACTTCTGCAGCCTTCTGTAGTGTACAGTCCAGAGCAGTCGACTGTTACCGCAAAGGCCGCGGTTTCGAATCCCACTTCTAGCAAATTTGGTAGCATGGGTAACAACATACTGAATATCACGTGACTCATCTCTACTTGAAATTCGAAGAGAGTGGAAGTAGCACCTACCTATTTACAGGTCACCCTAACGTTAAATGGTGAATTTCCAGATTTCAAACCTTTCGACTTTGAAGCTTGGTGGGGCAGGCGACTCTTCAACAACATAACCAAGAGTGTACCGTAGGCATCAACTGCGAGAGTCAGAGAGTAGGCATCGAGAAAAGGTTCAGTGTCTCGGTAAGCAATGTGTAGGGAAGAAACAAAAGTATTTTTTAAATTTTATTTTTGACAACGAAAGTAAAAATTGATGGGGGAACATTATGCGCTCACTTCAAGCCACATTTATTTTCTAACTCAGTTGATTTCGGTTTACTTTTTCCAAAACTTTAAAGGGCTTATTGCACGGTAGCATGAACCTGGGTAGGTTTCAAGTTCAGTAGAAGAATTGACCAGTTCCAGGTGGATTATGGGTAACTCACCTGGTAAGGTTACCAAGTAAGTGGAATAAGGGAACGTGGCCCATTATCAAACGTACCAAGTAAATTTCCCACAATACACCTGAAATAGATGACTGTCCAATTCTTAAACTAAACAGATCAACTTTCCACTGTTTTTTATATCATGCAACGTGGCATTTCTAGTTTGATCAAAATAGGTAACTTCTACATTCTGTTTCTACATCTATCTACTTAGTAATTGAATAAGGGTGTCTGTCTCTCATTATTGAGTACTTTCCTGCATGTATTCTAATCAAGACAATGTGTTGCAATTATATAGTTAAGGTATTTTACAAAAAAGACACTCACAGTAGGTAGGACATAATTTACAAATTTAATTTCAAACACTTAAAACCAGCAATTAAAGTAGATAGGTATTTGGTGATCGGCAGTTGTGAAAGGAACATCAACCTAGAGCTCGTTTGTTGTAGTTCCATTAGGGATGTTTTTCCCCGTTAAAGCAGTTTGTTCTTAGTTTATTGTCAACGTCTGTTTAAGTTGTTTGAATTGAAGGGTCTCCCGATAACGTCAAATCTCGCTAAACAATCCAAACATGGCCATTATGATTATATTGTCTTTACATAACAGACTATAGAAAGTTTCTTGAACTTCAAATTCATTATTACTTATTATGCATACTTACCTAAAGATACAACTGCAGATAAATTATTATCCTTACTCCTTACATTGTTTTTCTATAAATAAAAATAAAAAGTGAAAATATTGTGGGTAACGATTCAGACATCGTGTGAGCATGTCTGCACCAGTCTGAGTGCTTTAGAGTTTCGAAGCAAAATAGATTTGACGTCGTCGGGGGACTCTGCTCCCCATTGAAAAGGGAAAACTTTTAGAGTTGACAGACTTTGGCGAAAGGTAGCTTTGGGGTTCCCTATAATGTTAGACTAGAATAGTTGAATTTGCCAAGTATTTTCTGGCTTGGAAAGTAGGTGGTACAGTAGTCGCTAGAATAGTTGTAGGTATCTCAGAAAAGTTTCGCTATTATTCCATTAATAGATAATGCTTTTTATTGAACTGCTTATCCTATTTTTGTAATTTTTTTATAGTTTTTTTCTGGTTTCAAAACGATTAGAGAAACCTTCGCTTTGCAGTCTGTAGTTTCATAAATGTTATTGTAGGTACACCTACACTTGTTTAAATTTACTCCATTAGATGAAAATTATAGTATTCAAGCCAAATATGAAATTATTTCATAGTACTACCTGCGTGTCTAACTGAAGTGATCCTGTTGATATATGTACTAAAAAAACTTATAAAACACTGAATCGTTCATTCCCCGAAAAATGGAGTATCCAAGATGACGGTAATTTCTTTATAACTTTGTTGCCTTCAATGAAGTTAGTCGTTTAGGTTACGGGTAATAAATAATTAAATAATTTTCTGTACACGGCGCACAATAACAACAAAGTTTAGGGTTAAAGCCCCGAAGCCACTACGGGAATTTCAGAGCCAGTCCAGTGGGAAGGCCCTTATTGAAAAGGAATGTAGGTATGTAGAAGTCTTGTCTTCTACTGTTGTACTTGTGCAGAGTCCTCGTTTTGTGATGGAGAGGAGGCGACGGTCTCTTGAGGTGCCATACGTTTGATGTAGCACAGGATATTTACCCATGCGAAGGAGCAAGCTCCGAGGTAAACAACTCGTGCCGCAGGTGGGATAAACACAAAGTTGAACGTTTGCGCCGGTAACCAAAAGGCACAGCTTGACTGAAATATATAAAAGACATCCTTAGCGATCCAACTATTACCAGCTACTCATTGCAAGTGACCAGGCAACTAAGCTCTCTTGAGCAGGAGAAAATTTGACGTTGGAAGCGTAGTTACCGTTACCTACTATTCAGGCTGCGGCGAAACGTCATAAAGGTTCAGAAGCCACCATTAGCTTGGCTTCAATCCATTGACTATCTATGCGCATTCGACTGCTCGTAAGGCTGTAAGTTCTAAGCCGCATGACCCTACTCTTTTCCGTGACTTACCCAGAATGTAGGTAAAAACTTCTGCTTGCATTCAGCCAAAAGGTCTGATTTGCCCTCCATGAGGCTCATGGAGACGTAGAAAATCACGTAGAGAGGTGGTGTCATCAAGAATTGGTCCAAGAGCAGTTTCTTTACCACAATTTTGGAAGTAGTTCCCACGTAGCGCCCGTCCAGCCATCGGTACCTTTAATCAACGCGGCACTACGGTTAGAAACAGAACATTCACAAGAAGAACTGTCTTTAGATTGCCTATTTTTCCCATAGGTAACTAGGCACAGCCAGACGATGTTTCATTGTAGCCTCGGTAATCAGTCATAACACTGTTACGGTGTAAGTACCTATTTACACTGTACAGTGACACTAGGTAGTATTGCATTGAAATCTACCTACAAATGGAAACCGCCATGCACTTACCATGCGTAGAGAATATTGGAATTGATGCACGAACCGACTACTAGATATCGCGCCAGAGCAGCTTTGTCTATTTCTTTCTCTTCTCCCTTATCTACCTACGAATAAACAGAGATAAGCTTGTAAATAAAACCACTCATTTGGATGTTATCCAGAATAGTTTTTGTTCAGTGCTTCATAATTCAAAAGTAGGTACCTACCTGCTTTCCTGACTCTTCGAGAGAACTTCCGCGCACCCCGAACCTAGGTAGAAGTTGGGTGGGATATTTATGTCCTCCTGGGATTGTCCTCCTGCTTATGGTACAAATCACGTACATACTTAGTTACGAAGTTACCGGAACTGGTTCGCAGACAGCCTTAAGTCGGTACCTACTTACCAAAACCTTCCTGGTCAGGACCTGCTGACTAAGCTCGGCCCCTACATAGAGGGAGCCATAGACGACCGCATTGGAAATGACTGGGTGCCTTGAAAAGGCATATTTGATGAATCTAATCGCCATACAGGTGGTTACGGGTACCCAGTATCATACCACAACGCTTCACCTACCAAGATATCACACAGACTGCTACGCTAGAGCGAGAGGGCCGGCTGCCGGCTGGCAGTAGTGCCACTTCAACTCAAGGTCGGTTACCTACTCCACGAGCCACTCATCCAGACGGCCCGCATTGAACATTAGCCCTAGCACAGTTTTGCTCGCGTCTCTCGGTGGTTCTTTGTTAAAAATTCGCTGATAAAGTTCACTCATTAAAGACTTTTTTCTCCTGTCACCGTCTCACCAGGAGTTTCCCCATCGGCTTCACTTTGTTTTATAGGTTTTACTAGTAGGTACCTATACTTGGAACGA
Source organism: Mesopsocus fuscifrons (assembly GCA_950004255.1). NCBI lineage: Eukaryota > Metazoa > Arthropoda > Insecta > Psocodea > Mesopsocidae > Mesopsocus > Mesopsocus fuscifrons. Next base: position 8,959,076 of record OX465377.1, read on the forward strand.
GTGAACCAAGATGTCAGATAATACTTCCATTTCCTAAACTTGTATAACCAAGTAGTACCTAAGTAAAAGAGAATCTAACATTTAATGCCTCAGCCTCAAGCATAGTGGCACACAAACTGGAACGAAGCTCTGGTAGCCAATTGAAACCAATTATACGGACGACATGAAACGAGCAGTGACTCAGATCAAAGAGCTGTTTTATGTTTAAGAAATGCAATGTAATTTTCTATCACTGAAATAGGTAACCAAGCAAAGTGGGGTTGGTTTCTGAGCAAGAAAAAAATCTTTTAGGGCGTACTTGGGAGCAATTCCATTATGAGTACCATGATTCAAGCGGATATTTAATACACAATGACATATTTTGTGCTTGTGTCTTTACTGTATAATTTGACATCAGTAAGTGCATATTATAGGATAACTTTGAACAATACCACCTCAATGTAGGTTATGTCGGTAGTATATTTAACAGTAAAACAACAATAGTCAAATTTGGGAAATGAGGCAACGTTGTAGGCACGTACCTACCTATACCTACTCAGCCAAAACCACCAGTTTGCATTACTACGTAATATTCTGCTCCCCATTTGATATCTCCAAACTTAAAGTACCTAACTGACAAATCTAGCAGCCATATACTGTGTTTGCACTTGCCGGTCAACGGCAGACCTCCGAAGTATATGCACCGTATGCACGTATGCATCTTAAAAAACTGAACAATCTGAGGTTACAGATTTACGATACGATTCAGCTGGAAAATGGCAAAACCGTGCTCAGTTTTGCACAGTTGAATATTTAGGTACGTACCTATTCCTAAACTGCTACTATGTTTTTTTTGCTGTCGAAATCAAATAAAGGGAAACACGCAGAAGAGCATTATTCAGAAATATTTTAAAAGGAGGAAATAAGATCACTTAATCTGGTTACGATGTTACAATTATTACAGCGCACTGGGTGCACCGGTCTGCAGAGGGTTCACAGTCGTCACTTGGATGTCACTTTCAAATTGGCTAAGTACGTTCGTTCGTTCGGTACATTCTAGTCTAGTGACTGCCTCACTTTAAGACAGAGAGGTACAACTGACTACAGCGCTGAAAATGTTGTCATAACTTTAACATAGTTTCGCAATTAGGTACTTTACTTACTGTCCGCCGCTGTAAAATCACCTATCTGTATCAGTAACATCAGCAAGATGGCTTGAGCACACTTCTCTCCTTTACCAGCAGTTCAGGGCTTTCACCAAACTAGGGCTCCTTTTGTGAGGCGTCTGCTCATCTTTCAAGACATTCACGAAGCAAGGGCTGGTTCAGGGGCCGCCTGCGGCACGACTTTCGAAGCAGGAGGCGGAGCCGGAGGACTTCCCAGCCCGAGCATTCGTAGAAGGGGCTCAGAGCTGGGGCCACGTCCGCGGAATTGCCGAAAGACCTCGCCAGGGTCGCAGCTTCCGCCAAGTGATAAGTATGTCGAACGGAACCTGAGGGACAATACACCTTCAGAAGTCTTGCTTTAGACTGAGTCAAGCTGACGTAGTAGCTACATGATGTGCACTTTGCAGTTCTTACCAACAATATGTTTTATTACTGACCTTGTACCAACTGCGGAGAGTTCTTGGTGATTTTCGAGACCTGCTTCCTCGAAGGCGCTGAATACATCGGCGGCGACAACTTTCCCCCACAGATGACAATAATACGCCGCGCCCCATTCCTCGGAGAATATCTCGCGGAACGAACACGGATGACAGTCGTTCTTGTTAAGTTCAAACAAAAAGTGGCTTCGCCAGAGCCGCTGTACAATCTGTATAAATGAAAATTAAATTTCAGAGTGAACATTCACAATTTCAAAACAATTCGTGCACTATTTTCGCCGCTTTAGGACACCACTAGATTTTTTATGGTCTCAAATATAATAAATAATTAGAAACTAGTTTATTATTTTGGGGGTTCCTCAGAAAAATGTCAGTAAACAGCATTTTATCTACAGCCTTCAGTTAAGGTCGTCACGATTTCCTGGGCAGATAGCGCAGGAATTAATAAAACCTTTGCGGAAACGTCAAGTCCCCCTCCCCTTTTACAGCTATGACGGTTCACAGAACAAAACAGGATTTCAGTTGCATCCTTTCTGGCACATCCGAACAGCTTTGTGAATTTCCTACCCAACGCCACTTTTTTTTATGAACCGGCATGGTGTACCATGGTTATTACAGTGGAAAGATGTAACTTGCCTGAACCCAGAACTCTGTAGTGCGGTGCAGTTCCAAATCCAGGTTAGACAGATAGATTTCCTTGCTGAGTTCTAGACCCGCCATGTGGCGCTGTAGATGGTCGAGGTTGTCGAGCAGCTCGGCAGGCAGAGGCTCTCCCGTCTCGTGGTGACTACTAACGCTCTCCAGCGTGCTGCGCTCCCACACCCAGAGCTCCAAAAACCTGCTGCAAATCTCCACTGCGTCCCATTCCACGTTGCTTAATCCCGACACTTCCGAATAATTTGTCTGCGTTAAGATGTGCTGAAGGGTGTGTCCAAACTATAAAAAAATAATAAGTTTTAGGTTCGTTCATCTATGAGCAAAACAGTTGTCCGCTTTCTACTCGAAAAATTGAAGCGCGAGTGTTTAGGTGACGGTTTAGGCAGCACCTGCCTGACTGGACCCCAATCACCTTTTAGATCTTACTACTACACGCAGTTTATATAACTGGACAGAACCACAGAATAAAAATTAGCTTTTACCCTTCGGAATAGTAGCTGGACTTCTCTGAAGGTAAGCAGCGCCGGTTTGCCATAGAGTGGCTCTTGAAAGTTGAAGATGAGGCTCGCAAGAGGATCAGTGATCGCGAGACGGCTCCGACTTCGCAAACCCACCATCCAGCCAGGGTCCTGTTGGACCATCACCTTCCCTGGCCGTGCAAACGGGTCCAGATAGAAGCCACCCAGTAGTGCGCGTGTCTTCTCGTCCCGAACTCGGAAAAAACGAACGTCAGGATGCCAAGTATCTGCTCCTTCCCGCTCCTCGATTTTGATATCAAACAGTTGCTCGCATAGCGTGAATAATCCTAAAAGAACTTGACTAAGCGGGAAAAAATCTCGTAAACGCTCTTCATCAAACTTGAACAGCGATTTCTGCTGCTTCCGTTTCCAGAAAGCAACGTCCCACAGTTCTATATTGCCTTCAAACCCCCGCTGCCTCGCGAACTCCTCCAGATCCTTTACCTCTTTTTCTTGGGCTACTCGAGCCTTCTCCAAAAGGTTCATTAGCATGTTCTGAACATTTTCCACCGTTTCGGCCATTTTTGTCTCCATTGACATATGAAGGTAAGATGGGAATCCCAATATTTGGGCCTGTACATGCCTTTTGTCACGGATTTCTTCCAGTTCAACGCTCGTCGAGAGATTAGGATTTACATCAGAGGAGCAACGAAGAACATTGGCCATCCATAGGTTACGGCGCAGGTCGCGTTCCGGGCAGTGCTCAAGGACGGGGTTAAGAACTTCAGGATGCAGAGTGATGGTCCAAGGCCCACGTGTCGGTTGCTCTGGGTCTTTAGCGAGATTTCTCAACAGTGCTGGCGGAAAGTCGCGCACTATCATCGCGTCTGTCACCACTTGCTTAAATGCTTTTGTTGCGAGTGCCAATTTATTCTTGAAATCTGCCCTTTTGTGACTCATAGTGGTAACTGTGTCTATCAGCTGGAGCTTTTGCTGCCCGTCAACTTCTAAACCGTTTAACCTTCCCTCAAGAACAAACTTGTTGAGTACCCTCCTCTGTTCCTCCGTTAGGTTTTTATCTTTCAGCCCCTCCTTGCAAGCTTTGTAAATCGGTAGACTGTTAAACTTGTTCGAGCGAACTCTCCTTGCACGCTCATGAATGGTCATGTAACGGTCTCCTGGCATAAGCTTTTGATCTGAAAAGTACAGAGTTTTGACCAGTCCCCATGCATTTTCCATGGGAACTCCAAGTCTTTCTAAAGGCTCAATGACTTCCTCGAATACATTAATTGCTTCTTTAGCATCTAACTTGCTCTGAATATTATCTTCGAGCTGCCACATTCCCGTTTCAAAATTCTGTGAATATTTCGCCATTGCGCCTTCACAGTTTTCTGTCGTGAGTGAGGAGAATTGAGGTAGACTTTCATGGCGCAGTAGAGGGTTGTCGTCCGGAAGATCTTGCGGGGTTTCCGGCAATCTGCAAAAAATAATAACGTAAAAAACAGGTAGGCAGTAGCAAGGGGCAGTAGGACCCAAGGTGCCAGTCAGAATATCTAAGTGCTAGGTGCCAAATAAGGTCAGGCGAGCTATGGTGACTTTTGTTTCTTCCATCGACTACCTCCAGAACCCCTAGGATGAGTACTTACTAAGCTACCGTACCTATGAAACACATTTTCCCGTCGACAAAAGGTCGGTCGTCTATTTACCATAAAGATACTTGACAAGTGCTAAAAGCGTGCAAGTTTTAGCATTCATTCCATTTATTTTATTCTTTACTTAATTTTTATATTTATTTTGACAATTTATTGAAGAAATACTAGCCTTGCATCATTTTTGAAGTAGTGTTTTTCTGTTTTTCCGTGTCAAAAAGAGGTTAAGTTTGAGCAAAAAAGAAACAACAAATGTAAAAATTATATATAAGATACAATTCTAAGGTTTAACAGTAATTTAAACTTACAAAACGACATATCCCGTCCTGTAATGTGTATTTAGTAAGTGAAATTTGTTTTTTAAAATAATTCTTCTACAAAAGGAGGCGGCCATTTTTTCAAGTTTGTTTCAAATTTCAGGTAAGACAACTTGACAAACCAAAAATTGGCGCCAGTATTTTATAACTTCTTTTAGTTTTCTTTGTTTTTTTTTGCATGCAAAAGAATAATTGATTTTTCAGCATAAAAGTTATTTTTTACACAAAAGAAAAAATACAACCGAAATGGTCTTGTAATTACCGATATCTATCGAGTACCGGTATTATTCCCCTGGTTTTCATTCATCCTCTATTTTTTTCCCTGGGTAGGTACTTTAGGTACATACCTACCTACTAGTACATAGGTAGGTAGGTACTGTAGCTGTAATAGGTATCTATTGCAGGAACCGTGCATACACATAGAAAGGAACTTTAACATTTCATTATTCCATAAAACAAATTTTAGTCATCGGTTCCCTCCGAAAGTTTTCAAAGTAAAGTACCTACTTAGGTACCTATACCTACAGGTACTAAGTGGAGGCTTCTCTAAAACGAGACTGAAAGTGAAAACGACGACTTGCCTAACATCTGCCTTCTGCCTAATATCAAGCGAAATTGATGAAAACTGAAACCTAGCCCCAGTGGACTTTTTCAGGATCAGATAGGTAGGTTGATTAGGTTCGGGACTGAAGAACTGTTATCGCAAGGATCGCTAAAACCCCCTAAAACATGTGGATGCCTTGCACCATCCCCCCAATTCACCCTCCCCCCAGGTAAAACCTGGAATGACGCCCCTGAGGCCAAGGCTACGAAATTCGCAAATAAGAAGGAAGAGAAGGGGGAGAAGCTTTGTCTTCTCCCTGTGAAGAGGAAGTTCTAATGTTCCCTGAACCATCGCCCTCTTGAGGGTTATCAAAGATATGGAGCAGGTAATTACATCGTAAATCGATTGGTGGTTGGGTTCCTTATCTTCTTGCGGCAGACACTGTATAATCTTCACCGACACGCTCTGAGATGTTGACATTCTATCCTTGCTTTGCTTCTCTACGCCATGGCGCTCCTTGCAACTTTCTTTCCCATACCTGACTTTGAATTATTTCACTCCCTTCTATACCTATCTTACTTCTTAGGCATATATCAGTATAGAATAGAGTATAGATAAATATTAGCAAGTTCTTCGTTTAATTCCAAAAGTACCGGACAGGAGCCGCAGGAGAAACTCATGACCGGATAACCGGCGACGCGACGTTCGTGCGTGGGTATTTTTCAGTTAGGCATCATATAGGTATAGGTACTTACCATTAGGGGACTCGGGTAAGTAATATAAAATGGAACAATAAACATTGGGCAGGATAACCCTTTACTAAAATGTCTGACTTTCAGTTTATAGAATGTAAAGAGGTGTCTATAGGGCGAATCTTAAGATTGATAGGGGTACCTTAAAAAGAAGTAAAATATAGGTTGCTATTTCAGATGGACTTGAATGGATAGAACAGTAACAGAAGAAGAGAGGCGCAAGAGAGAAGGATGCGTGGGCGACGAGCGGCGTCAGGGTACCAATAGGTATGCAAATATCGTCTTGTAATTGGGCTGTCATCACGCGCCACACCAAAAGTAGTTCCGATACGGTGGAAGTTGGAACGTAGCATCTCCGGCATCCACCGCTTTACCAGCCGGCATTACATTTACAGGACCGTAAACTGATAGGTCCCTTGGCACAATTTTATGGTAGGAATACCTACGGGCTGTGGCACCGATGTAAGGGCGTCGGATGAACCCGTTGTTTTTTTAGCCTTGAGCGAGCGAAGCTAGAAACAATAAATTTACGTCAAAACTGTTTTTTTTCCAGTGAAAGCGAAGTTTACTGAGAATAGGTAGGGACTTGTTAAAAATGTGCATGTTAATCGCCCCTGTAGTTTGCTAAGCATTCCTTTTCTAATTTTATTTGAAAATAAATTTGAACTTCAATCAACATTACCACAAAGTCTTCGCGCTTCGCCACTTCGGACCTCCAGGTAAGTCGCTGCTGGCCTCTGCATGGGTTCTGGACGTCGGCGGACGAACCACATTTCAGGAACCAGTGAAAAGGTGTTGCTATACAGTTTGAATATGGGGTTTAGGGTTGGACCCAGAGCCTTATGAGACCCATAAAGCTCAACTCCAGGACTCACCCCTTGGGGGCTAAGTAGGTGGTCCAGAAGATGTCACAACACGCTGATCAATCACGATGTGCTTAACTAAGCCAAAGCGATTGATGGTAACAGTTCTGACTATATAGACAGCGTGATTTGGTGACTGATTGTAAGGTCTTATTTCAAACCGAACGACCTCTCGATTCTGAACTTATAGACCTTGAGCAAGTACCTACCTATGGTATTTTATTATGGTAGCTTATAAGGATAATGTATAGGGGTATAAATAATGTCTCCTTAATATTATCTACCTACTTAGGTACTTACCTATATAGGTAGTCATGAGATACCTCTCTTTCCCTACATATCGACTTATCCCTGGCAGTCGGCCAGCTGCACGGACCAGAATATGAATGCGCCCGTGCTAGTGCATACCGTCATCGGATTAGAGGCCAAAGTCAATGGGGTCCCGTCCCTCGACCCCCTGTCTTATCTATTAGGTAGCATGGGACACAGAGACAGCCAGCACAGCCAGCATGCTCTGTTTCAACGTCGTGCCTCCACGATGCCATAATACCTATGCCAAAATTGGTAGGCAGGTACCTAAGTACCCTTTTTTTTAGCATGGTCGATAATTACTACTGTGGAAACTGTGACAAATAGCTTTTGATCAGGAAGGAGGTGTAAAACGGCCAATTAAAAAAGAATCGACGGTGTAACGACTGGGTTGGCGGAGAGGTATTACTAAATAACATTCATTAGGCGCCATACAGGCGCTACCTTACAACAGAAAAACTACTTAAAAAGTACTTAGGTACCTACCAAACAGATGTTGAATAATAGGGTTTCCAATCTATTTACCTACTTCTAAACGCTTCTGAATAAGTTGCAACGTGCAAGGGAACTTTTACTTCCCGCAGATTCTGGTGTTCGAAGATAAATAAAAGTTAAGATTGTCAACAATTGAAGTTGGGAAAGGAATAAGAGAACCCTTACAATGTTAAAAATATAGTAGGTAACTATAAATATGCCCCGAAAACCTCAAAAAGGGAAGGAGGGTGACTGAAGACTCTATACTATAGATCGGAGAAACCTCTTTGAATGAGATCACTTGCCTGGAATATTATATACGTTCCTCCGAGTATCTTATAGTATAGTACCCCCACACCCCCACACCCCCACACCCCCACACCCCCACAAGGCGAGTCACTCACAACTTCTTGCCAGCTGGGATGAGAAAGTTGTGCAAACGCCAGACCTAGCGAGGTGTAAAGGACCGCGTCCATCCATCGTTTCCGATATGTAGGTATAGGGAACGTCATGCTGAAGGGCGCATACGCCGCTCCAGCGGCGTCTCTGCGCGGCCAAGCTCTTTATCTGTATATCCTACTTCATGCTATCTGAAACCGCGGCGAGGTGAGGCGCGGCTAGATGGACACGGGGTCTTCAAGATATCGTTCTCATGCAGGCGACATAATCGTAACTAACAGACAAACTGTGTACCCTCACACACGTCCGTAAAGGGAATAAGTTCCCTATAAGAACAAGGAGGGAATGTGTGATGCCTTGCGGCGTCAAATACGGCCTATAGGTAGCAAGAGTCGTTGATCGTGTCAGTAGAAGGATATCGCGTCTGGTGCGCTAACCTGACGAAAAATGTCATGCACCTCACAGGCTCCCCCCGACATATTTATGATCGGAAAAACAGCATATAATCAGCACCATGATTGTGGAAAAGTGGTAGTAGTACGGGTCTCGGCTGCATTTTTTAGTCAGGCTAACGTTCCGGGACTTCCGGGCATAGCACTGAGTACCTGTACCTACCACCGGACTGAAGTAAGTAACAGGGTAGGTAGACGAGGCTGTGAAGTGGCTGAGTGCGCGTCGCTCCGTCTGGTGGAGGTCGGGCCAGTCCAACAGTCTCTGCCTGAACTCGCTGAGCGACGCGCCGTCTGGCCCAGCCGCACACCCCGCGCCGTGTGCCCAGTGCTTCGCTCGTGCCAAATAAATAAATACTACACTTGTTCTGTGCACATTCAAGCCGGATTCCTTCATTTTGGAGATAGAATTACGTGAGTAAATGGTTGTTTACTAACTCAGTATTAGGTATAGTGTGGCCGCAGCACAATGCGTGTATATTACCGTTGTTTTGTTATTTTTTGCAAGGTGGCATTCTAGATTCTAGGGGTTGACTGGTTACTTCATTTCCTACATTCCTACCCCGACTACGATTTTGTCACTGCAGCCGGTAAAGGGGATGCTTGTGCCTATGTAAGCACAACCGTGCAAATCAAATCCAGTTATGTGTAGGTATGTACCTAATACTTACCTTACCACCTACAGGGTGGTTTGGTGGTATACCTATATTCCAATAGGTACAAAGTATATATACAAGGACAAGGTCAACATAATCGATAGATCCTAGATGGGACTGTAAACTGCAATATGTATTGTAAAATCAGTATCAAATGGTATTGTACATGGTGAGAGATATTTAGGAAGGTAGTCCGAGAGTTTGTTGGTAACAATAAGCACCTATACCTGCCTATATCTGTATTAAGTCACCTTTAGGTACCTTAGGTATATATATCCGTAATTCATCTTTTTCTTTACTTGCCCATAAGCATCTATACTGGGGAAAATGGTCAAACTTAGGACAACCGGGAAATCCATGCAGGCAACCCATGCAATTTTGGTACTTCTCCTAGTTCACTCTGAACCTTCGTCAGTAAGGGTGACAAAAATTTTAATGATAAGTTTGACAAAACGATCGTGATCGAGAATTGAACACACGTATAATCGAGGGGATTTGATTTCATTATATTATAGCAACATCCCTTTCACTATCACTAAGTACCTCTATACTTACTATAAGTACAACTACCTCCTATACATACTTGTACCTACAAGCCGATGAGTCCGAACGACGACAGGATGGTGGTTTAGTGGCCATCCAAACAGCACTTTCAAATTTCAAGTTTTTGAAACCCTAATCCAGCTGACGTCTGCAATCATAAAGTCCCTAGATTTTATTGTTCTTGATGATGATGTTGATCATTCCCAATGAAGACACCTCTGCTACAGGACAGACAAGAATTCTAGGTAGGTAGATTGCTGAAACGAGCACCTGACAGAAAATATGTTTCATATTTATTTTTTATTTTATTTAAGTCATTTTCCGCTTGGTCCCCCTTTATCCCCATGCCCCCCCCCCCCTCCCCACGGGCGGATGAAACCCTGGTGCGGTGCCCCTCCAGCTGCAAGCCAGGCGGATGAATTTAATGAAGTTTCCCGATGCAGAGTGAACTCCGAGCGTTTTTTTCTCTAAATTACCGGCCTACCTCTTGCGCCCGAGCCCTTTTGCGATAGGTTTTCCAAAGGAAATGCCTGAGCCCTGAAGAGAGGGGCTGTTTTGGATGTTGCTTTTTCTTCACAACGAGCATAAAAAACAACTTTTCCGTGCCTAATTTTCTCATACCTACCTTAAAACTATACGCTTTTGGTAATCAGTTAGCAGCAAGAATACTTAAATAGCAGGACTCAGCTGAAATGTTAATGTTTTTTTCCAAAACCCTCTTCGACTGGCTTCTGAACACCGGCCTACTATTTGTTGGTACATATACCTTCCTTCCTCTGGTACTTTCTTTACGTACAACTATAGGTACGTAATTTAATTCAACAATAAATTACTCGTACCACTCGCACCCTCCTGCCTGTTACAGGCACTACTGGAACAACGATGAAAAATTAGTCCCCTTATCTTGTACCTACCTTCCATTACCTTCATTTGGTTCGTATAGTTGGTGAGTTTACCATATCTTACTTATTTCTAGAACCCCTATAAAAATTTCTGCTTCAGTGCGCTTCTCCCCCTTCAAGCTAGGACTGCTGAGTCACTGGGCTTGCGCCCACACGGTTTGCATCTTTTGATAGCAAGGTGTGGGCCCTCTGCTCTCTGCTCACACCTGTGTCCTCTCTCGTGCTTTGCGGTAATTGGGCCCTTCGTCTTCAAGCCCAGTACCGCACCTGGATACCTGAGCTGTTTGGGTGTTGGGCATTTGAATTTCACAGCGTGAGATGAATAGAAGCATTAAGGCGCGTGGGCTCGTGCTGATTTTCAACATCCGTGTTGTAGCAGATGAAATACTTCGCATTTACAATGCTTATAGATATACCCGTTCACATCAGTCACATTCCAATTATACCAGTAATACCTATATGCAGGTACCTACTCTACTATAAATGTATAATTTACACCGTTGTACGAGGGGGTAACCACTCCAGAGATTCCTTGAGATTCCACTGAGATTCCATAAAGATTTCCAAAAATTCCCAAGATATTCATAGAAAGATGAACCCCAAAGGGGTAACCACTCCAAAAAATTCCAAGATTCCCGGATATTTCATAAAGATTTCCAATGATTCCCAACGAGATTCCTACGAGTGGTTGTTGCCGTTGTATTAGAGGTTATTTTCCAACTTGATCCAACTTTGGTCAGATGGATGCAAATGAATTGTAACTACCTCGGTAACTACTCTAATGTTTTAAAATTGGACGTTCCACCGGATTCCTTTTAAATGACGAACAACACTGCATGCGCTGCAGCCTCAGAACTTAATGGCAACCGGCAGTATCCAAAAATATCCTAGAAGAAGTCTCTGGATCAATTTTTTTGATATTTCATCTTGCGACATTGTGTGGCAGTCGACTAAATGACTTTTGCCGAAACAATTGATCATATCATAGAATGCGGTGCGATTGTTGGATTATAATGGGATGGGCGAATACCTACACGGGGAAACACTGGAAAACCCAGAGAGAGGTTAGAAGCTTTCCTGGCTCGGAAGAGATTTTTAGAACAATTTCTCAATTATTTAACAAAATTTGGCCGTTCCGCGCACCACTCGTCTCTTTATAGTTTACATTTTCTTAAATAATTTCTATGTACCTACACCTGCCTACCTACCTCCCTTCATGCACGCACGGACGTGCATAGAATAGATATGCGTGGAACGTCACAGACGAGGGTAAGTTTGAGCTGGTAATTAGGTGCCCATACTATACAGACTGTACCTGTTTGCGTGCCTACCTTGGAACTTGACTGCCTCAATCGTAAAGTGGACACGTAAATGACTAAAGTGTCCGTCGGGAACTGAGATAAAATAAATGCCTTTCCCTAATGAAGTATCAAGTTGAATGGGCTGGACATCGGCCTGATGAGCCGGGTCAGTAATTAAGTTAGAACAAATAGACTGTTGGGCATATTAAGGAAAAATGGCCCACGACACGACTCGGTCGTAAGCTAAACTTGGGAGCCGTGCTCCTCATTAAATGGTCCATTTCCCTTACGAATTAGTATTAAAATAGTTGGCTCTCTCGTTGTGTCACTCTTCCCTGCTGCGGGTATATTGTTCCAACGAGCCGAGAAATAGATGGGAAGAGTGTTTTGTTTGCAAGCGATACAGAGAGGGAGCGTTAAGGGGGTTGCAAATAAGTCAGATATAGGGAAGCCCCCTTTTGCTGTTCATAATAATAGCAAAGCAGAAGCTGCAGTATTTATTTATTATTTATTTGTTCTTCAGAGGTCTCAAGTGAATTTAGAGGAAGTAAGTAAGCAACCAAGAAAAGTCTCTGTAATTTCCAGTAGCCTCAGCAGGAAAAAAAACTGTCTTTTCTCAGTTCTTCGTTCTCGTTCGAGCTCTACCTGATTCACTGTCGTGAGAAAAATATCGTTCAAAAATTTGAAAAATTGTGTAGGTACCTAGGGCGAAAAAATCCAGTGAGACTATTTAGGTATAGGTGGGTACTGTAGCGTACTTATGGGAAATTAGCTGGGGAAAGAGAGTGAGAGAGAATGGTGAAGAGCATATATATATGCAGAGAATAACGAAATACCTACCCAACCTACTCACTGAGTAGTTGATTGTCTGAGCTCAAGCAGGGAGCCGCTTAACCAGCTCATAACGATCTCGGACTAATATTGCGAGCAATGGCTATAGCTCATTCTTTAATGAGATGGAAGGTCAAATATAATCGCGGACATAAATATTAGTGGGTTCGACTATCCTGAGCTGTATGAAACGGGGGTTTACCGGACCCCTTATTCGTTGGGTTCCAGCTCATTTTTCACGAACCAAGATATAGAAAACAGAGGAAGCAAAAGTGTGCACGAAAGAGAATGAAATAGAAAAACATTTAGTCTTTCATAACCGCAGGAGAAAACTCAATGAGATCTTCTGTAACAAATGATACAGTTCTTCCTATGAAAATGCACCAAATTAAACAAGATAAGCTATTTATAAACAAATTGCCAATTTTAGCCCGGGCTTAGGCGTTTGAAAATTACAGGGTTTGTAAATGAACAAACAAGAGAGACCTTTTTTAGGAGAGCAAGTTAATTTGTTGCTATAAAATTAGAAAAAAACACAGGTGATCCATCATTGAGGCTAATGGTGCTGAGAGCTCCCGCCGTCCCGGGGGAGTTGTTAGTTCACAGCTGCTTCCCATATTCTTTCTATACAGTGTAGCACGCTGCCAAATTTTAATTCTTTGTTTTATTATTTTTCAACTAGGTTCGGTATCTACTACCTAAGTACTTAGTTCTTATATCAAATTAAATGTGTACTTTCTCCTTAAACTGTCTTTCCTGCTCGCTTCTCATGCATATGTATAGAAAATCTTCAATCATGACTTCAATCAGTGTGGCGGATATGGTGAATATTTTGATAGTAAGAAACATTCCCTCGAACATTCCTTACATTTATGCTATAGCGCAGTCGAGGGGGTAACCACTTCAGAGATTCCTTGAAATTCCACTGAGATTTCTTAAGATTTCTAAAGATTCCCAACGATATTCATAGAAAGATGAACCCCCAAGGGGTAGCCATTCCAAAAAATTCCAACATTCCCTGAGATTTATTCATAAAGTATTACAATGATTTCCATCGAGATTCCCAACGAGTGGTTAACCCCTCGCAAGCGCAGTGCTTAGCAAATCAGCTAACTTTTCCTCTTGTCATTTTACTTCAGTGGCATCAAATGATTGAAAGACACCATCCGGACCATCCCTACGACTGATCATACCTGCGACGTTTTAAGGCACTTCTTGTAGGCAAGTCCACGATCTGTGTAAAAATATCTTGCCAAGAACGAATTTTGCAGACAGAGTGTCCCAGAATAGAATGACTCATTGCAGCACCTGGCTCTTTGGCGTCACGTTCATTGGCGCCAAAATGTCCACAGTCGCTTAGTTGTCAATGCCCCATTGACTGTTTATTGCGCGAACACTCAGAGTCCAAGCATGCTATATGAAATTCAGGTTAATTGAGGATATAGGTAAGCAGTGCTGGATTAACCATTAAGCTAAATAAGCTATATAGCTTAGGGCCTACGCTCTGAAGGGGCCCCAACGTAAAAAAAAATTAGGAAATATGGAGATTTTTACGGAATTAGTGAAATTTTGAAATATTCGGCTCGCTCGCAAACAGGTTCCATTTTATCCTTTTCCCCCCACATTCTCCTTCGCTTGGCACTAAATGACAAAAATAATAAAATGAAAGGGCCAAGAAATCGAGTCTATAGCTTATAGGGCCTCATCGAAGGTTATAGGATAGGTATAAGATTAAGATTAAGGATGTGATATAGGAAACAGGTGAAAATGCATTCAATTATGTAGACCTCAAACTCGTGTTCGTTGGTTTTGGTTCGATTTAGACTAAAACGAAAATGGGGGTGCAAGTGAAACCCCTCGAAAAAAATCTGGACTGCCTGGTTGCTATGCATGAAAAGACGCTCCTGCCCTTATTTGACCTTTGGGCGAACACTAATTAACGCACTTAATTATATGTGCGTATAATACACAATAACAGATGTTGTTAAATGATTGAAAAAACAGCGCTCTCTTATCTGATACTTATTTGCCAGTCGTCTCGCTCAGGCTTCTAAAATTTCATGGCGGTAGGATCTGACCTTATCAGAAACTAAAGTGGCACTGAAACTGCGAATCTTTAAAGTTACTTACAATATCTTATTTCATTGCCATATTCTTCGCATGCAGAAGGAAGATCTATGTGATATCGCTATCCTAGCGATGTATAAAATAAGGTAGGTAGGTAGGTACACCCCGCCGGTACATGCACCCAGTCGCCCAGTGGGAAATCCTTTTCCCATTCATATTAGAAACAAAGTGAAGAACTGATGATGCTTGTTCTCACTTATCGGAATGGTGAGCATAGAAGGGAACCGACAGTCGTAGGCGCGTCGTTCATTAGCACCTGATTCCCATACCAACTCTGCATGCCGTCTCGCACGAGTCTCTGGGCACAGAATGCTTATAAATATGAATAACATGCACTACATTCTACCTTTTAAGTTTTCAGGAGATAATGGAAATGCAAAAGAAATCAAATAAGTTACTTGGTTTCTTTGAAAGAAAAAGGAAAAGTCTTAAAAGATACAAGTACTAATGATGTTAAAAAAATCTCTCTTAGCCCTAACTCGAAAGAAGTAGGCCCGAAAACGCCTCTGCGTGAGCCTTGATGACTGGGAGAAACTTGAATACGTAATCTGAGTGTGTGGTCACTGACAAAGCCGGGCTTGGCAGTTCTGTGTGAACCTCCTTTGAAATTTTAATTAGGAAAGCTTCATCTCCATTCACATTCACATTAAATAACCAGCCCTCGATGTGAGGACTGAGTTCCCCTGGGTTTGGTGTGGGCACTGGCAACATTTTGTCATCCCATCTCCACCGTTGGCGAAAGTTACGTGACCGCAGTTCATGTTACCGGTCAACGCCAGAATCCGAATGCTTTGTGAATTTGGATCGGGTTTCTTTGTGGTCAGACATCTCGCCGATCAGGCTACTCGACTTTGTCCTTTTAGTTTTAGTGTTGTATAAACTGCCCATTGAAATATTCGGTCCTCCTTTTCTGTTTCATCAGGAAAATTGTCTAACTCCTTTCTCTCTTCTTGACTTCTGCAGGCGGGACTCGAGGCAGCTGGAGCGCGGTCATGTGAAGCCCCAGTGAGCCCAGTCCTTGGCGATGATTCGCTGGCTTGTGATGGTGCTGCTGCTGGGCGCTACCCGGCGAGCGCTTTGTGGTGAGTTCCTCAAGATGTTTTCCCAGCACCCGGACCCATGCTACGATGAGGACCGGCCGAAGCGTTGCGTCCCAGACTTCGTGAACGCAGCTTTCGGACATCCTGTGCAAGCTACAAGCGTCTGTGGCCTCAATGGCCCCGTCAAGTATTGCGACGCGATGGATCCTTCTGCCTCTGGTAGTTGCCACGTTTGTGATGAGTCAATACCGAAGCGTCGTCATCCTGCTTCCTACTTGACCGACCTCAATAACCAGAGCAATGTCACCTGCTGGCGGTCAGAGCCCATCGCCAACCCTCCCTCCCCGAACGGACCTCCAGACAACGTCACCCTCACACTAGCACTCGGAAAAAAATACGAGCTGACTTATATAAGTCTACAACTATGTCCACGAGCTGCGAAACCTGACTCTATTGCCATCTACAAAAGTCTGGATTATGGAAAAACCTGGCAACCATTCCAGTTTTACTCCAGTCAGTGCAAGAAAGTTTATGGTCGTCCCAATAGAGCGACCATTACGAAGGCCAACGAGCAAGAGGCGCTTTGCATCGACTCACGTCGGTTTTCTCATTCCGAGAATAGCGCTGTGGCCACACGGATTGCATTCAGTACACTGGAAGGGCGACCCAGCGCCAATGACTTCGACAACAGCCCAGTTCTGCAGGACTGGGTTACAGCCACTGATATCAAAGTCATATTCAACCGGCTAAACTTCCCGGTACAACCAAAAGATGACGGCAAGCGACTGAAGTATGATTTGCGACGTTTCGAAGCAAAATCACGGCTCTTTACTGAAGAAGATGACGATGAAGATGATGAGTTTGACGATGAAGACGAAGATGACGATCTTATCCAAAAGGATCTCAACAAGATTCCCAACCCGACGAAAATACCGCCGCCAGTGGCCGCAGGTCTCGCTGAGGCAGTGGGATCTCCTCTGGTGACCAACAGCCTGGTGGCCACCCCAGGTACTTCCGCAGTCAGTTACCAGTATGCCGTCTCTGACTTTGCGGTGGGCGGTCGCTGCAAATGCAACGGTCATGCCAGTCGTTGCGCCCCTGGCCGCGATGGGCAACTCTCGTGCGACTGCAAGCACAATACGGCCGGACGCGACTGCGAACGCTGCAAACCCTTCTTCTTTGACCGGCCCTGGGCAAGAGCAACCGAGAGGGACGCCAACGAATGTAAAGGTGAGTCTTTCTTGACATTTCCTGAAGATGCATGTGGAATGGGGATATAGCCAACCCGGCAAATATCGAAATACAGATCTGACTCTAATGTCCCGTTTAGAAGGGGATATTTCTAATAAATAGGGTATTACTGAAGCCTGGGGTGCCTCTTTTCAAAGCACTCCGCGTCCGGTGTGAAGATCGTTCATTGTTCGGAAATTTTTGGGCCGTATTTGTACAAATACCTACTTACTATCCGTCATAATAGGACCGATATCAAGTCCCTTACAATGATTGTTGTGGTTGGTGTTTAGAAATGAAACTATCCGTCTTCGTACTATTCTGAAAATTGGAACAGAAACATCTGCTGCTATTTTACAGTTAAATGATCGTAATTGACATATTTTCGGTTTTTCGTCGATGAAGGGTGGCTGGCGGGGGCCCTTCTCTTCTAGGGCTGTTATGCTAAAAAGTGATTTGCTGCATTTGTGCCATCATATGACTATATACATATATACTTCAATTCGACGTACACCAGATTATAGGTAGGTACATGTTTGCAATTGTAGTGGTGTCCTTTCAGCTGTCTTACCATACCATTATTTTGCAGTGCTTTCTATTTTCCAACATTCGGCTGCGTAGAAATCACGCACTGCTATGAATCACAGGTCGATTTGCACTGATGTAATGTGATGAAGTGATAATTAGGAGTTTTCGGAAATTTCAATACAAAGAGATGTGATGCAATATCGCACTGACCCAAAAGCCACAGACACAAAACAAACTAATTTGCGAAATAGGGTGATGCTACGTACGACTGTCTAGTATGGTTGTCGGAATATTTTCTCTGATTTGATGTAATTTATCATATAGAGTGCGCTCCGCCGTCCTGGGTCGGTTGAATCGACCCGTGTGGGTCGTCATATTGTGTGGAGTATGCCTCTGCCTCCCCCGGGTCCATACTTCTTAACATTGTTATTATACAACAATTAACTTAAATTGGATGGTGGTCTGTTAGAAGACTGGATGAGCAATGGTAAGCCTAGGCGTGGAGGTGCCCCAGAGCGGCCCCAAATTTGAAACAAACCTGGACGTGGGTAAACATCCCGCTTGTTACCGACTATAAAACGGTTTCGGTCACGGTAAAAAATCGTTATAGCTCATTAAACGCATTAGGCGACTTTCTTCCTTCATGGTTTACAGGGGCGGCAATGGAATATCAATGAGAGTTTAAGGAACACCCACTTCGTATGCATGGGCTTTCTTGAAATAAATACGGCACAGTCCACGGGGCTAATTAAGGTGATCGCATTGGTGTATAAGTATATTACCCATCAATTAGGGGAGACAATGAAACAACACCAATATGATTGTTTTTATTCCTATAACTGAAATTGCATAGAGAAGTGAAGTCTGTCTGATAGGATCTAATCAGCGTTTTTTTTTTTTTTTTTTCCTCTTTTAATGGCCAAACAACGTTATACAAGCCAACAACAAATGCCTAAACTGGCGCACACATGGACAAACACAAACCAAATATAAGGACAGATAGATAATTTAGGTGCTGCTCCCAGCCACGGCGTCGACGACTGCCCGGTACACCTCGAAGGAGGGGGTCCCCAGCACCTCGTTCAATCTGTAGGGAGGTTGCACTCCTCGTTCGCGCAGAATTCTCAACAGCTTCCCCCTATGATCTCTGGATCGTGTGCAGTCAAAAATTATGTGTTCAGGGGTCCCTTCCGCATGTCCGCAAGGGCAGGCTGCCGACGAGATGAACCCAAAACGGGCGAGATGACTAGGGGCAGAGGTATGCCCCAGTCGTAACCTGCACAGTGTCGTGATTACTCTCCTGGGTGCCTTGAATGACTTGAACCACGGTATAGTTGAAACAGTGGGCTGAATTGTCGATAAATTTGTTGGCGTTGGTCTAGATGTCCAAGTCAACTGCCATTCTTGTATCCTTTCCCTCCGGGCAGCAGCTATTACATCACTGGCAGGTGGTTTGATCTCCAGTGCAGTGCCCCTGTCGGCGCCCAATTTTGCCGCCTCGTCCGCCTCCTCATTCCCTCTGATACCGTGCGTTAAAGCACTGATGGTTCTGAAGTAATAGGACACTTTGAACATGTCCAGGTTTTTTCTCAAGGAAGGAACTTTGGGGGGGGGGGGGGGAGCAGAGAAGTAGAAATACCCCATTCCCTCATATCGTATCCGTTAAGCAGATGCAAAATTTAGTAAAAGTAAAATTAAAAATTAAAAGTGCCATTGAAATCTAAAATTCATTATGTTTTTTCGATTACCTAAATGTAAAATGTTATGTACTTACTAAAAAGTTTTACCTCCCCAAGTACAGCGGTAGGTAGGTATATTACGCTCTGCTTCCTCGACCTCAGCTTGGGTTAAATGAAATAAGCTTGAATGACAACAATCCTTTATCCGCGAAGGTCCAAAGTGTAGGAAGCCGTCATTAGTTTGCATGTAAATAACGAGTTTAGCTTCTAGAAACGGATTAGAATCGTACGTACAGGTTTGAATGTCTAGTCTATTAGCAGAGATGAGATGAAGGAACGTTGACAATGGCCTTTCCCGACTGATTTCCCTTGGGTGAAGCCAACAATCAGGAGACCTGCCGCTGCTGCCGCTGCTGCTGCTACCAGCATAGACAGTGCTCATCCAATTTTGGTGCCCCCGAACTTTTAATGAACCACTCTAAACTTGAAAATGGAGCCTTTGTGTGTGCGATATGGATAATAATAAGGGCTCCAGCAGGTAATCACAGCAGAAAAGCTAAATAAGTTCTGAAAAGGTAATGTAGTTAAAATGAAGAGGAAACTTAATAGGGATCGCTGTGCATGAGAATATAGGTATCTGTCCTAAATCCAGTTAAGTCCGTATACCTACTTCTATTCAGGAACCTGTTCCTGAAGAAACAGACATTTCTTTTCTACAGTTTTTTGAATACAACGCATGACTTGCTATGCTAAATTGAAACCAGGCACATTTTTTTGTCGCTCTGCCATTATTCTTTTTTTGTTGCTTGACTCAATTGTCACAGAAATAAAAGGCTTTAGGGCGTGAGTGTTGGTTGGGCTGGTCCACCACAACACGGCTTTGTGACGGGCAGGTGGTTGGTTCTAGGCCTACAAAGACCAAACCGGCTATGCAGCTGTCAATACAAATTGTGTTACCTTACCTGGGTACTCGTTTGTACCTGCGCGCCATAAATCCTTCAATCACAGGCGTGAATGCAACCCAGACGTCACCCTGTCTGCCCCAGCCACTGCTCATTTCATTATTTTCTGTTTTTGCAGAAATAAGTTGTTGACTCGTTGGGAAACGACTTGTAAACTGATCAATGTGTTGGTTACGACGAGTTTAGAACAACAAAACACACAGAACTTAGAAAATGGAACAAATTTGCGTTCGAGAAAACTTTAACAATCAAAGTGAATACGAATAATACGATCTTTAGTCCTCAATATATATGATACATCCTTGCTAATAAAACAATGTGGGGTTGTTTGTTTGTTGGGTCCGTTTGGTAAGGGAGGAAGTAGCTGATGGGGAGGGTTGCAAAATGGACTTGATACTTGATGATGTCGTGAAAGTTAGGGAACTTATCTCTTATTTCTTTTTACTTCACTCTATTTATATGCTGTTGGTTCCGTCAACTTCAAGGTTTCCTAACATTAACTGTAAACGTGCATGAAGTCTTGTTAATGGTGTAGTTAGATATTGTAAGATACCTTAGGTATATCTATAATAGATGATAATAAGGAATATATAGGTACGTAGGTATAATTCATATAAACATGCATACCTATATAAAGTAACAAAAAATGGATAGTATAATCGCCTACTCCATTTAGAGGAAAGATCTTGAGGAGGGTTCTCATTTAATAACATGGACTGGGGATACAGTATATACAGGGAAAATTTAGAAGTTAGTTCAAAAGAAAGTGCAGGTTCCAAATGCTCCATGCAGCCGCTCGGGGCCTCACCCCATGCCCCTCTTTAAATTAGGCCTTCATTATAATGGGTAATTTCAGGCCCCGAAAAGAAAAAAACCAGCTTTACGCCATACAATAAATTTTAAAATTAGCAAACAATAAACAATAATATTCCGAAACTTTAGAACCCCCCACAGTAGCCGGGCAAGGAGTGAGATCCCGAACGACAGGTTTTTAAACCGTTACAATAGTGGCAAAATACCAACATATTCATGTCTTCGTGGGCAACCAGCATTAAAACAGTTGTTTGCTTTTGCACTTTAAACATTATTTTATTATAACTTGTAATAACTCCTGTTTAGAATCAACAGAAATAGTTGGGCGGAACCAAAAATGAGGTAAATCCATCCGGCGGGTGGGGGTGGGGGTGGACAGGAAGGAATCCCCGGAAATAATAAGTTGGAGCGAGGTGAAGCGATGTTGGCTCCCCCGAGGGCCGTAAGGGTGGCCACCCTCCCCCGCTGTACACAGATCTCCCCATTCCCCACCTCTCTTGCGTCTAGCAGCCAATCTCCTCAGGCCTTTCATTTTTATGGACTCCCAGGAAATTCGTAACTTGTGCCTTCCATTTGTAGGGTGGCGGTGTGATAGGTCCCTCGAGAGGTTCCATGGGTCCTTGCGGCCTTAACTTCTTCTCAGTCTCTTCTCAGCCTTCTCTCCACCATGATATTGCTTTATACAAATTCTGAGGAATCCTAGCATTTCCAGTTAAGCTAGGGAATATCATATCCTAGGAATGAAGGGAATCTTCTTTGATTGGTGAAGAACTTAATGCGGCACTGGCAGCCACTGAGGCGGAAGGAGGGCTGAGAAACATGAATCGATTTGAGTCGAGTCGATTGAGTTGGATTAATAGTACGGGGGGATGGGGAAGGTGAGGAGCTATCAGTCACCTGGGCACATCACCCCACATCACACCCCACCTCTCTCCCTTATAGTAGCCTTGTGCACTTTAATCCGTCCGCTCGTCAAATCTTCACTCCTGTACGGTACCTTTACAGATACCAAATTCTGTGATTGCAAATGTGGGGTTACGGGTGGTGAATCCCGCAGTAACTCAGCAAACCTCTCCTCGCACTGCACTGTGTACCTAGTCCTATCTAAGTCCCCAGCCTGTTGTCCGTCCCAAAAGGAGAAAAATTAGGTACAGGCAAGGGCTGTAGGCAAGTCTAACCTACTTCCACCCACCACAGTCCAAAATTATTTTGAAGTTTAGAGTTTAGTTTTTAGTTTAGATTCAAACTGAAGTTGGAAATGATATACGTACCTACTTCCACTTCACTCCACTTCTAGATGTGTTGCCTGTCATATTGTATATCTCCTACAAATATTACTTATTTAGGAACCCCTTAGCGTTGCGAGTAAGTATAATTACACGAGATGTAAAAGATGTAAAATGGACGTTCCGTTTATATTGTATATGTTAGAAGCACCCCCTAGCCTCAAGCCCACTCGCAACCCCTGTGGGATCTTGAGATATTTTCACAGTGTAAACTCGCCTTCAGGGAACGTGTATCTTTGTGCAATACAAATATAAATTTAGCAGTTGAGCAACCCCATGCAATACAGTCGCGCGTTCATCTTTCCACCCTCAGTTTACTCATGGACGGGGCTTGCGGGGTTCGGCGCATTTTGTCAATACTGCGACGGTGTGTACTGTCAGTGTAACTGTTGTGCAGCTCGTTCATCCGGAATAGCCTTTGTAGGCGTCTGCTGTCCGTCTGTCCGTCTGTCCTTCTCTCTTGTCGGCCTCCCGCCTCAGGCTCTCATTCGCTACACCGTGTCAATACGCGAGACGCTGAATCCGACACGATTCCTCGAACAACTAACAACTGCCTCATATATATGACCACATTTCAACGAGAGTTGAGTCTGTTTCGGGATTTTAAATTTTACTCGAATATAGTTTGTTTTTATACAATTTGAAAGTTGCCTACGTCATATACCTAATATTGCGAAAAAGTTAGTGGAGTAGCAAAGAACTCTCTCATCTACTTCTTCTTCTTGATTCGGCACTGTCTGACCTGATTGATGACCTCAGGGGTGAAGCAAATTCAAGGTAACGAAAATAAAGCAAAAGAACTCGAAATTGCCACCACCGGCGATACATTAGCGGCCCATTCGACAACTCTTCCAATCTCTGCGCCAGCCTCCAGAGAGTAATCCGACTGCTATGGACGATATTTCACACGATTTCCGAATCCCCGCCTCTGGCCATGCATTATCGTGCTCGTTCGACGTCGCAAAATGGAAAGGTTGTGAAAATTACTGCAAAAACATTTTTGAAGCCTGCCAGCATCTTAGGTGTATGCCTATATGGGTAGATAATTTCCACATTGCGCCTATAAATATATTGTATTCTATATAATTATATGTATGGCCACCCTCACCTTAGTCTTCTCCCTACAGTGTGCAATGGAGTCGCCTAGTTGTATATTTTCTATAATGAACTTCATTATACCTTCAGTGCATGGGGACGATAAATCAGTACCAGAAAGAAGTGCCTTTCCCTATCGTGCTCTGTATGTTCCTGCATGCCTTTCAAATAGAACCAGACAGTTGAATGGAGTAGAACCAGTTTCTGATATTGAAGCGTTTACTCTGTCAGCTACTGTCTTTCGCAAACTTTTGTTTGATCCAGGATCCAGTCGTGTTTCCCGTCATGAGATACCTATAGTCTGTACAGGTGCTCTGAGTCTTCGCGCCAGCTCCTGGGTACGAGCGAATGTTACTCTCTAGTAGGTAGCTTGCAGATTCATCTTCTTTTCGCCCCCCCCCCCCCCCCCCCCCCCGCTAGTGACGTGACCATTGGTTCACACCATTGCTCGTATGGTAGGTGACCTTTAGTTGACTTAGCACTGCATGAAAACTAGAAGTTTAAGTGATACTTAGCCTGTGTTTTATGATGATCCGTCCACTCAGGGACGTTCCCTACCAGCGGTCACGTGAATGACACCCCGGGACGTCACGCATGGACGTTTTGCTTCAGCCGTGACGCTCAACACCTCTACATAGCTTTGTGGGACCCGAGTCCGCATGCTCACTGTTGCAGATAAGCTCACCATAGCACTGCTTCCCTAACAGACTCGCACCTCGGACTATCCTCGAACCGCCTACACCTAGCTGCCAGGGACAGTGTAATGTTCTGTAACGTGAAGCAATTATTGACGGGGAGCGTCCTCAGCACGCAACGACCACGCACTGCTTCCCAAATCACGTGAAATAAAGGGCAATGGTCGCACTTGACTTGCCGCATTTGTTACGTGAACTATTTGGAATTTGACAACACCTATTTTCTAACCATAATTCTATTATTACGAGAAAGTAAAAAATATTAACGTCATTCGTCTTGTCTGACAAATCGTTGAGGCACTTAAGCACACAGGTTGTCGGAGGAATCCAGGAGTGCTGCCACTCCCTTGCCTTCTATAGGTCACCCCTCAGGTGTCATGCACTTCATAACATCAATGCCAAAGTAATTTATAATAGGTAAATATAGGTATAGGTACCAATCAGCAGGTGCATTCCAAAATGTTACTTACTTACACATTAGTTTGTGTTGATATTGTAATCTATGGAAAGGCAATACTCGCAGTATATTGCACGCCCGCTGTTCCCTTTTCCGGAAACCAGCAAACCCGCGGAGAGCCGCGAGTCCTTGATATGGCAGACGCAAAGCTTTCCGCCGCCTAATACATCTCCTTATCTCAGCTGGGGAAAGGGGGTGCTCCCCTACATTCCCCCATCCTCTATCCTTCCCCATAGATATGCTGGGCTTACCATCTTGCCGCAGTATTCCCTTCTATACTTCAACAAAATTCTGTAACTATTCATCTGGGATACCTTAATTGTGAAAATGTTCTGGGGAAATATTCAGTAGTCTCCTACGAAAGATCTATCAGAAAAAATTAAGATATTTTCTGAGTATGGTCACTATTTTCAAATTTGTAATTTGTAAAAAAAAATCGACTGGGCTTTAAAAGAAGCGTGAAATATTGTCGCGTCCAATACACAACCAGGCTTGAGTAGCTTTGAGTGGTCCGAGGGATTTTTTTTTCGAGCTCCCCGCTGTGGCGTTCCCGCGCGCCCCATTAGCCCCCACGCCCGTGCATTGGATGGTCCTCCATATATCATGCGTGTCTATTAGGCCAACTTGGATATTAGTTTGAGTGGGGGACGCGTTTGGGCAAAGGGCGGTGTTATTTCAGCCCCCGGCAGGCTGACCCACCTGCTCTCACTTTATATACCTACCTATATGCCTACCGACGTAATCGTCCCTCGTAAATCCTCTGCGGAAAGTGTGCTATTGCCAGTTATTCCATGTTTTTATACGCACTTTCCCATTTTTCCGGAATGTAGAACTGATATAGTAAGTAAAAGTATGTAAGTATAAGTAAAACGCTGCATGTACAGTTAGTGTATATGGATGTGTGCTGTGTTTTGGTGCTTACCTATAAATATCGTATGTGAATGATCATATTAAAATATTAATATTAATGGAGGAGGTTGGAAGGCCACCTCCATGTGCTGCGGAGCTGCAGAGCAGCAGAGAAGAGAAGAAACTATAATTACGGTTGAAATCGGGGAAGACTCTTTTCACAAGCAGAGTCTCTGACTACTTACAAATTAGCGTTATATCATATCAGATAAAAACTTCACAGAAAAATACCTACTTCTCCTACTTAGAAAAGGGCAAATTCTTTCGCAGTAATTATCCATCCCCGTCTCGCAAGAAGGGTCGTCAGTTTGTAGTCTACATAAATACATTCAAACATTCAAATCTGTGGTGCCTCTTGCGTATTTACATGTCATAACGTACTACAAAGGGAAAACTGATTGTCGAGAGTCAGCAACAGCAGTCCATGTTTGTTACATTTCCATACTAACAGGCTCTTTTATAACAAGGGCCGAACCGCGGTTTCTGTAATTGGATGTTAACCGACTTCCCCTCCATTTATACAAAGGGTGTGGCAACATTTAATATGCTTTCCTGGCAGGTGCAGACATCAGCAGTCACGCAGTTCATTTCGCTGCTTTGTCTTTGACCAACTTTGTTGGATAGTTGGATACATACCATTATGCTTATTTCTTCTTCGGCTTACCTACGAATGGATAATACATAGATATTTACCATAAATTGTATACCTACTGGATCTGCAGCATTTTGACGCATAAAAATGGTAATATAGAGGTAGATATAATTAATTTTGACTTGGTTAAAATTTACAATAAAAAGAAAAAATGCGTAAATTTTAATTGAGAAGCAGAGAAATGAAAAATTAAGAGCACCCTGTACGTACTGGCTCTTACTGTCGAGGTGGTTACTCCTGCAAGGGTGGGTTTTCATTTGTACTGCCAGGTGCGCAGTACTTGACCTGGCGTGAACCCCCGTAGAAAGGTGGAACCTTCCCCTTCCAGTCAGAATCTTTGTTAAAACTTAAACGTTTAAAATCACATGTCACGAAATAAAGGCTGGCAATTATTACATCATCTGCTATTTTAAATGCTAAATGTCCGTAAATGCTATAGAGTTCGTCTCGTCATAAGTTAGGTATTTATGTATGAAGTGAAGTACCTACCTACCCGAGGGTTTAACCACTCGTTGGGAATCTCGTTGGGAATCATTGGAAATCATTATGAAATCTCAGGGAATCTTGTAATTTTTGGGAGTGGTTACCCGTTCGGGGTTCATCTTTCTATGAATATCGTTGGGAAACTTTGGAAATCTTTATGGAATCTCAGTGGAATCTCAAGGAATCTCTGGAGTGGTTACTTCCTCGTACCTACCTATGATCTTATAGTGAAGCCGACTTATGGTGAGCAATATTGGAAGCCATGGCTTTCAGTTACTTGGCCAGTGTGACTGTCATTGGAAAAACGCTAGTCCACTTCAAATTATTCCTTTCGGAATATACCTGGGCTTGGCACTACAGTGTGTGAATCTTCATTTTGGTATTGGTATATTATTCAAGTCTTCTGGATGACAGGGCATGTCTAGTGATGTGGCTCGTATCCTGACTGAACAGTATCTCACATACACGTATTTTGGTTTGATGCCGCATCAGTCGCGCCTGAAAAGGTTCTGTGTTATTGTTTCACAGCCATTACAAAGTATAAATTTAATTTAGGCTCGGAGTGTGAACGGCAGCATTGTGTTGCTGACTGACATGTAGACATGTTCGAATGTGCGAGGGTTAATCATGTTATGTGCTGGATCATCGCATGTTGCTTTATTGCTGGCAGAAGTGACGAGTGGTGACTATACAAATACAATGAGCATAATATGCTATACAATGAGCGTAATATGCATGTTTCGGTTCAACGAAGACCGCGCTTGGTAACATGAATTATTAATTTTCATTTGACGATAAGGAAATGCCTTTATTTGCCCACATTTTATGAGTATTATGATAATTAAAATTTTATTTGGCGCCCCACCGCATATCTTAGCCAACCACACGTAAAATTGGGTTGGTATCTTCCTGGTCCCTGTGTTGACAACATTTCTCTTTCAACTTGACAGTGATGTGGCTATAGCAGTTTGGCTTAGACCTTCAAGCTTTATACCTATTCCATAATATTCTTTAAATATTATTTTCTCTTACAAATATTGAGTTGGTCGCAGGACTTTGCATGAGCTCTGAAGCAAGTTGTACCTACCAACCCAAGTTCAATTCCTGATTATTGGTAGTGAATCTTGCATCAAAACCGAGGGGGTAACCACTCCAGAGATTCCTTGAGATTCCACTGAGATTCCATAAAGATTTCCAAAGATTCCCAACGATATTCATATAGAAAGATGAACCCCGAAGAGGTAACCACTCCAAAAAAATTTCAAGATTCCCTGAAATTTTATATAGATTTCCAATGATTCCCAACGAGATTCCCAACGAGTGGTTAACCCATCGATCAAAACTCAAATGTGGTTTTTCCGACCATACTTAAAGATTTTTTCGAACAAAGATTGTGGAATGATCCCACGAAAGGTGGGACCATGTACTCCACTCTACACTCTTGCCTTTCTAGGACAGTAAGTATATAGCACCACGGAGATTCTTTTTTCCATAAGTAGGATCTTATAACGGAAATAATGGTCGCCTCCGTCCCAAATCACGTCACTTCGCAATAAGAAGAATGGAATAGTGTGATAGCAAATTGTCTCAATAAAAGGAGACTATGCACCGCTTCATTCCCCCTCGTCGCTTAGAAATAAGCCATGGGAAATGTTCTGGAAAATAGGAGGCTTTCAAAAGTTATGGGGATCGGGCGCGAGCTGGGGCGCAGGAGTGAATCCATTGAAACACAATTAGCCAAGAATTCTTTCTGTTCTTCTGTTCTTCTGTTCTTCACTCTTCTGGAAGGCACCAAAGCCCCTTAAGCCTCCTAAGCTGCTGCGTCTCCCCCATCGACTGGGGATAATCGTCATTATTCACCTGGTTGATCCCATTACGTTTTTTGTAGTTTCTGCATGTTAAATAAAGGTACAATTACTTCAGATAATTTTTATTTGAATTGGGGGCTGTAAATGTACCTATCGAAAAAAATTTCAACTTGAATGAGCACGAGGGTTCAACTTTTGGTACATACGTCTTCTTCCTCCTTCCTCTCCCTACATGAAGGTAAACTCAAGAATTCGCATGAAGGATCAAAGAATCAAAGAATGCCACACTGAGAACGTATAAAGATCCATCCAATCCGAGGGGTTGGTAATCTCGTTGGGAATCATTGGAAATCTTTATGAAACTCAGGGAATCTTGGAATTTTTTGGACTGGTTACTCCTTCGGGGTTCATGTTTCTATGAATATCGTTGGGAATCTTTGGAAATCATTATGGAATCTCAGGGAATCTCAAGGAATCTCTGGAGTGGTTATACCCCCTTGATCCAATCCATCCAACATACAATGCGTCTGCTACAGTCACGAGGAGCTGGGAATTTTGAGAAATGGGTTATCATTCGAATTTGTTACTAAATCCTACCTTACACCAGATACCTAAAACTATGTAAATCTCACCGCAGTCGCATCGCGGCTGTGTGGGCTGCGCCTTACCCTGTACGCGACCTCAAGACAAAAGGTTGGTGGGTGTACCTGTAGGTAACTAATCCCCATTCATGCCTTCACAGCTGCTGGAACCTGAAATGGTGAGGTGTTCTTCGTGGACATCGATACGCCGACCCCCCGCACTTACGATTATTGCCATGACAAATATAACCAACGTGGTATAACAATTAAATGGAAACATGATCACCTAAATGCAGCCTCAATAAAGAAGTACCTAAGAATATTCTGTACATATGTAAAAGTGAAATGCCCGTGAAACAAAGCAGGGCTTGTTATTTGTATGTGATGCGGATATGCCCCAAGAGTCAGACCTGTAGGTACGGCAAAGAAAAGAGGGCGCGATAACATTGGCGCCACCCGGGAGATTCTCCGACAAAGAGAATGTATCGTAGTTGTTCTGTCAAATTTAAACGACTCTAACAAGTGCATAAACTATCTTGAAAGAGGAGGCATGTGGAAATTCCACATGAAGTGATTGAGGAACAATTAAAGAATTCGACGGAAACATGCAGACTGGATGGCTAATGGCTCACAAAGGGTTCCGTTCCGTCACCCATTCAAACATGATTTGGGAGGTCTGAAAGTTACGACGCTTTCCATACTTGCCGTGCGTATAGCTAGTACTGGCAAAGTAGGTAAATATCTACTTACAGCTCCCATACCTAGAGAATAAATTGTAAAAACCACCAAAAAGAAGGTTTAACTAGTGGTAGAGTAGTAACATATAAGAAAAGCTTGAGTGACGTGGCTGAAGTCGGCGAAGTCGTTTTTTTTCTCTTTTTTTTCAGACAATAAAATGATACGGAAAGTCAAGAAATGTGGGAGGCTGTAGTGTGGTACTGATACAGATCGCACCCTATGGCGCACAAAAAAACGCGGCTAATGAAAGCGACCTCCCTGCCCTTCATTATCTATTGAAATCAATTTGAAAAGGTGCAACCCGCATTCCAGACCCGTGAATATCGGCCGATAACACGATAACATCAGCCTCCTCATCTGAGGGTAGCTGGTGGATTGCTCGTGGCTCGTACCTATACCGACCTTCTCAGTCTCACAATGAAGTAAACGTAAAATGTCACGATGAAGTGGGAACTGCAATAATTGATGGATAACCTTGAAAAGTGGCAAAAGAGGTTGCTGATAGATGCTTTATGATATTTTGTATTACTTACATACTTAAAAATTACGGGCGTTGTATACAAAAGTGTAATAAAACGTGCATGTAGTTTGTGCGTCAACCGACACTCCACCGATCAACTGATATGCTTTATATTCGGTATGGGCGTATCCCCACGACTAAAAGGAGCATAAATTCCCGATTAAGGTGATTTCGGAGTAAAGACGTAAGTCTTTTAACCCTCTTCGATCTCTATATCTTCACATCAGTAAAACATGACGTTTGCGGTAAATATTTCCGTTATTTGCTAAGCCTGTAGCAGATGCGACCGACATGTTTTACCACCCCCACCACATTGATTATTGGTTTTAGGTGAACAGCCGCCATTTTCGATCAAAGCCTTGGTGAATTGGTTGTGACAGCTTAGCTGATGCAAGTAATCCTAAGCACGTGGTGGTTACCCTGTACCCTGCCCCATCTACAGAGTACGGATAACTGCTGTCAGGGGCAGGAAAGGGGAATGCAAAAAGTCCAACGTCGTTACTCATCGAGAGTGGACAAAGAATTTTTTTGCAAGGGATGTCGTAAGGGATTAAAAATACGCTACATTTAAATTTTACTTTTCTGGAGTTGTTCCTATAGCAAAAACCTCATTATTTTTTGTGCTTTCTCGCAAGTTGGGTCTGGTCAGAATTTGATTTTAAGGTTGCAACGGTTTAAAAACCTGTCGTTCGGGATCTCACTCCTTGCCCGGCTACTGTGGGGGGTTCTAAAGTTTTGGATTATTATTGTTTATTTGTTTGCTAATTTTAAAATTTATCGTATGGCGTAAAGCTGGTGTTTTTATTCGGGGCTTGAAGTCACCCATCATAATGAAGGGCTAATCTAAAGAGGGGCATGGGGTGAGGCCCCGAGCGGCTGGGGCTTCTGGAATCTATATTTTCTTTCGGATTAACTTTCAAATTTCCCGTTATCTACTATACCTCCCGTTCATGTATTAAATGAGAACCCTCAAGAACTCAAGATCTTTCCTAGAAATGGAGTAGGCGATTATAAGGTTCACATGAAATGAGTTGTGTCTATGGTGCCTGTTGTATTGTATTGTACCTATAGGTATGTAAACCTATCGAATCATTTGGAATGAAGGTTAGGATCCGTAGAGATTTGTAATCTCGGTTTTAGGGTATAGGGATATGTAGTAATGGAACCAAAAATGGTCGTCAGTGAAGACGGGAGAGTATAATATACTAGTAGTGGTGCTCGGGGCTGGAGATCTGGGCGAGACAGATGTCAGTGTTTTCGCGATTCAAAAGCGGAGCCTTAGGGCTTCGCGTCAGTCGACACGTGCCTAGCTTTTTATTCTGTCTGCCTCTCATTTACACATTCTAATTACTTGCTAATCCCTCAACTATTTTCAATTAAATTTGGGAACGATTGCGAACCTACCGTGTTTGCTGCTATATACCCTTCACTTGCACAGCAACTCCTCAACCTCAACTCGTAATGCATACTTGGGTTTAACGCTGGGTGTGGTTCACTTGAAAAAAATGTGGTCGAATGCACGGCTGGGATAGAGGTTCGCCGTGACAACCATGTTTACCTTATATCGGGTGAAAAGTTCTGGGTTAATTAAAACTACCATAGTTTGACAATGAGTGGACCGAAGCAAACATATTTCTGGTGCAGGGATTTGAACCCAGACCTCCCAAGACTTTGCAGGACTGTCCTGATATGAGGTACAAAAGGGGGAAAAACGGGGAAAATATATAGGTGGGAGGGGGAGAACGATGAAATCTATAAAATCTGCGCGATAAAATGAAATTTCTTGATGTTCTCTGCAATTTGTAGTCAAGATGAAATTGCTTATTTCTGTGTTCCCCGCCAACATCTCGTTATAACCTCGAAACCCGAATCCTATACAAATTGCTTGCCACGTAATTTTGTGTAAGTGAAGGTAACGCCTCGGAAAGTTGGTGTTGATTGAAAACCAAAAGCCGCACAGATTTAATTTGCGTGCGTGTCTGAATCGCGCTCATGCTGATTGTGAGCTCATTCAGAATGCACTCGGCATCCTCAGTTCCACAAATCTTACATCCAAAGTGAAAAATTATTCTTTGGGTCGTTGGTTACTCTTGGCACGTCGGCTTGTCGTCTTCGGGGCCGTCCAATTTGCCAGCCTGGATGTCGCGAGTCGTGCTTCAAAGACTCTTCGTCTTCGTGCACGCTCCAGTCTTTTCGCAGCTTTGCTCCTCTACTATTTTGTATTTCACACTCACTTCTCAGCTACTATTTTGTATTTTACACCCACTTCCTCATTTTAATCAAAAGGAAACATGACTTGTAACAGCAGTTGTTTTACAAGCTTTGCCACAAACCTGTTTAGGTATAGGTATAGTAGCGCCACCCTAACCTGCCTAACCCGAGGGCATTCTATGAACAGTGAACAGTGCAGAATGCCCTCGGGCCAGGCAGGTCAGGATGGCGCTACTATACACACCTGCACGTGCACATTTCTTATGGCCGCACATGCGTTTTCGTTTTTCTTATGATCGTACACAATTTAATTTTCTTATGGTTGCCAGCCCGTTTCTTATGGTTGCACGTGTATGGTCACACTGCTTGCTTTTTTGTTGCTCGTGGTCTGGAAGGTTTGAGAAATCCCCCCCCCCCCCACCCCACACCAAAAGTCGGTCTGGATCCGCCCTTGGTACACCTATAACGTCAGTGGCACAGATATACGAATAATCGGATCGGGGGATGTCGGTTTCGGGAATTTTCGTATATGGTAGTGCATGCACATACTCAAATATCATTTTCTGCAAAAAATGCCACCAAATTCTTGCCGGTTCCAAGATGGCTAGGCCTAAAGTACATGCGAGTATTTAACATGGAAAAAAGGGATCTTCTCGAGAAAAGGATAAACAGTTAACTTCTACTCAGATGGCAGAAAATAGATAGATTTAAATAATTTGCACTGGCACTGGGATCATAAGGTCATTTCACTATAATCCTTATCACCAGTGGAAGAAATGGAAAATACTAACAGCCCAGGTCAGTACGGTATACCATTCCCGAGAGAATGCGTATATCTTTGATACCTTCCTACGTATTGTATTATTGAGGTAGTATATAGAAACTGTTGGTGCGTGAAGATGGCCGATAACCTTCGCTGCTAATACATTCAGGTTTTAAAAGCGTGTCTTCTGTTTCCATCTGTGTGTAAATCAGTCGTAAATCACGCAATCTCTAGGGATATTCTGATCGAAAGAAAGAGTGGGACCAGAAACCTATCGATACTTTTGTGAAGTTTTACGATTGTGGTGTTGTTGAGCGACTGAGCGTTCAGCTTTTCTCAAACAAAATTTACTTTATATGTATAGGTATTACCTATACAATAGTTTACACCTTACCTCAACTTAGGAAGAAGTCAATAAGTCAAATTCCCAAAATCGCGTGGGAGCACCTCGAACCCTCAAGTCTGACTATGGGTCAGTGTTTTAAGTTGAAACAGCTTTCCAAGTTGGATATGGTTTTGATTTTCACTCACAAATATAGGATATAAATTTCCTTGTGGCCAAATAGGTGTTTGTGGGGTACTCTTCAACATCTTGTTGATAACTTACCAAGGAAAAGCGATTTGAGAAGGAGGAGATTGGGAGGCAGTATCGCGTAAGTAATCAGAACGTCTGTGGGGACAGATTGATTAATGAACCGATCCTAGGGGCGCTGAAATGAAGACAACATTTATTTGAGTAAAAGACGTCGTTTAGGTTTCCACAGTCGAGTGGAAAATTCTGAGAGTCGTTTTTGCTTGGATCTCTCTTTTTTTCGTTTTTTCCGTGCTACGTGAAGCCATTTATTTAATGTGTTAACTAAACATAATGGCTGACATGATATTGATCATTCTTTACTTTTTCCTTGGCTATAGGTAATACCACGTACTACCTATACTTTTTTTAAAATTAATTACCTTACTTTGAAGGCCTTATTGGACTTTATTAACCATACAGTATGATTTATTTATTATCAGAAACTTCTTTATTTTTTAACTCCAGCACACCATAAACTATCGCATTGATGTGAGCAGAATTCAGAGGAACCTATGGTACCATATCCATATCTAAAAGTCTCTGCTGCTTCTTAAGTTATCCGTTCTTCAGGAACCTCAGGTATACCAGTAGAAAACTGCGAACTTTTTCAAGTGTGCGCCAGGTGTTATTTCTCGCGATATGCATGGGAATGTATGACAATAGAATGAAGGGCTGGTCCAGGTTGCTTTATGTGACCTGTCCGTCCCAGGTACGAGTGGGTTCACAAACTATGGAACTGCGGTGCCTTCCTCGTTGGGAAATGTGAGAGATGAGATGCTATCTCGGATCTCCACCAGATGGTCTTCTCCTTAGGCTGGCCATTGTCACGTCCCTCGCGCAGAGTCATGCTACGATTCGTCTTGCATGGAAAATGGCAATTACGATTGCGTATACTTTACCAATTTAGCACTGAGGTCATACATTCAGAAGAATCCTTGTTAGCATACCTACCTAGAGTTAGGCACGTAACCTATAGATAGGAATATGCAAATATTTAGTCGCAGGTTTAGGGTAAGAATTTTTTAGTTCTATAGTTCTTGTTTAGCTGCAAAATATGTTAGCTATATCATGATACCAAACGATAGTAATTTTTCAGTCAACCAAAAACAACTGTAACATTAACCTGCTTGATTTACCGGACTATGATTTTAGATATTATAAATATGTGCATAGAACCAAATTTTATCAAAATCATTTGTACCTAGACTACTAGACTATAAGTACTTCAACTACCACTTTTTAACCTCATGGAACTCTGCATGAGGATCCCATTTCTATATACACGAAAACAATGCTCTTCCGCCGTAAGTCAATAAATATGTTACATACAGATATGTAAAAAACTGTAGGGAAATTTATATAGCTAGGTACAGTACCTAACAATACATCACGTTGAATATTGCAATAACGAGTAAAGGATTTTAATGCACTTGAGAGAAAATTCCTATTCCGAAAAAAAATGGGTAATAATTTAGAATAGCTGTCCAATGCCCTGGGCATCAGAACCCTTTACTTTATGCCCAAGTGTAATGTTTTGATTTTGTTCAGAATGGGCGCGAGATCTCACGTTTGTTTGAATAGGTTGATCCTCACGCTGGGTGGTCTAAACGTTTTCTCCATAATTCAGGTTGTCACCTTCTCACATAAACGATGTGCTATTTAACACGGTAACACGCACTTCCCTGCACCTTACATGGCAATTTATTGCGGTTTCTTGTTATTTATTAATTTATTATATTGTGTTAAGGGCGCGTGCAGTTTTTAAGCTAGTTACAGGCGGCTAAGATCTGGAGAAAGTCGTGGGCTGCGGCTAACTGGCTTGAGTGACCCTCTGCCTTCTCTCGTCAGATGCGAGTGGGCCGATTATTTATTTATTTACTCATTGTATCTCTTCTCTTTGTTCTCAGAGGCTGTCCTAACTATTGTTACACCTCATTGTTGAGTATTGCTTTCGGAAAATGAGCCTGGGGACAAAACTGCTTTTCTGAGTACCTACACCTACCTACGACGTAACATTTTCATTTTTTGCAGCGTTGCAAGGGGCTAATGTGCGCTCTCCTCACGACAGTTATGCAACGTTGTTTCATATTTTGAGCTTTACAAGGAAGGTTCAGGTGGGTAGGTAGGTACTCAAATATTTTCAAAATTTGTGCATAATATTTATGGGGCCAGAGGAATGACCCCATAAATGACACATGACATGAAGAAACCTTAATGTGAGTGATGAGTCGTGGGGATCTAACTTCCAATATAAAAGACGGACCAGCTACAAATATGCCTCTTGTTTGAAGCCGTTATCCTGGCCTGGCAAGCCTGAAACCCAATTTAATTCGAAAACAAACTAGGGACCTATCCTTTATGACACGGCATGCAGACATATATTTACTGCGTCCTGCTATATCTATCTGACTATCTCATGTGTAGGCTTGTTTTACGAGATGACCTCCCACCGCTTCTCTATACAGCTTCCCAACTTGTCGCATGTCCACCCACTAGCTAGTCAAATGCGAGACTAAAACACTCAAATCGAACCAGATACTTTCAAAAGGAAACAAAAGCCCAAATTCCACTCAGGATCAGCCCGTATAGGTACTCATATATCATTCAATAAATAAATTATTTGAATAAATAAATGTGTCGGTCCCTATCTGTTTTATAACGCCCCGCGTGGGCAGACTCTGCTTCCCCAGGCATATTTTCAAAAATAAGTTTACATGGGGAGAGAGGGGGTGACAATTGCGGAATGTTAGTTTTAACCCACGAAAAACACGGTTTTTTGTTTTACGGTTACCCCTATTCATGGAATCGAACACTGCCGTCATTTCCAATACATTGGTGAAACTTAAATAAACACGAATTGGTAGATACTCAGCACATCCAAAGCAGTCGCCAGTCGCCACTGATTCAGGATTGGGACGCTCCCAGTGCAGGTCAATCCACACTGATTTAAAGCCATCTATTCCGCGTGAGAACGAAGCCCCGTGACCACCAAAAGTTACACCGGTGGTGGGGAAATGGCTTGCGGAAAACGAGCTGTCATTTTACTCACAATGTCGCCGCCACCATCACCACCGCTTACCGTGACAACCTTTCATTTGTAACTACATTGCATGGTACTTGGTCAAACCTGATACCTATTTACAGTTCGTTCCCTCCTCTTGCTTTTCACTGCTACTGCAAAAGGATTCGTTTCCATATTTCTATAAGAAATGGCTCTGGCACTCAAAACATTGAAGCCCTCTACGTAATCTTTACTTTACATCTCCATTCATCCTTATCTCGGTGACATTTCCAACCCTCTAAAGATTTTATTGCAGACGTACACTGTACTGTTTAGTTAGAACATTACCATACAGTTAGAGGCACAGTCTCGTTTAAATATAAAGTATAAATGTTGAAGATGAAGAACTGGGATTTGTCAAGGCGATTTAACGTCATCGCTTCACACTCAAACGAAATAATCTCTAAACTTTTTAGAACTTTACTAAAAAAACAGCCAGATAATTCCCGTTTATTCTAACTCTATGGCTGCATCTCAATGATATCCTATCTATACTCATTCCAACAGTACCTACTATACACGTATAGTCATCATTGATGACGTTACATTGCTTGCTAATTAGGTACATGTGAATTATGACCCACAGTGGCTTTAACAAAGGAGAAGGGAGAGCTAGAAACTCAGAAATCCTTTGTGAGGGATGAGGGGTGAGGGGTGGGTCAGGTTCCAAAGCAACCGTCCCTTATTTCGTCCCAAAAATACAAAAACACTCAAAACTTTCTTCTTGTTTCACTCTCAGGAAGTTTGAGAATTTAAGTGAGGAGCAGTAGCTTTGAAATAAGACTCAAGTGCATGGAGAATACGAAGATCACTAATTTAGCTATGGAAGTGAGAGGAAGCATTGGGACTTTATACACTGGAATACAAAAGTTACTTCTCACATTACCTACACCTATAATACTATCATCTGATAAGAGAGTCTACCAGTCTGGCTTCTGGGGCGTGGGGTTGGAACCTTCTGGAGTGAAGGCACAGCTTCAGGTACATTTGAACACTTCTAGGCTCGCAGTTAATTACTGACCCAGTAGGGGGCGCCGCCTCTGCAACTGGGCCGCGCTTGCTGTGGAAATACTGCTTGCTTTGAACAGATACGTCGATCTCTATATAGGCATGATGCTATTGCAATATTATTTACGGAAGGTAATAAAGGTAATATTACCCTTATACACGCTTCAATAGAAAAAAGATTTCATGAACTCCCTATTTCCATCTCATCATCCAATTTTCCTAATTTTTTAAATTTTTTTGACCCTTTACAACATAGACAAATTTTAGAACCTTTGGTAGGTATATTATTTATCCGTTACAAACCAATTTTGTGCAAAATTACGGCTCTTATCGTGAAATAAACAATATAGCTACCTACCTAACAGCTGTAGATACAATATATAGGTAGGTATACCTAATAGGTATAGTTAATTAACTAACTGACGACCACTGACTTAAAAAGTACCTACGACATTCAGGTGTGAGGACTCTTTATTATACCTTTTAAATATTTTAGAGTGGAGGTTCGGAAACGGCCTGGCAGCTTGAGCCAAAAAGAACCGATATTATTAGGGACCCTGCCTGCGTGTTCTCTCAGCCTTGTATCAAAAGCAATAGTTGTTGCGTCACCATTTGACATTCGTTTTCGTTCCAATCATCATTCATTTTCCTATTACTCTTATCGCGAACTGTCACACTTTCCATGGACTCCAGTGATAGCAGTAGCACATTCCATTTGCCATGTCACTACTCACTAAGCCACTTTGTGGGCACCCTATACATGAACGTAATGGTACGCCTTAATTGTTAGCCGGTCAGTCAGTAGCTCAACTTCAGGTCAGATAGAACCAAGTCATGGAACAGCAAATCACGGGAAAGCTGTTCCAGTGCTTCTTTAGACTTCGGACAGTTCTCAGGAAGCATGTCAAGAACTCAATAACAGAGCCCATCCATGCAGAACTATTTATGCTCTGTCACTGACTACTGGCTATATTTTTCCCACACAAAATGGTATAAGTAACGTACGAAAAACTGTTTTTAGAATGTTAAAAAAATTACGTTACTACGCTCTTAAAGTATTTTCACATTAGATAGGAGAGAAAGGTAAGATGAAAGGAAAGCCCAAAAGATCCCATAATTCCAGATGAGGTTGAGAATGGAGGTGAATAATAATTTGTTACACATACAAAGCGCAAGAATGGGTTATTTAGATAACAGTAAGGGTGACCTCCCCTTATACTCCCTATAGCAGTAAAATAAGCAACTAGAAGGAATTGGTTTTCCTTGTGTTCGTATACACCTATACGCATATGTATTCCAAATATGGAATCGACTGCATACCCTCCACATATTTACTGTATGTACCTAATATGCTTTATTAGGAGTTCACCCAAATTCCATAGGTGTGCTATCTCCGACGTACTCTTAGTCATTTTATGTATTTGGAATTAATTAGGTATCATAAGGAGACATTTCCGAGCCTTTCTATAACTCTTCTGCCCAAAATCCAAAGAAAGTTGGAAAGACTTCAGCTGCCATTTATTTACGTTCGAAAAAGGTAGAGGGGTTGAGCGTTGAGCATGATCTCATGGGACTTCCGGAGCGTCCCCTTTCGCCTGCTTATTTCCTTCTTACAAATTATGAGGAAATAGCGGAGTTGTTTTACCTATCTCTTCTTCATCGGGCTTAGACCGGCTTAGAATCTTCTCTCTGTTTTCTTCTTCCTCTGAGATAGTCTATTTCGATTCCTTCCTGTTGGAAATGAAAATCACAAACAGGCAGAGTCTTGGAAAATTCGTCCTGGTTAAAAGCAGGATTCTGTAGGGACAGTCTCCTATACATTTTTCGCGCAGATTGAAGAATAATTTTCTTCCTGTAGTATGGGCCATTTACTCTGTCCTTGGTCGAATTTAATTTTCTCTTCTAAATGTTCCATCGAATACGAGGGGTTAACCACTCGTTGGGAATCTCGTTGGGAATCATTGGAAATCTTTATGAAATCTCAGGGAATTTTGGAATTTTTTTGGAGCGGTTACTCCTTCGGGGTTCATCTTTCTATGAATCTCGTTGGGAATCTTTGTAAATCTTTATGGAATCCCAGGCAATCTCAAGGAATCTCTGGAGTGGTTACCCCCTCGATCGAATAGCTGAATGGCGTTCTGTGCTCATTCATTTTACTGATTATTTACTCTTCAAAATCATCTTAGAAACCAAGTAGGTGTGTTACCCTATGATCCCCTAGGGTTAGGTATTATTGAAGAGTTTGAAAAGGCAATAAGATCAAGATGAAGATGCGCGGAGGGGCAGAGGGACGCTCGGTCCCGGACGGATTGATTTAAGAGAAACGCAGAGAGATAAAGTTATTTTCTTGAAAATGTAATCTGGTGCTCGGGGGCTACACGGCCCAGCTTTAATGATACTTGCTCAGCAGCGCAGAGCGCCCAAGGCGCCACCCCCACGTCCCAACTCCCAACCCCGATGCCTCAACTTCTGCTGGCATGGGATCTTCCCCCAACGTCTTCGAACTTTGTCTCTTCCTTCGTATACATCTTCGTCAGTTTTCTTGCAGTGGAACATTATGTTTTCGTTGGAATAAGTGCGACTGCTTGCCAGCTGCCACACGATCCTTTGCAGATATGGGCGCCTCCTTACCAACCTGCGAGGTATCCACTCCAACCCATGGTTTTCAGTAAATTCTTGAATTTTTGGTAACTAACAAAGTACGAGTAACATCATCTGCTCTAACTTACGGAAGCAAGGCATGCAGTTGAACGCAGAACGTGCGAGAATTTTTCTTTTTTTCCATGTTGTCGGCAGGCTATGTTTCCTCCTTCCTACCTAATTTCTTCATGTGGGGAACCTCAAGAAGTGGACCGACCCACTATAGGATCTTTGCAAATCAGTTTTTATCGAAAGGAATTAAAAAATACTTGGAAATGAAATAAACTAAGGTGATTTTGATGCTGCCAGGGGGGCAATAACATAGTATCTATTCCGCTCCAGGAAGAGAGACAAGGGCAGGTCCCCCTCCTCATGATTGCGAACTAATATCTAAATATTCATAGGCCTGGCTCCACTGGCTACTCCCGCAGGGACTACACTGCATGGAGACATGCTGCATTGTTTTTAATATTTCATTCGAATGTTTTAGCACTTAATCACACACCTCTCAGCTTTTAGAAATTTTAATGCTGTCAAATCTCTTAGCGTAGAAGTACTTTACCCATACACTTTCGCGGCGCCCAACAACCCGCCAACTCCATGCTGTGAAAAGCAGCGGCACGGCTATGTCTACGTCTACGGGAAGCTTAATAGTACCATCACTGAAGGTACTTCTTCCTTTTCATTTTTCTGATCCTTTGTTTGGCTAACAGTTGAGCTTTTGAGTGAATTTCCAGCGAAGGCTAGGTGACGTGACGCCGAGCGAAATAAGTGGTCAGTGACGGCCGTGGTGACGTTCCAGAAACCATCGCGGGCACCCAGACACTCGATACCAGCCACAATCCTAAGCAGTTGCAGACGCAATTAATGCCACTTGCTGGGAGAAATACCGCCGATATTAGCAGTGAAATGAGCTTTTTAATACTGCGGGACGGTGAAGCCTGCCCGCGGCCCGACGCGCGACGGGTCGACGTCTGCTCGTCTCAGCGGGAGCTGGAGTCCTTGGTGGTGAGATGAAGACATAGCCGACGGGGCGGGGGGCCTTTAGGCCCGTGTGGGGGTCGATAGGCCTTGCCCCTGTCCGCCCCCTCAACTAAAATGGTATGACGTG
Source organism: Mesopsocus fuscifrons (assembly GCA_950004255.1). Lineage (NCBI taxonomy): Eukaryota > Metazoa > Arthropoda > Insecta > Psocodea > Mesopsocidae > Mesopsocus > Mesopsocus fuscifrons. The sequence goes on from OX465377.1 coordinate 9,000,733, forward strand.
ACGTCGAGCGAAATTCGTTTTATCGTCGGCACTGGGGGAAGGGGGGCTGCATTGTAGTGAATCCACCACAGGTGTAGATGGAAGCCTAGCAGTAGCTGGAGCCGGATGCGCCTAAGTAAAACAATGAAAGGTCATCCATGCCATTAGCGAAAAAATGATGGAACTCGAAACTGGAACCCATGCCGTGGCGCACGCACCCTGCTCCCCTATTCTACCCCATGCTATCGCGGCGCTACTAGATGGTCGGGGATCTACAAATTACAGTGACCACCACCAAATAGCGAGATATATAGGTGGATATGAATAGGTAGGTCAGAACTGGTTGATATCAAGTCGAGGAATATTTTGTAATTCCATGGACTCTTCCAGCATTCCACGTGTAGAACTTAATACTTTAATTTATAGTTCTTTAAAAGTTGTCTCCAAGGCGAGCGCAAAAACTGGCTTGGCTATTTGTTTACACAATAAGGAGACGTCTCGAGAGCCACGGCTGTTCCAACACTTCGCACCGCGGTTCACATTTTCGATCAACTATTTTCTTGCTTTTCTCGTTTATATTACCTTTTTCCCTATTCGCATTGAGGAAAATTAAGTTACTGGTCGGAAACTGCGACCTTTGCACCTACCTACTATAGGTCACACTAGACTTGTAGGCCTTTTTAAAAACGTGCATGTCAAGGCATTTTTTAACGATCATGGTTTCGGGCCATTCCTCGCGATGGGCGATGGCTCTGACCCCCCATCTAACTATCCTGACCAGATTTCGGCTTTCGTTTCATTTGAAACTTTCCTAGTCTATGACAAACATAAAGCTTCCCTTTTAGCCTTCGCCCCAGTGAGGCGACCTCCCTTTCTTTCATTGCGGCCAACGCCGCCGCGGCGTCTTTTCGGAATAATTTAGTGGAAAGGCTGGAAGGAATTTGACCCCAGGTTGAGACCATTTGACCTTTAGTCAGTCTCCGGTCTCTGTGACCCGTACCTAACATGAATTTGTCCATTGTGTGAGTGTGTGACGGCAACAGGGCCGGATTAACAATTTTTTCTAGGGTAAACCAATCTTCGTTTTGGCGCCCCCCCCCCCCCCCCTCCTGCATTCAATACAAGCCTGCACCCTAACTTGGAAGGGTATAGGTATTGTTGAAGGAAAAAAGGTATTAAATTGGTTCCACTTATTACCTACCATCTATTCAGTCAATGCACTAAAGTTCGTCCTTTTTTCTTAAACGGAAAAACTCTTTTTTCTTGATTTGGAATGGGCGAATTTGAGAATAGCGCTGTCAAACGAAACTTTTTTTGTGAATTCACTTTCGATCGAGAGAAGCGCTAGCCCCGACAGTTTGGCTTCCCCCAGTGCAGTTCGGAAATGATTCTTTATTCGCGCTAACGCCGAAAACCTCCTTTCCGCTGAGCAGTTCGCCACTGGCAGAGATTTGTAAATTCGAAGTAAAATCTCCACGTTCGGGTACACATCTTCGAAGCTCCCCATCTTCATCCATGACAAGAAGTTGTTGACATTACTTGGTTTTTCGGTGATCGATAATTTGGAAATATGAAGTCTCAAATGCCGCAACTCACTCTTTATTTCTGGCGTAACATCTGGGTACTGTGTCAGGTCCATTTTGTCTAAAGCAGCCTCAAAATCTGGTGCATTATTCAAGCATTTTTCAATAACGGAGAACCGTTTCATTATTTCTGAATAAGCTACCTTCCTGGTACTTAGCTCACTGTAGCATTTGTCCAGAATGGGTAGATAAGTATTTATCCGGAGTTACCGTTGTTATTAGACCCAAAAACCTCAACGGACCCTTGTGAACGCCAACCCCCTTGAAGATAAAGCCTTGACTGCAACTACAACCCTTTGCAGCACATTGCACCACTATTTCACCTCCACTTCTACAGCCGCAAATAGTGTTTTATCTATGGGATTCTTTTTCATAGATTTGAAGCTTATCAAGTTGGACAAATGCTCAGAAGAATTTTCATGTTTTTGGATCTTTTGTCCTAAGTTTCTCCAGTCACCAATGCCATCTTGTCCTAAGGGAAATTTGGATTCGAACAGTCTACAAACCCCACAGTAGATTTTTTTCGTAGAAGGTGAATAAAGTAACCATTTCCTAGGTTGCTTCTCCCCATTCTGCAGCTGTCGTACGAAGTAGCTTTTGCGTAAATAGCGTTTCCTGCTGCCATGCTTCTGAGCGGTGTCCGCAAAATTGTAATTGATATTTTGCGGCATATCATTTCTGGCTAAATAATTCTTTAGAGTGTCTGATATAACCCGGTTAGCCGGATCCGGGTCAAATTTGGAAGTACTGGTATGTTCGTCACAGTCAAGGACAGTAACAGCAACCTTTTCTTCCGTCATTTCCACTTCATTCTCATCCCAAGTGTTTGATTATTCCGCAGAATTATAAACAACGAAATATAATTAATTTATTTCAAGAAATCACAATTATTTTATTTATTTTTGCCTTCACATGGCGCCCCTGCGACCAAAATAGGGTGTCCATGCACACACCTGGTCATATGGCTAATCCGGCCCTGGACGGCAATTTATGTCTATGCTTGTCACTTGTCACTGTTCATCGATGCCACATCTAATGTTAGGTAGGTACATCTCTTTGGCAGGGCTGAATGCTTGATCGTTGGATAGATGCTTCAGGGTCGATTTCAACCATTTCTGGACTTGATAAAGAAAACGAAAAAATGCCCTACGGTTTACTTACTCGTATATAGTGTGAGAAAATTCAGTTATCTACTACACCAGACTGTCGTTTAGGACTCTATATTCCTCTTGTCTGAAACGCCTCAGTAATAAGACGAGTTGCGCAGTGTTAAGGGACTTATAGCCACTAGCCAGCGAAGATGAACGGCCACCATTGGCAGCACTGCATTGCTCTATAGGTAGAATACACCGGGTTTATTTCACGTCGCCCAATACAAAATATTTTTCCGTCATATGAGACATAGTGTTGCCTCAAATTGCTCCTTTGATCACTGACACGGCGCATGTTATTTATCGAGGGAGATTAATTTTAAACTGCAAATTTATAATTTAATTTGTTGTACAAACAGTATGGGGACAATACTGTCAAGCTCGGGTATTTCCAACATGCCACTCATTCCGATCTCCTGTCATTGTGTCTAGCATATTTTTAAAACTTCTATAAAATTTACAATGCTCGCGAGATGGAATTAAACGATTTCTAACGATTTCCCTATAAGTATAGGTCATGCGTATCATAAAAGTGGCAGCAGCTACAGGTGGTATCTATACATTCCTATATGTGTATTAGTACTATACAATATATTATCTAGAGAGGGACGTTACAAGTTGGTGTCACTGTAAATAAATTATATCCTAAATTAGATTGGAATAATCCTATATGATCACTGCATGATCAGAGTGTCTCACTCAGAGTAAAATTTCAATTTAAAAGACAGCACAACAAATATAAATGAACATGTATTTTATCAATGAAGTGGAACCTTAAAACATTTTCTGTGTAATTTTCATTCATGTCTGACAAAAACAAAAAAAAAATGCATTGGACAATTTAAGATTTTAGGTCTCTCAGAAGTTCCTTTAGTGCTTTGGTCCAGAGAAAGTTGCTTAGCTAGACAACTCCATGGCCACGTCGGGAAAAGTGGCCTGGACACTTCGGTATGGCAGGTGACATGTTGAACACGTCGTGCCTACCTGACCAGCCTGGAGTACCTCATCGAGCCGGGGGCGGTACCCCTTCCCTCAGGGTATGGGTATATTGGATGGATGCACTATGACCCACACTGAGTCACCTATCTACCGTAACGTAGACAGGTATAGCAAACTGAATCTAGTGGGGTATGCGGGTTATTGTGCAGTGATGGGTACCTATGGTTAGGGAAGAAGGTATATATAGGTGGACACAGGTGTGGTGGCACAATGCTTCAGGCTCTGTATTGCGCCAGGATTCCTATACTCTTTCCACCTAACACCTATTTATCTCAGACTTATACATTATTTATTCTCTCCGACTCGTATATTTCTAAACATTTCTTGTTTCCTTTAGAGGGAGAAATGAATGTAAAGCGTGACCTTGCATCCCGAATTAGAGGGTTTCGTTTTTGTGTTTGCTGATAAATATTGACCCAGAGGGTCCACGTTGTAAATGGTCTCTCATTATTCAACCACCAGTTCAAAACATTTATTTTATAGCCATCGGTTCGATATGCTCGCTGGAGAGATAAAATCTGGAATTTCGAAGAGTTGTCACCCTTGTCTGATCTTCTCTGCATTACCTAAACTTTTGAATTTTTTTTTCAGCTTGCAACTGCAACCAACACGCGAAAAAATGCCGATTCAACATGGAGCTTTACAAGCTGTCGGGGAGGATTAGCGGTGGGGTATGCCTGAAATGCAGGCATTTCACTGCCGGCCGCTACTGCCACTACTGCAAAGAGGGCTACTACCGCGATCCCACCAAACCGATCACTCATAGGAAAGCCTGCAAACGTAAGTCCAAATTCCTTATCTTTGCTGTAGATCATTGGTGAGATATTTCCTAACCGTATACAAGATATACCTCATCTATGCTCCACGCATATCTTGGATGATAGTAAATTCAGACTTATCGAAGGGTGGATATGCTATAGATGTGAATTGTCGTTGTTAAACTCTTTTATATCATTTTGACCCTACTTCTCAAGTCTACTTCTGGTTCTGAACAAAAAATAATTTTGGGAAACCTGTATTTTTTTGAAAACAATGTGTAAAGTTACTGTCATCCAAGATGCGCGTGGAGTATACCAAAATAGGTATCGGTTCGATTAGGTTAGGTACCCATATAGCTTGCCCTCTATAGGTATTTCCTATATACCTATACACTATACACACATAGCACAATGCAAAGGCAAGTAGGTAACCTAGGAACCGAGATACTGTACATTTACGCTGTATATCTCTTTACTACTGTGCCGTACAAAAAATCACAAGTCATAACATAAAAAAGTAAGCGGCACGGCGTGAGGAGCGAAAAAGGATCCAACTGTCCTTCCTCAATCGGAGCCAAGAAGAATTTTATACAGTGTCATTACACGACACGACTAATTCATAAAAAGTGGAGAATTGGGCAATTTCTGTGAAATGGAATCGTGAATGTTGAGGCAAAAAAGGCAAAAGCCAACTCGCGAGAACTGCGATAGGCCATTGAATGTCACGCGAGAATTACCGGCTGTCCCGCGAGCGCAAATAATGCCAACCTTTTTTATCGTTTCGCGAGATTGCCGAGGCTGAATGTGGTTTGTAACAGTTTGGCGTGGAAATGGTTGATGGTATCCGAGAATTGGCAGACTTGTACAGTGACATTATCGTTCATTGTTATTGGCCAAACAGATGGAATCTATCCCAGATATTTTCTCACTCAATGACGTTTATTGCGATGTGATTCGCACTCTGTAAATGCATAGAACATCCAAAAATGGAATGGCGAAATTTTCCGATTGTCCCTGACGCCCGTAGCCTTAGAGATAAGGGCGCTTGGACGGCTCGGACCAAACTATTTGTTGTTCCTTATGCACACTGCTATACCTTAGCAAGACACTGAAGATTTTCTATGTTACATTTGTTTATTATTAGCTTGGCTGCCAGTGTTTAGATGATATCTATGGGAAGGAGAGAAATGAGAAAAGTTATCCCTCCTTCCTCTATTCAAGTCTTATGCTGAATTTCACCACCTCACGATAGTGCCTTTTAACGTTCGAATAGCTATCGATTCGAAAAAGCAGACATCCTCTCGTTACGTTTTGTTGTGTCAACAGAATTCGCCTACTTTGTTTACGTCAAATTTATTTCAACAATTTCAATCTAAAAGTGGAAATAAACGTGAAAAAACCCCTATTTTTTCGGAGAAAGAAGTTAAAATGTTGATTAGACTACATTAGACTATACACCAAATGAGTCGCAGTATGAAAGTTATCGTTTTCGCTAACGCACGGAAAATCCACTCGAAAGCTAACGAAATAACGGTAACGGTGCATGGTGAAAGCCGTTAACATTTTTTACCGATACGATAGCGCTATCGTGTACACGATAGTCTTCACGTTAAAGTGGTGAAATCCAGCCTTAGCCGTATTTTCTATAATAAGTTGTGGCAGGATCCTGGATGTCTCTTACATTTGAAAGTGGGTTGGAAATCCTATTGACTTTAAAACAAAACGTAAACAATTGTGACGTCACCCTCAACATCCCCCTTTCCTTCTCCGTAGCTATCAACGCACCACTAAGTAGCTGCTAACGTCGTAGTCAAGATCTTGAGATGACTTGTAGAATTAGCAATTCGATGAGAGAAAAGGGTCGAAATAGTCCCTGACGCGCCCCTTTTAAAATATTCACGACTCAACCTAATCATGTAAATCAATTGAGGAACACCTTTGACTGCGAGAATTTTCATCATTTCCTGGGAAGCCTTACGCAGATTTGTTGTCCTATTTTATTAAAAAAAACGAGTTCTCCCTTTTTGTCATTCTTATACGTCCTTAGATGACACCGTGATAACCATGATAATTTTTCAATTTCTCACAGTTAGAAATTAGGTAAAGTTGGGCTAGGTTTGGTTCAGGAGAGCCGTGATACCTATTTGGGATTTTTAATCGGCTCAGCACTTATGCCTAAATAGAAGGTATTTTCCACAATCAAGTTTCAAGTTGCAAATTTCGGAACACTTTGATATTGTTTCACATACAGCTCCTGTAGGTATAGCTGAACTTTTAATTTTTAACATACGTACAGTTTATATTCTCCTCTACCCATGCATGGCTGGTGATATACCTACTTATGAATAGGTATAGCCATTACTTCGAATTTCGTTTGCCAAGCCGTAAGACCAAAAGTCGTAACGATTTCTTTCCCTTTTTCCAACTTGCCTTCATATTCGTTCCTACACCTGCAGTTGAAACGAAACTCGGGATATCTTTTATTTTGACACTAGTAAATAATTGCTCTTATTCCCGGCGGGATAGGAGGGAGATTGCGCTGTGGGAGGCGTTAACTCGGTGATTACGGCGAATTTTTCAGTTGTAAATTCGCTGCTCCGACAGGAACGCGCGGGGTTTCAAGGCAATTACCCTCAAGGTCCTGAATGGGCCTTAATGAATCTTCAATCCGTTAATCTCTTCTTCCCAAACATTCCCATGCTCCTTTTCCGAGTTCTCGTGAATTCATGCAGATTTTTGGGACGGTGACTTTTCAAGCAATGTTTTCAGCACTTTTCTGACAAGGTACGAGTCGTTTTTCGTACAGTGGAGGGTTTCTCGAAGTCAGTGATTGAAAGATAGTTTACCATGTTTAAAATACCTGAATTTCAGTGGTAGTTTTAGTACTTTTTTATAGTATCTACTGAGGTCTATGTTCTCAAATGATCTGGAACTGGAAAGCAATATTTATTGGTAAATCCACCTCGTCATATTTCGATTTAAACTAAACCCAGAAGTCATTCAAATTTCAAATGTAATAGCAGTTGTCTATCTGTCGAAATGCAACTCAGTTGGAGAAAACTGCTGCTTTTCTGCTATAAACTGGAACAGAGTGTCAAGTGGCTTGTCAGAAGCTTGTGCTTTAAATTTTCCGGCGATAGATGTTACTTTCTAAAAATCATTTACCTCGACGGTTTTGCCAAAATGTAGTAACGATATTAAATGATTTGAATGTCATAATACACGGAAGGGGGCCATCAAGCAGGCGGCGTCAAAGGCAAGAAATAGCCCTCCTGCAGGCGGTGATGCCAAAACCAACAGCCGAATAGCTCAACCCGGCCGACGATTAATATGCCCCGTCAATCGCCAAGAAAAGTGGTTGGAATTACCATCGAAATCCACCATTTAGACTACTTCTTAGACGTTCGTGACTAATTCTCCTTCTGTTCATCTGCAGGTGTTCATTCATCAATTTCCCCCCTTTTTATCACTTTTTACTAGCTCAGCATCAAGTTAGCTGTGGAGTTATTCGTGCCTATTCTCATATGCACAGGAATTTAGGAGAAGTCTTTCCATAAGGCGCTTCGCTTCCTATCGCTGCCGTTGGTCTGAAAGAACAGAACGCAAAGTCGCACTCTACTATTAGGTATAGGTGGGCCCTTAGGTAAGCAGTGTACGATGACTGTAAATAATACAGATCGTATAATATGTGAGGGAGGTTGTGACTTCTTCCTCCATGAGACAAATTATACGATAGGAACTAGGAGCACTATGCAATTACTTATACCCACTATAATCAATGCACTTTATGTCAGAAGAGCATTTCGAGAAGTCAGCATATAGAGCCCTATCATGTTATCCCCATCCGTATAATAGTAAGTAGACGAGGAAAATGGTAACATACACAATCGCTGACAACTGCTGATGCAGCCCTTCCGTCGAAATCATTTCCGAATTTACATACTTAAATATTTGGGGAGATAGGGGAGCGGGATAACGAGGTTTTGATATGAAATCAAAGTCCCGTCTGAGCGTCCCCAACGTTTGCTTTTTCTGCTGTTTCAAGTTCGCTGTCCCTTCCTCGTCAGCAGCAGCTGCCTCAATCTGACTAATATACCAGTGGCCTTTCTATACTGATATAATACTTGCAACGGATGTATCAGATGGCCTTTAAATTTGCACAATAGATTTCCGAAGTCTGTGGGAGACTGTCGTTTTTCTGACTTCCCCTACTTCCCAGAATTCCTATTTTTGGAAATTAGCAGTTTCAGAGGTGCATGGATGCATTGCGATTGCTTTCACTAGCAATAATATTCATACAGAATGAGCTGGAGTGGATTTTTTCTTCTGATATTGGATGACTTGACAACGATAAGAGATGTAAGGCCCGGGGCTGGGAGGAGGCGCAGAAAGACCGCAGGTCTGAGGCCGTCGCTAAAAGCTGCCGGTTCAAAGCGCATTGTTCGCTTCCATTACGGGCTCTCTTGCCCCTCTCGCTCTTTGCCCGCCCTCGCCCTCGCTGAACCGTTTCATTAATTACAGCTACCTCAACTTTTGCCTTTGAAAGCTGCTCTCTCTCGGGAAAACTTGGCCAACTTTGTGGTGGTTCGCAGTTTGTGGTCATAGAAGGTAATCGCAGGGCCACACACACGCGTTATTGCTACTGTTGAATAGTTAAGCATTAAAGCGGGCACGCCATGCCAATCCAACAACGGGGTATCAAACACAAACACTGAATTTTGCAGATGATTTATAAGGCAAGGATGATGATTGGAAAAATATAAAAACAGTGTCGCCTTCTCATTTCTTCTTCCAAAGCTTCTTCCTGCTATACCTTTCGCAGTGGTATTTCGCTTGGTTTCCCGCAGATTCTGTTTATTTTCTGTGGAGGCTTTATGAAGACACATTCTTCATGAGTCGTCAACAAAGTACAGGAAACGCCCATTGTTACCAACTGCGAGAAATAACAGTTGTAAGTGAGGCGTACAGAAGCCATGAGCGAGGCATCCATCAGGGCAGTCATCGTAAGTCACGCGGGCGTGCCGGTGCGGTAAACAATCTGTCAAGCTGGAGTCCTGAAGAACTAGCGGTGCAGGCTTATGTCTGTCACTCCATTGGTGCGATGCTATCAGACCACAGCTTCGGGACTGCGGGCAGTCCAGACCACAACCAGCTACTGGCATCAACAGAATACAGTGGTCACTTTAGGTGGTTCACTCCTTAAGCGGAAACCAATATTTCGGGCGACTTTCGGGCGGGAGGACTAAGCTTTTTGGGGTCGGCGCCGGCTGAAAAAAATAACTTGTCTAGACAGGCAAGGACTAAAAAGTGATCATAAGAGAATTCGCCGCTTTAAGATGACCGTGGTTTAACGCCGAAGGTAGAGGTTAGTCATCCGAAAGTAAATATGCAGTTCTAGAATTTCCCGGTCTTTAAGAGACGCCGTTGAAATTCCCTGCAGCCAGTGAAGCGGAGAGACTTCCTAAGAAGGAAGAGACGGTGCAAACCTGCTGCCCGAGGGTCCAGCGTTGTCGGTCCACAACGTCCACAACTGGGAACAATTCGACCACAAATCGAGGTCCAGCCGGCGCGAGACAATCAGACCCATGTTCTCACGTCTAAATATCCATCCGAGTTTCATGTACAAATCCTTTATAGCCAGCCTAATCAGGTTTAGCCAGAGGATTAATCTTTGATAGTGGTACATCCCGTTTATAGGATAATAATTTATGGAATATACAGTGAGGGGACTAAAGTAATGTAGCTCAGGCTATCCTGATGTTTTCTAAGGCCCAAATAAATGTGGTCGCAGAGTGCTTGTGGAATGCTCACCATGAGGACTGTGAGGGTGGTGCCGTTGTAGTCTCGCGCTCGCGGTCTCGCACCTATGTAATAGGAAATCAACTTGTTGCCTTACCTGATTTAGCGATTCTGCGTTAAGTCCAATTTGCGCGTAAATGAAGTGGTCATTCAGCCGTTTTCGTCAAGTAAGGAACAATATATTACTTATACCTATACTTATACCTTCACCTATTTCCTCCGTATAACAGCAATGGGAAAGTAAAAAAAAAACGCATTGTGTCCGAGTATAACAATTCACCATTTATTACTTGTGTATCTCATCTTTCCTCCAGTTTTCCAACGAAGAATGAATTAAATCTCTACCTCAAAGTTGGATTTCTTTCGGTGCGTCATGTGTGTAAGAGTGGCGCCAGAAGAACGCCCGCTAGAAGGGCGGGAGTGGCTGCGAGGATTGCTGACAACCTGAGTCGCCTCTTTCGCCCAGCTGCGCACGCCCAGTCCTTTCTTATCCATGGCTGTCCCTCCATCTACCGAACTCAAGGTTTCCAACCCGTGAGGAACCAATCTGCTCTTTGTCATTGATGATGTCCCCGCTTTTTTACCCTGTGAGAAAATGGGAAATTCAATTTTCTGATTGACTATCACTTCACTACTTAGTAATCATACGACCCGCTCTTTTGCCGTCACCACAGTAGGAACTATTAGTTTATACAAATAAGTAATTATTGCGATTGACTTCAGAAATTCGGACGTAATCGGGACACTTGCAGATGCTGAGATCCTCAGTGAAGTCCAGAAAGCTGTCTAAGACTTGAAAGAGTAGAGAATAAGGGATTCAGTCAAGGGGTTAACCACTCGTTGGGAATCTCGTTGCGAATCATTGGAAATCTTTATGAAATCTCAGGGAATCTTGGAATTTTTACTTTACCTGTATACGGAGTATACGTAAGGTAAAGTATTGTATTCGTGCGGGCCAATTTTCGGCAAACCTCAACTTTGAACCGTCATTGCTCCCAGACCTCAAAAGCGATTGGAACTTGCATATACATTTCGGAAACGTCCATGCCTTCGGAATATGAAAACCAGCTCACTTTTGTCATACGACGAAAAGTTTGCCCCCAGGAATTTTTAGAAGAGGTCAGGTACGCCGTGTCAGTACGTATGTATGTATGTAGCTATGTATGTATGTATGTAGCTATGTATGTGGCATTGACCTGGACGGCACACTTTTCAACCGATTTTCTTCAAAATCGGTAGTGACCTTTCTAAAATTGGAAGAAATAAAAATCCAGAAGCCCAGTTCCCCCCCCTTAAAATTAAGGGGGGTTACTCCCCTAAAACACCCCCAAAAAGTAGAAAAAAAATATTTGCTCAAAATCGGCTCTAACGATTTTGAGAAAATTTTGGGCAATTATAGAACAAATAATTACGAATCCAATGATACCACCCACTACCCCCGCATAACTCCCTGGAAGGGGGGAAGTCCCCCCTGGACCTAAAAAAGGGTGAAATCAGTGGATTCAGTGGTTTGTGGTATACGAGTAGTTCTGGATAGGACACATGACAACCACCATACCCGTCACGAATGGTATATGGCTTATCTCGAGCCCCCCCCCCGGGGGGGGGGGGGGGGCAATTTTGAGTGGCTTTTTAAGTGCGGCTTATGGGGTCTCAAAATGTTCGGGGGAACGCTGTGAACTAATTTTTTGTGTCAAAAAGTTTTTCTGAACGTATCCAAGCACCCCACCCCCTAAGGGAGGTAGATTTGGGTGGTTTGCGAAATATGGGTTGTGTGGGCTCAAAATGATCGGGAGATTGTTCTGAGGCAATATATTTGGTGAAAATGTTTTTTCGCCAACCCCCCCCCCCCCCCCCCTTATGGGGGGAGTTTTGGTTACTTTCCAAAGTACGTTGTGTGGGGTATCAAAATGCTCGGGGAAACGTTCTGAGACAATTTATTTTTAAAAAAAGTTTTTCCGAGCTTCCCCAACCACCCCACCTCCTTTTAGGGGGTAGTTTTGGGTGGTTGCCGAAGTACGTCGTGTTTGGTCTCTAAGTACTCGGGGCAACATTCTGGGGCCATTCCTTTCGTCAAAAAGTTTTTCCGTCTCCAATCATTTAACCAAGGGTTTATTTTTAGGAATCACACAAATAAGCAGGTAAAGTTTTGTCCGACCGTGTCGTACCGCTTGTTTGGAGTGGTTACCCCTTCGGGGTTCATCTTTCAATGAATATCGTAGGGAATCTTTGGAAATCATTATGGAATCTCAGTGGAATCTCAAGGGATCTCTAGAGTGGTTACCCCCTCGGATTCAGTCCATCTTCAAGGTGGTACAGCCTAGGTACCTATATTTGTAGCCTTATATAGAAACAAGCCGCCTCGCGGCGCTTCGCGCCGCTCGGCGTCTTGTATTGGTCCGCCGCCGCCCCAGCGGCACCGCCGTTCCTTAAATTATCGGTGCCACTGTTCAGCGGCGTCAGTTTTTGCACAATATGAGTTATGCTGGGTACAGGATCCATTGCGAATTGGATTTGCCACCGTATTATCAAATATTCGTCATGGGGGCATTGTAGCAATATACCCTATGCCTACCTTCCGCCTGGCTAAATAAACAGTGAGACGTCTCGACAAATTTGAATCCTGGGTACGACCCTGTCTTACCTCGCTCATTTCCCCAATTTCCATAGATTTATTACTGGAGTAATTACATAAAGGATCGTAGTCAAAACCTGCACCCTTAGTCACGGAAAGTGTCTTCACCTTCCTTCGGTTACGCGTCTCGTCTATTTTCGTTTTGGGGTACTTAGCGACTGCTTCCCTATGAGCCTCTGACTTCTCTTTCTGATACTTAGCTGCAGCTTGGCGATGGACCTGTGGGTTTTGTTTCACATACTTAGCTACTGCTTGCCTACTGACCTGTGGGTTTTTTTTTTATTTTTTTTTTTATTTGAAATTACATGGCGCTAGCTACAGGGCTATATCGCCTTTACACAGTCTAGGTGTATTTAGGTGAGGATGTACCTATATACCTAGTATCATACAATTTGACGTCCAGGAGAAAGGTTACGATCGCTGCTATGGTGATTTCCGTAGTGTATAGCTGTGAGAAGTCATCGGGGATGTTGTGACGGCGGCGTTGGGGGGTATAGGGCAGTAGGAGAGAAGTGGGTTTTGTTTCACATACTTAGCTACTGCTTGCCTATTGACCTGTGGGATTTGTTTCACATACTTAGCTACTGCTTGCCTATTGACCTGTGGGTTTTGTTTCACATACTTAGCTACTGCTTGCCTATTGACCTGTGGGTTTTGTTTCACATACTTAGCTACTGCTTGCCTATTGACCTGTTGGTTTTGTTTCTCATACTTACATACGCGGTCATCGAACTCGGTTAATCCTGCCTACGGCACTGGCTAATTCGAATTTCCCCCATTTCGCACTATATTCGTCACTGGGGCCACCAGGCCTCTGTACCCTGCGACTGCCGTCCGCGTGGCTCAATAAATGAAAAGTCCGAACTTTTTTCATCCTGGCTACGCCCCTGAATAATGCGTCCATTCCGGTGGTTTCTCCATATTCGTCACTGGTAGCAACAGTAGAGACCACCCTGGGACCATCGTAACGATCCGTTCATTAACAACACGCGGTCATCGAACTCGGTTAATCCTGCCTGCCTACGGCACTGGCTAATTCGAATTTCCCCCATTTCGCACTATATTCGTCACTGGGGCCACCAGGCCTCTGTACCCTGCGACTGCCGTCCGCGTGGCTCAATAAATGAAAAGTCCGAACTTTTTTCATCCTGGCTACGCCCCTGAATAATGCGTCCATTCCGGTGGTTTCTCCATATTCGTCACTGGTAGCAACAGTAGAGACCACCCTGGGACCATCGTAACGATCCGTTCATTAACAACACGCGGTCATCGAACTCGGTTAATCCTGCCTACGGCACTGGCTAATTCGAATTTCCCCCATTTCGCACTATATTCGTCACTGGGGCCACCAGGCCTCTGTACCCTGCGACTGCCGTCCGCGTGGCTCAATAAATGAAAAGTCCGAACTTTTTTCATCCTGGCTACGCCCCTGAATAATGCGTCCATTCCGGTGGTTTCTCCATATTCGTCACTGGTACCAACAGTAGAGACCACCCTGTGACCATCGTAACGATCCGTCAATAAACAACACGCGGTCATCGAACTCGGTTAATCCTGCCTAAGGCCCTGGCTAATTCGAATTTCCCCCATTTCGCACTATATTCGTCACTGGGGCCACCAGGCCTCTGTACCCTGCGACTGCCGTCCGCGTGGCTCAATAAATGAAAAGTCCGAACTTTTTTCATCCTGGCTACGCCCCTGAATAATGCGTCCATTCCGGTGGTTTCTCCATATTCGTCACTGGTACCAACAGTAGAGACCACCCTGTGACCATCGTGACGATCCGTCAATAAACAACACGCGGTCATCGAACTCGGTTAATCCTGCCTAAGGCCCTGGCTAATTCGAATTTCCCCCATTTCGCACTATATTCGTCACTGGGGCCACCAGGCCTCTGTACCCTGCGACTGCCGTCCGCGTGGCTCAATAAATGAAAAGTCCGAACTTTTTTCATCCTGGCTACGCCCCTGAATAATGCGTCCATTCCGGTGGTTTCTCCATATTCGTCACTGGTAGCAACAGTAGAGAACACCCTGGGACCATCGTAACGATCCGTTCATTAACAACACGCGGTCATCGAACTCGGTTAATCCTGCCTACGGCACTGGCTAATTCGAATTTCCCCCATTTCGCACTATATTCGTCACTGGGGCCACCAGGCCTCTGTACCCTGCGACTGCCGTCCGCGTGGCTCAATAAATGAAAAGTCCGAACTTTTTTCATCCTGGCTACGCCCCTGAATGATGCGTCCATTCCGGTGGTTTCTCCATATTCGTCACTGGTACCAACAGTAGAGACCACCCTGTGACCATCGTGACGATCCGTCTATAAACAACACGCGGTCATCGAACTCGGTTAATCCTGCCTAAGGCCCTGGCTAATTCGAATTTCCCCCATTTCGCACTATATTCGTCACTGGGGCCACCAGGCCTCTGTACCCTGCGACTGCCGTCCGCGTGAATGTGCACAATCTGGGGTGCCCTGGCTACGGCCCTGGCTAATTGGAATTTCCACCACTTCTAAACATATTCCTCATGAGGGTCAGTAGGGCAATATACCCTGCGACTGCCGCCCCCCTGGCTCAATAAATGAAATGTCCGAACTTTTTTCATCCTGGCTACGCCCCTGAATAATGCGTCCATTCCGGTGGTTTCTCCATATTCGTCACTGGTACCAACAGTAGAGACCACCCTGTGACCATCGTAACGATCCGTCCATAAACAACACGCGGTCATCGAACTCGGTTAATCCTGCCTACGGCCCTGGCTAATTCGAATTTCCCCCATTTCGCACTATATTCGTCACTGGGGCTACCAGGCCTCTGTACCCTGCGAATGCCGCCCCCCTGGCTCAATAAATGAAAAGTCCGAACTTTTTTCTTCCTGGCTACGCCCCTGAATAATGCGTCCATTCCGGTGGTTTCTCCATATTCGTCACTGGTACCAACAGTAAAGACCACCCTGTGACCATCGTAACGATCCGTCCATAAACAACACGCGGTCATCGAACTCGGTTAATCCTGCCTACGGCCCTGGCTAATTCGAATTTCCCCCATTTCGCACTATATTCGTCACTGGGGCCACCAGGCCTCTGTACCCTGCGACTGCCGTCCGCGTGAATGTGCACAATCTGGGGTGCCCTGGCTACGGCCCTGGCTAATTGGAATTTCCACCACTTCTAAACATATTCCTCATGAGGGTCAGTAGGGCAATATACCCTGCGACTGCCGCCCCCCTGGCTCAATAAATGAAATGTCCGAACTTTTTTCATCCTGGCTACGCCCCTGAATAATGCGTCCATTCCGGTGGTTTCTCCATATTCGTCACTGGTACCAACAGTAGAGACCACCCTGTGACCATCGTAACGATCCGTCCATAAACAACACGCGGTCATCGAACTCGGTTAATCCTGCCTACGGCCCTGGCTAATTCGAATTTCCCCCATTTCGCACTATATTCGTCACTGGGGCTACCAGGCCTCTGTACTCTGCGAATGCCGCCCCCCTGGCTCAATAAATGAAAAGTCCGAACTTTTTTCTTCCTGGCTACGCCCCTGAATAATGCGTCCATTCCGGTGGTTTCTCCATATTCGTCACTGGTACCAACAGTAAAGACCACCCTGTGACCATCGTAACGATCCGTCCATAAACAACACGCGGTCATCGAACTCGGTTAATCCTGCCTATGGCCCTGGCTAATTCGAATTTCCCCCATTTCGCACTATATTCGTCACTGGGGCCACCAGGCCTCTGTACCCTGCGACTGCCGTCCGCGTGGCTCAATAAATGAAAAGTGTCATGACCTTCGGATGACCCTGGCTACGACCCTGGCTAATTACAATTTTCGCGAATTCACATCATATTCGTCATGGGGGTCATTGGGGCACTCCACCCTGCAAGTACCGTCGCGCTGGCTCAATAAATAGGACGGCTCAAAATTTTGATTTCGATTTTTTGCTGACTCAGCAATTGCTGACGGGGATCGCTTACCCCCCGTTCAACTCCGTTTGGGACCCCCTACAACCTGCAAAAAGTTTCATTGCGATCGGGCAATTAGGAGCGAAGAAAATGAATTATGATAAATGAGTGAGTGAGTCAGTGTGTCAGTACCCTTCAATCTTATGATATAGATAGACATCATCTGATTCGATCTGTATAAGAAGTACGAACCTGCGTGTCAACGGCAGCAACAACTTCTTTCTTCGAAGCATTACTGCTGATGGCTGATTTACCACTGCTTCCTATCTCCAGTATCTTTGAGTTGGTCTTGTGAGAGTTGAGGAATTTATCAATAGTTTTGTCATTGCTGAGTACAGCAGTGCCCTCTGCAGCAACGCGCTTCAACTTTCCGTTTTTGTTTGTGAGCTTGAACGATTTCGATTTGCAAATCAAGCTCTTGAGATTATCATTGTTCTCTGAATATGTTAATCCTTTCGAACCGACTATGACGCCTCCTTTCCGTCGACTGGCGACATTGGCATTGCTTTTAGTGTTGCACAAGGCGTAGCTATCTTCTTGAGACAATTTTGTCTTGACAAGGAATCGGTCCTGGGAGCGTGCTTTTGGACGGGACAGACTTCTGTTCCCTCTTGCTGTAGAGGTTGGAGAGTTGTCTTTACTTGCTCTTGCAAAACGCTCTACTGCAGACTGTGAACTGAGAGAGGCGGAAATTATTCAGAACATCTGCCTGGTGAAATAGGGCTAAAATGTTAAGAACGGTCAAACAGTAGATATAAAGCATACACTGCCACTGGTGGGGTATCCATTACTCGATCGATACATTACGCAGGGTAGAAAGACTCAAGCCTCGCTCCCTACCTTCGTATTAACTCACAAAACAAAATGAGGTCCTTTTTTCAGTACCTGACTTCGCTTTAGCGTGTGGCTATATGGTATCGTATAAGGAATTAGTTCTATACGCACACTTGTCTCATTGAAAATGGTGGTTAAAGACAGTAGAATCTATAGCAGAATTAATTAAAATACCCACCGTACCCAATCGATATTTCAGGTAGGTACCAACCTCTCTAAGCGAAGCAGGTCCGAAGCACTAGCGGATGGATTCTCTTCAAAGAAACTAGGACTTGCTGGAGAGTGTCTTGCTGATGCACATATCCAGAAACCTAGTAGAAGCGGCAGCTCTTTCATGTTTTCTGTAAATACGATTCCATACCTATAGGTACTGAAATTATTACCGCTGTGATATAAGAATAACTTTTTCACTTGATAAAAGTAAGGTACCCACCAAAAATATTTTCAAAAGCAGATGAAGTAGAGCGTGTATAAAGTAACAGTATAAATTGAAGCTGGAGTATACCTTTAATTTTTGAATTCACCTCTACACGTGTGGGAAAACAAGTAATTACTGCCTTGACTGTGTTCAGCAGAAAAAGCTGTTATTGGTTGGAGTGTAATAAATAGAGGTAGAGACCTTCAGAGAACCTTATCGCCAAATCCATAAAATTTGACGTGCGTGCCTGACAATGGCAGTGAAATCCTGACTGATAAAAGATTATTAGTCACCATAGTTTCGTAAAACCAATAGGTACATACTGTTCATAGTATCGTATGATTTGCCAAATTACGAGACCACTCTCCCCCCTTAAAATAATTCTTCAAGTTAATAAATTTTTTACCACCGGACCACCCAGAGCTTGCGCTTCATTAATTACAACAGTGTTACTTAACGCGTGTGAGGTTTGGTACTTAATAAATAACCAAAACCTACTGATTATGACAGGTGGGCTGAGGAATCGAACCGGGACCTGCCCGAAACGCCTACAGACACATTATAAACGCATATCAAACGTTACGCTGGACCTACACCACAGTTTGCTTTATAAATTCTGGGAGCTATCCCATTTGAGTTTAAGCTCTCCCACTGACGTCAAACCGCGATGACCAATCAGTGCCCCTTGCCTCATTTCAAGCGCTCATAAGCACTCTCCTTCTTCAGCGTCATTTGACGTCAGCGAGAAACCACAAAATACTCAAACCTGGATTTCATCCACAGTAGGTACCTCCCTTCTCAGTCCTCATTCTAACTGAAAAGCTTTAAGATGAATAACTGACGTGAGCGTCTGAGTCGAAACCATAGTTATTTTCATTTAAAGTTTCAAGATATCTTTGAAATGGTCACAAGATAATTTTCTTGACAGAGAGGCACATTTATATAACACAGATATTCTGACCGGACGTGAAAACGGAGAAATACGGTAGAAAGTAGGAAATTGAAACTGTCCGTCATGGAAGCTATCTTCTTTTATGTGTAAAGTATGTGATTGTGAGAAGTGGGGTGTGGGTACCCCAGTAACTTCTGCTCGTTCGTATCACCTAAATTTTATTCTTGACAACTGCCGCTTGCCTGGAAAGGGCGGGATTAGAGGGTTGGAAAGTCTGCGGGTCACCGCTCTTTTGCTCTTCCTATTACTTCCAAACCAAAAAATAAATGAAGATTTCCCCTGTGACAGCTGTTTATTTTTATGTTTTCCTACTTTAAAATAAGTAGGTAAGTAGGTAATCGGTATTTCTTCAACTGAGGCTGCTGGAAGCTACCGGTATATCCAATATTTCTCAGCTATTTTTTATTACGTGTACTTCCTAAAAAATTGCATATTGAGACATCTGAAAAGCATCTGACTGAATAACAGAGCAAATTTTCAGTATTTGTTTTGGCTGTTAGAGGAACGGCAAAGAACGGCTTCCCTATCGTGGTGACTATAAAACTTATTCCATAACGTCAAAAACGCAAGCATTCAGTAACAGGTGGGACATTACCGCCGCTAATGCAGAGGGGAGTACGTGCATCCATTTTGGAAGATAGCTGCTTAATTAGCAGTTAATAATGGCAGCTCAGGTCGCACTTGAGGGTTAGTATAGCTACACTATGTAGCACAGGGTGGTAGAGCCCATGGGAAAATAAAGGGCTCCATTGTTTTCTATACCTCGTCTAGTACAAGTCAACTCATGCACCTTATCTCTAGAAAAAGGTTCTCTTGCCGTTGTGTTAGAAAATTTCTATGGGAATATGTACCCATACAATACTTACCGGCCAGGTAGTTGTTGTAGTTTACAGGTAATCCCACCGAAGATTTTGAGTCAGACACACTGCCTAGTTAGTCAGTAACTTACATATACGTGGTACCCTATCAGATTTACTATTGCCTACAGAAGTAATTTTTAGTTCTGTGTGCATGCCCTTCCAGAAAAAAGTTCTAGATCCTCTTATGTCCCCTTCTCCCCAACTGGTATTCGACGGTGTTATCTGTACATTGCGTTGCGACATTGATTTATTATTATGGATGCTCATATAATTCATTGTTTGAAACGTTAATGCTTGCATTGAGTACTTACATTTTAACTTCTCCACTTCGTTCCTTAGGCATAGCTGCCCTTGCTGTTGCACATTAATTTCGCGAAACACCCGTCCGCGAAGACCCGTCCATGCACCTCAATGGAGCAGCACATACAGCCTGCACTCAATTACGGGGCTTTAATTACCTTATTTGTACCTTACCGCGTTACAACATTTCAACTTCACCTTTCCATTAGTAATTTAACCAACCTGATTAAACGATAAAAACGTCGAAAATGCATGTATAGGTATGTACGATATGCATAGTTATTTAAGGAATGTATGGAGTAAATTTTAATTTAGACAGCTTCCAAAACGCTGAGAGAAAACGGGAAGAAAACTCAAAGAGAAGACGTGCTGACAGTAAAGAAAGCAAGATCTCTCTCTCGTTCTCGTTCGGAGAGTGCGGAGTGCATTAGTGAAGCTTCCTTGGTAAATTGGATTGGTGAGTCGCGGCTAGAGGACAAAGGTGGCTGCGGTAAAACACTTTGTTCAAACAAATCAACTAAACCCGGCTGAGAGCAGCTGCTAAGTGTTGAGAATGTGAATGAACTAAAAGACACATGTATACTGTCAATGGGATTTCAGGTGGTAACGGCGGGCTTAGTTAACTTGAAATGGAACGCCTTAATACACGGTAAGGATAGGAGATCCACTCAAAACTGGGGCGCAGGAGTCATGTGATGTGACATCCGTACGTCTAACTCATAGGCAACCACTTCGGATTAAAATAAGGGGTACAACAATGGTCACAAAACCCATCCTATATGTTCCTGCATGGGTCCTCGCAGAAACTTTTAGACAAGATAACTAGCATGAGGAAGTCTCCCCAATTATTTTGAGTACCCACATGACATATTTTGCAAACCTTCAAAAACTCAACCCGGTGAGGTGGGGGGGGGGGGGGGGGGGGGGAGGTGGGGGGGGGGGGAGGTGGGGGGTCGGAAATGCCTTTTTTTGACCACATAACTCGCTTGAGGAAGTCTCCCCAAGTATTCTGAGTACATATTTTGTAAACATCAAAAAACTGGTCCCTTGGGGGGTCGTATCTCCCAAATTCGAGATTTCCCAGATATACAGCTAATGGGGTATTTTTACTCATAATAAGCACTATTACCCCTGAGAAAATGAACAAAATCGTTGGCGCCGATTTTGAGAAACAAATTAAAAACATGATTTTTCGAGGTTTTTTTGGGGCAGCACCCCCCAACTTTCACCAATGGAAAATCGGGAAAAAAATATCTGTGCGTTATTTTTCTACACCCGTGTACCAAATTTGGACAAAATCGGCCCGACGGTTTGGGCCCTGGCTCTCCGTACATACACACACACAACACAACGCGTAAAAATCACTTTTTTGGAGTCTGGTATCTCTGATTGGCACTTTGCAATGAAAAACTCAAAATCGAGTATATTCTGCGGGTGGCAACAATGAAAGCACCATTAATTGTTCCTTATAGCCTTCAGAAAGCAACGGCATATATTTTTACAATATGTAATTTTTCTCCCTATGTTTGCGTCAATAAGTATCTATTACGTGCGAGCAATTTTCTAAAATTCAGATAAGAGTACAATACCTATACCCCACATTTAATCATAAAAGGGTGGAAGTGGATTCGATGAGGGGTTGAAAATTGAAGCTGACCAACCTAATCAGCAGCAGAGGGTGTTCTGTTGGGCCCTGCTCAAATTAATAAGCCCGACATTAGAGAGGGTGACGAGGGTTACCTACTTTGCTTAATCTTCCCCTATCTCCTCCTCCAGCTCAGACCTTCAGTAACAACTTCGAAAACCCCGCAGCTCACCCTTCATGCTCGTATTTTTCGATTTGTCCAGGTAAAGACTTTATAAATTCTCCACGAACTTCACTTCATCGTCATTGAGGGGTCTGATAGCCAGACTTGGCCCA
Source organism: Mesopsocus fuscifrons (assembly GCA_950004255.1). NCBI lineage: Eukaryota > Metazoa > Arthropoda > Insecta > Psocodea > Mesopsocidae > Mesopsocus > Mesopsocus fuscifrons. The sequence continues at coordinate 9,022,898 of OX465377.1, forward strand.
TATTGGGCGATTGTACCACCCCATATTTCTAGTGGCTTCATGAGCCCTCTCTCACTGGTATAATTTACAAATTCGTTCCAGGTTTTATCGAGGGGTTAGCCACTCCAGGATTCTCGTTGGGAAACTCAGGCAATCATTGGAAATCTTTATGAAATCTCACGGAATCTTGGAAATTTCTGGAGTAGTTAACCCTTCGGGGTGCATCTTTCCACGAATCTCGTTGAGAATCTTAGGAAATCTTGGTAAATCTTCATGCAATCTCAAGCAATCTCTGGAGTGATTACCCCCTCGGGTTTTATAATGCCAGACACGTAGAGTAAATACGGAATATGATTGTTCATAAACCTAACTATGAAACTTGCATTTTGTTACTGACCTAGGTCTGCTTCATTATAATATAAAACTGTCGCGCTTTCAGTACAGGTCAATACTTTGTTTCATTTTCAGCATGCGACTGCCACCCTATTGGAGCATCTGGAAAAACATGCAACCAAACCTCAGGCCAGTGTCCGTGCAAAGACGGTGTGACGGGCGTGACGTGCAACCGCTGCGCCAAGGGCTACCAGCAGAGCCGAAGCCATATCGCACCTTGCGTTAGTAAGTCCTGTAGTTTCTAGTATTTTTAAAAAGACTGAGGAGGTTTCATTGAAGGTGGTAGGCAAAACAGTGAGAACGCTATCTTTTTGACGAATGAAGTATAATTTAACAGCCGAAATAGCTGAAATTCTGGCTCATCACCTCAACTTCTCAACAAATTAGTCTCATTTTTTACTAAAAAAAAAGCACAAGTGTAATATCTCAAAGTGAGTTCTTCTCACTACCCTCCACTCTAGCCTAGGGGTATTTCTGACTGAAAAACAACTATTTAACATGAACGGTTTTCTTCAGGGTTAATGAAGTCAACTTTATATTTTTTAAAGGAACACCTAAGATCCCGCAGACTCAAGCAATGGAAGGGGAGGATGAATCATACGAGGATGAAGAGGGTGGTGCAGAAGGTAGGGTAATATACCTGTTATGTTGTGTTGGACGTAAAAAATATTATTTGTGAGGGCGCAGGCAACTGGGTAAGTACTGTGCATGTATTCTGATTCTTTTCTGGAAACAACATTTGCAAATTATCCATCCCCAAGGGGTCGTGTTGTGGAAATCCAATTTTCTTCTAACCACGTTTGACTGGCTTCCGAGTATTGGTAAAATAATTTGAAGACGACTCCATGGCTTCCAATATCGGGAACGTTTTTGATGGAAGGGCCCCTAGCCTCCAAGCTGGAGCCCCTTGGGACAAGTACCTCCCAGGGGCCCCACTGACCTCACAAGCTTTACGGAAAGGAATTTGTTTTTCTATTTTATTTATTGGCTTTCCTTTCCTCCCTGTCAGCATCAATACAACCCAATCTCTCCTCTTTACCCTTCTATCGCTCCTTTATCCGTAAATCAGATTATGACTGTTCGAATCAGGTCAGTAAAGGCTGAGAAGAGAAAACTCTGAGAAAAATTGAGGAGCATTAACTTTAAATGACTTGCTGCATGAACGTGCGAGCACTGATTTGAAAAATAAAACTAAAGGAGTTGTGATGCTTCAATTAAGGGTGTGCAACCGCTGACAGTGCACTTCTGCCAAACATATGATTTGTGGCAGGGGGATACTTCGGTTGGGTGAAATTTTTCCATGACATGGATAAAACTCAGGGAGAGTCCGGAGAGTTCAATTTTTGCACTCAATCCATCAGACGCACTCCGAGAGGAGCCAACTGAAATCTGGCTTGTGTCTCTGTCTCACTATGTGCTAGTGAAATATCTGCGCGGATAGCCCAATTTCCTCGTCACTTTTTCCTGACATTGCTGGTAAGGCATAGGTACCTCTATTTTAGAAAAGGCAAAAGAAATCTAAAAAAGAAGGGAAGCTTTGACATTAGACATTACGGAAGTTAAGTAAGTCCAGGCAAAGTGCTGAGTCATTTCAGCCAATGAACGTAATAAAAAATGGGAGATGGAAGAGGCGTAAGACTACAGAGTCGTTTTCTTGCGATTTTCATTCGGTTAAATTGGTATTAAAGTAATATACAAGGCGCTAATGAGAAAACAGAGCCCCCAACCAGCAGATTTATTCTCCATACCCATCCTATATTATTTTAAGTTCTGACAACTTTCTCTATATAATACTCTACACCCCTTTAGATTAGCTTAAAGAAAGACAAAAGGCTACGGCCCAAAACCCTAAACGATTAAGCGTGAACTCCTTTAATGGATTTTCTTTATTTGGGAGCGCAAACTTTCCCTTCTTGCAGTAATTAAAAAGAGAGCCAGTGAAGCTGCAAATTTGAATACAATAACGCTTTTAACCCTATAGGATGTATAGAAATTAATTTTCAAAGGATTTCTATTTTTTCTCGTCGGTTTCTTGAAAATCAGGAAGTCTGCTGAGAATATTGTACTTGCAAGGGCAGGTTCGAATTCCGATCACTGAAAAATTTCCCTCTAAAAATAACAGCCTCTAGGTGCAGGCTGCATGGTTAGGCCATGGGCCCTTGACACGTAAATAGAAGTACTGTACAGAAGTAGGTATGCCGAACCTACCAGCTGGGTAAAATCTTTCAAGAAAGTAGTTGTGCAAAGTCAAAGCTGACCTCCAAAAACACGAATCATTGCCTTTAACCTGAACCCTAAAACGTAATGAAGTGTATTATGGGTATGGGGTGCTGACTGCTGACCAAGCTTCCCCCGAGCTCCTCCTCTGCTTGCGTATGGCAGGCACGTTGCACTCTGACAGCCTTCGCATCCCGCATCCTCCCGAAAAAACTTTCAATTTCATTTTTGTCCAGAGAAGGCAAGTTTGAAATAACAGGAGGCAATTCCAGGCTCCCTGCCTTTCCAGTTTCAATGAAGTTACCAAAGTTTTTTGCTCTACGTTATTTTTGGAGACATGCTCTGGTTATGATGAGGACGACGGCTTTTTTCTCCATCTCGGGTCCTTTCTCAGAATTCTGTTTCAATATTCAGTTCATTCCTTCTGTATTGTCTTTTAACCGAAGACATGAGGGATTTGTCTTATAGGTATTTTATTTCTCTTTTTAGATATCAGTATTTCAGATGACAATATGAGAAAACGAATACAGTAAATAAAATGAAATTTCAGTGTTAAAATGTCTATATAGTCGAGGAAAAAACCAGCGGCAATGGTAACGTTCCGTTGTTATACTCAATGAATGGAAAACATGATGAATGAGCCCTAACTTTATTGTGGGCAACAGTTTTGGTACTTTATCAATCTATTGTGAATTGTGAATCTAGATGAAAAGAATTGGTGTGTGCCCCTGGCTGCTTGGCAGGAGGCGGGGACTTGCAAGAAGGGCAGAAGTACAACGTACCTATGGGATTATCTAATAACATGCTGTCATTTCTAGTCAGACATTACTTTCGACCCATCAAATTGTTTACAGATGTTTTATTACGTCTTATTCCTTTATATTACTGAAGACCACCGGCAGCTAACATGGACGCTATAACAACAAAATGGGAGGTTACGTTACTTTGTTATTTATTTCGTGTCGAGGACTCATGCTTGTATTGGTTTCACTATTTATATTTGGAGCCGTGAGGCACGACAAAATACTGGACTACCGCAGTATTATCTGAAAGTACCTATACCTACCAATTCACATTGTTAGCTTGAGTGAGGTACGAGAACAGGTATGGCACTGATAAAGTGATAAAATAGAAGTGGGTATTTATTTAGCTATTGCACATGATTGTACTTCCTTGTAAGTAAAAGAAAAAGGTTAGCGGGAAGTGATCTCTCTAAAAGTGACGTAATATAACAGTAGAGGGGTGATCGATGGCCCATCGACAGGGGCGAGAGATGAAAGTTTTTTTAATAACATAATATTGAAGGATAGAATAAGATGAAAGCTAAATAAATATTTAGGGTGAGATTAAAGTGGGGAGCGACCCCCCTTTTATACCGTCGTGAAAAGATTTGAAATTTTTCAATAAGCTATGGCACGTGGGTGCCGCAGGCTAAATGGCGGATCAGCATATCTTATTGAGCAATAAGCTACATCTACTGCGACTTTTATATTTCCATCTAAAATAAGATTTTTTTTTTGTCATTCGTACTGTATCTCGACTACCCGCGCAGGCCCCAAATTTTGATGCAGATTCACTAATAATACTGAGGTTAACTGATAACGCAGAATATAGAACTATAGGTCCTTATCGTTGTGGTTTCACACTTTTCTATAAGTTCTTGTTTTGTTTTTGGTTTAGGTGTGTTGATCTTTTCCCTCCAGGTGGGGATGAAGGATAAGCACCTGGCGTTCCACTAAAGTACATACTAGAAAATATTTTTTGCAGAAGAGTGCGGAAAATGCAGGGCTGGCTCAAAAAGACTGAATCTGGAAAAGTTCTGCACAAGGGATTATGGTAAGTGCATTCACTGTATGTAAGGTAAGGTAGGTACGGGGTAGGGTAGGGTAAAACCGCATTATTTTTTCAAACATGCGGTCAGCTGTCAGTAATTAGAATCGAATCTACTGAATTAATATAACTACACAGCACGAATTTGGCGTAGACGAATCTTAGAATAGTAAGAACGGACCCTAACTTTTATAAAGTAACTGGAAATACTTCTTATAACTACAGCTCACCTCCAGGACACAATTGGTGTAACAAGGCAGAATCGATTTCCTCCACTCTTGTAAATTTCTATTAATCTCAAACGTCCATCTCTCGTACGGATTATAGGATTAGGTAATAGGTGCTGTTACAAACTATCCAAGAGAAAGACACCCATACGAACATGAGACCGAATGTTCAACCATCATAAAATGACTTAAGAGCTTTGGAGATGGGCCTAAAAATGTGGTTGATAGAGACAGAGACAGACTGACGGCTGGCCCAAAGCCAACTAAACATACAGACCCAAACAACCGCGCCACTGTCCATTCAACCGCCAGCCTCTCCAACTCTATCGCAGACCAAGAAAATAACCAAAACGTGCCAAAACATTGCAAAGAGGAAATGACGTGGATGGAGCAAGTTTCAAGACCTTCCCATGCAGATATTACTGAGAGGTGATAAATAAATGTAAAATGCGTTTCATTGTGAAAACAAAAATCGGTAGCTCGTAGAAGTTCGGGATCCAGCTAATTATCTAGCTAGGTATATACCTACTGAGGTCGGATCCCTCCTTTGGAGACGAGCGACTTCAGGGATCATTGGAAAAATAGCACTGAAAATAGTTTTTCATACAGTACACAGACTTCTCTTAATCTCCTGAGTAGAATGCATGTATTTTGGTCCAGGGTAGCCAGGTTTTTCAGCGAGAATTTCTCGATCGATAGCGACACCTAGATTGAAGGACATGACAATAGCATCCTCAGAAGAAGGGAACACTCGCGGGAAGAGGGCAAAGCAAGTCGATCGAGCCATGCGTTTTTACAGTGGGAGACGGACGATCAGTTGCATTCCTTCAATGTCATTACAAAGGGAAGCGGCCGATCAGTTGCATTCCTCACACGCGAAACCAACTCAGCCCTGACAGCTCGGCTTGAGGGCCGTCCTATGGGAGCTGATCATTTTGGCCAGTGCTGGAGTTCCACACAATTCACCGAAAATTTTCAACCCTACCCCTTATGAATTGAATCCAGCATGAAGAGTGTCTGAGGTCTACAGTCTACAACTACTGATATTTTTTCGCCAAATGTGACAGAGATTATTGGCATACCATAATAATATTTATGCCTTTTGCTTTGTTTTTTCTTCGCTGTGCTCAGATGAGTTCCCTTTGCAGATTTAATAAGCAATTTTTGTGATTGTCCTGTAGCGGTGATGGCTCGGGTGCTGGAGAAGGAGGGAACTGGCGAATGGGTTCGATTCAACATGAGCATTCAGACGGTGTACAAGCGCGCGCGCGACTCCAGGCTCAAGCGCGGCCCGTCGTATCTTTGGGTCAGCAGCTCGGACTTAGCCTGTCGCTGCCCTAAACTCAAGCCAAACAAGTAAGTACGAAAGTGGGCTTCGAGATAGCGGGGCTCTCATGCATATTAGGTTGGCGGCATCATACATGCCCTGTAGGTAAATATAGGTACATTCCGGCTTCAACCAACCTTTATTCGACTTGGGCTGACGTGCGTCTTCAGGTCAGCAGGAGAGGGTGTAAGATGATAAAAAGTGCTCTGATTTTTTTTTTCTTTTTTTTTTTTTTTGTAACATGTAGTGCAAGATTATGAAAGGTGGTACAAAGGACTTTTTTCTGACACGCCAAACCTGACGAATAATCATCCTTTTTGCAGACCCTATTTGATTTTGGGTAAGGAGAAGGAGGGAGAACACCAGGGGCTGACCGTCAGCCATAGGTCCATCGTCATCGAGTGGAAGGACGAGTGGCACAGGCGGATGAAGCGATTCCAAAGGAGGGCCAGAAAGTGTCAGTAGGTGGCCTCGTGGCAGAGCAGTCACATTTCCCCTTTAGTATCGGTGTTTATTACGGCCAAAACCTTCTTCATTGTGCCACAAAGCATGTCCAATAGGTCTCAGTAGTCCTCTTTAGATATTCGTTAAGTATAGGTGCGAGATCTTGGATATGGGAGAGTAAAATTCGCGTCATTAAGGTGGATGCGACCCGCTATCTATAAACTGAACATTGCACCGAGTGGCGCATTTTTCTTTTTTATTTCATACCTAGGAGAGAATGTTTTGAACTTTCATGGAGAAACAGCTTCACTATCATGCATCCCCCAAAATTACTATGGCTGATTTTGGTTTCTGAAATTTCCATTCTGTTCCCTTTAAGATTTTGGCCCCAATGTCACGAGAGTGGCGGAGAGAGGTGTTAAATAGGTGTTTCTGCGTTGGTACTCCTTTACGTGTCCGCGCGCAAATTAAACACTGGATTTTTTATCTTGAATCTTGTGGCTCGTATTTATTTAAACACGGGTGTTTCTTCTTCCTAAGAAGATAAACGGAAGATTTTGCTACTTTTATTACTTTTTATGATTTTACTTATACAGAGAGTAAGTAAACGGATCACACTGTAATGGGCACAAGAAGGAAACTGTAACTTCCCTTTAGCTCCTTCTACTCGATTAATAAATCGGTACTAACACCTTTTATCTTTTTAGACAAAATTTAAAACACATGTTAACATATTTATTTACTTCAAAACTGGGAAATTTTTAGCAAATTCTTTGCTCTGAATAATAACGTAACTTTTTTTGTCAGAAAAAAAGCTAATTACGGTGGAATTTAACAACAACTTTCTGAGGATTTTTTTTTACCTTTGAAAAACGAAAAATTCCCTCGTATGATGTAATTAATATCAACTTACTCTCCTGAACAAAAAAAAAGCAATATCGTCAGAGGTTGATTCAATTTTAATTTACTCTCTCCGCGTTGCTTACTATCAGATGGAAATTCGTGTGCTTTTTTGCTTCTTTATTGCCCTCAGGTACTCTGGCATATAGATTATCTGCCAAACAATCCCTGTAGAAGACAAGGCCCCTTGTCTTGCAAATAGGCATTTCACAAAACGTTTGCCCCCGATAATTATTTTAAAGCCACAGCACTCAGGAGAAATGAGAGATATTACTTTTTCCGAGGCGATGCCTACCTTATAATATTTTATTGAAATGACAACTCTGGTACGCGGGGTTACAGGTTACAGGAGTAACCCATGCCCACGAAAATACCTAGGTACTGTTCATTTTTTTTATTAATTTTTTTACCCGGACTTTATATTAACCTACCAACCGGTGCTTGAAGTCACTGAAGAATGTATAGTTACTAAGTACTGTAGTTAAAATGGGTAGAGTTTGTGATACCTTTTAGTGTATGAATGAATGTATTTAATTCATTTTTGTACAAAAAATAAATTTTAAAACTGTAATTTATTTGTACCTATATTTACTTAATATTACGATGTTAAAATGTCCCCAGACGTAGGTATACCCGCACTATTTACATTATGCATGAAATAAAAGGCGATCGAACTAACTTCCGTTCTAGCTCTGGATTCAAGTCCTTTCTTCCAGGATACAGATATACATAACTACTTCGAGTATGTATCCATGTACTTTTTAACTCGAGCCAGCCCAGTAAGCCCAATAACTCTAAAAATACCTTTTTTAAAAGCGTCACTCCACCAAGAGAGCAGTGTCGTTAATATCCTTCTCCGTTCGATTCTGCCATGCTTCTTCCCTGAAAAGGTAAAATATCTGAAGTTATGACATGGATATGGACTATGTGGATTTGTTATCTTTCAATTATATTTTTTAAATTTGCCTCACCTCTAAATTCCTGATCAACTAGGCTTAACACATCGACACATCATGGGCAGTACCATCAGTAACGTTAATGGAACTTGCCCCAACAATTTCACGGAATCGATCGCCGCACCTCCGTTTATTAATTTAATTTTGAGTTCCTATTTCTCAAGTGAATGTACATAAGTTTTACATTGGCCATGAGAATATTATCTCACGATATTACAATAATAATAAGATGGTTACTCAGTATAGACCTTGCAACATTGTATTTTAGCTAGCTGTGGGTGTGTTTCTGTACTCTGTATGTTTCTGATATTGTACCTACAATACCTCTTGTTTAATTACTGACTTGTTGTCTATAACGTAGGGTGTCGTATGAATTACTTGATTATCACAACTCAAGATAAAATAGATAAATAAAAGTGTAAGGGCCTAACTTCATCACAGTATTAATTTAGATTTTTAGCTCAGGGCCATTTTATTGGTAGAAACATTGTTTAATTTGGTAACACAAGGGAGTGAACAGGATTGACCATAACATGTAAGCAAAAGCGATAATTATTCTTTCAGCTGACTGATAACAGCAATAAGTACATAATATCAACCTTTTGCACAAATACAGACTCTTCAACGCAGGATCAGTTAATCTAGGGCCCGAACCTGCTGGAGTCGCAAATAGTTGGTAACTCATATTCAACAGCAAGTCATTCTAAGCTTTTAATACTCGTACAGTCCCAGTTGTGAGGGAAAAATGATGTAGAGTAGGTAACTGATGGCGCTTTGTAGTTGCATTAACGTAAACGTACTATGGTTAAATAATTACTGTTATTTGTAAATGTATTACCTATTTCGGAAACACTCTGTATGTGGTGCATGTAAGGTTTGATGTGTAAACAAGACTTATTTCATATAATATTAAAATTTCATTAATATTCATTGATCCGATTCATTCGCTTACCCGTCCTGAAGATTACGCGAAGCCAACAGCAAGAATGACTATCAGGAGAATGATGATGACCACCCAGTAACCTTCAACAATAGAATCGAGAATTTTAGAAAGATAAAATATTGACAAAACCAGTGAAACTAATAGGGACACTCCAAATTTCTACCGGCAACAAAAAGAGAACAGGAATAGACATCCCCGCCTACCTGTCGGGGGTCGGAACTCCAAACATGACCGAGATTTAATATAACAACAGCATGTTTTAGTTCACTGTGACCACTTCATTTTTGATCTAGGCAATCTGTCGTCTGTTGTTCTGTGTAACCTAACGGCTCCTATACTACTGATTAACTGAATAAAAGCAACTAACCACACGTAGCGTCTTTCCGTCCGATAGTTCGTATCAGATCCGTCTCGCCACGCACCCTGGTATCAACACGATCCATGTTATTTGAGATGTCGTCCAAAATTTCTGCAACAGAAGGTTAAAATAAAAGACATCCAGGATCCAACTACGAATGTAAATGTAACTTTGCACAATTTCACATTAAAATTATTGACTAGTTTGGGATTAAAACTTATCTTCAGGCCAAATCTAAGAATCTGGTTTTGAAGATTCATGATTATGAAACTGGAAATTCAGTGTACACATTTGAATAAGTAGGCAACGCCAGCAGATTCATGATTATGTAATTGCAAAGTCGGTGTACACATTTGAATGTCATGTAGGCTACTCCTGAAGGTTCGTGATTTGATAACTAATGGGGACTAATCGGAAAATATGAACAAACCGTTTTGATCATCCACTTCTTCAGTTATAGCAGTTGCTATCCTCTTCTGCCGCGCAATCACTTGTGACAGTCCTTCCAAACCTTCATCCTGCTCTGAAAAAAAAAAAAAAAAAAAAAAGTGAAGGACAGGTATTTCTTTTTTACCAATGATTTTTTTTTTCACTTAGGACTCTACATTTCACCTAGCATTAGCGTCAGCAAAGTACAAATGCTGATTTCCCAAATTTCCAGAGGTTTTCAAGATTTCCCTTCAGAAAAATGAGCTACGCGTATGCCATCTAACAGTTAGGGAAAGAGTTGACATCACTAGGAAATAAATTAGGGACTGGGTCGATACTTGGATCGATTGGGTGTATATTGATCTCTATACTAAGAGAGGACCAGGACAGTCCATTGCCCTGGTCACTAAACTATAGATGATCGGAAGGCAGAAGGTAATAGTACCATTTGCACGTGGGTGATTTACCTCGCAGCATTTGCGCTTGCTGAGTCCTGAGGTCTACAATGGGCAATGTTCTGTTGTTTTCGGCGCGCTTGACTTCCTCTTCATCATCGTCGGCCCCCCAGCCAGTCGTTCCCATGTCAACAACGACGTTACGACTCCTAGTGTCTGGCGCATTTGATGTGACAGAAGGCCGACTAAACTGGCCCTCAAGCTGTAAAAAGCGACTCTGCAGTTGTTCTACTTGACGCAGTCTTCGCTCCTTTTCTTCCGCAGTTCTGATTTTAGAATAAAGGCAATTTATCAATCTAATAACAAGCGAGTCGAGGTTTGCCTCACCTTTATGGTCCTATTACCATTGTTTCCCCATTAGTTAACCAGTTAGAAGTTAGGTACCTTATTGCATTACTATTTAATGCAAGCAAGGTTACTCAAGGAATGCAGACTAGAAGGCGTCAATGACTAAGCACTTTACATCTAGTCAGAAAATTACTTCTTTGACGGAATACAAATTTTTGACGCGGTGCAAAAAGTACATCCAGGTCAAGTGAGAAAAAGTATTGATAATTAGCATAGGTAATCCTATTTGACCAGCTAACCTCATGGCTTACAAACTTCTGGATTTCTCCTCGAAACGTCAAATTTTATCCAAACTGGGCGAACGGTAAGGCGCTCCCGATTGGTCAATAACTGACCCTCTGGTAAAGGATACAATGAAGAAATGACGCTGGGAAGCTGAAGCTTATCCTTTAGTTGGGCTATTTCATTTGAGTATTGTTTTAGACGTATCCTGGTCCTTCCAGATAGCGAGTCATATGCGAATGATCCGGGTCGCTCCTTATCGCGATTATGCAGCTGCTCCATAATCTCTCGTGATAACGTCTCACAGGCTTCATATTCAAGTAACCTAAAAATAAAATAAACATTTTTAACTCAAAGTTTATCACAAAATGGAAAGAGATTTGTCTGTTATTATCTGACTTACCAGGAATCTGTTCCTGTGTTAATAAGAGCCATTTTATCAAGTTTTTATCATTTAAAAAAATCTTCAATTTTGACAATGTTTTGTTTATAATTTTTGTGTTTTGCAAGTTGGTACGATTGATTTTAAAAACGAGCTACCAACAAAATTATAAAAAAAATGGATTCTAATATTCTAATAATAATAAAATGTTTCTGATTTTTAAACATATTTTTTTTAACACAAAATAGTGGAAAGTTACTTTAAAAATACCTGATGAAAAGTATAAACAAATTGTAAAATATTTCATGTTTTTTCCAATGCTTAGCTTATAGGTAAATCATTTCTGAGTTATCAAACACAATGGCCGCTCATGCGCAGTGACGTAAATAATTTGTAGATGGTGCAGATGGTGCAAAGAAGGTCAACACAAGTGCTGTAGTCTTTATAGTGGAGTTATTTGCTGTAATTTTATAAATAATGGACAACACTGCTTAGCAGTTTCTTCATTGAAAAGGTTGTAAAAAGTGTGATAGGTTGTATGTGGTGGCTAGTGAATTTTCTTCTCATGTAGCTCAATTTGATACGGATACATTCCTTCCGCTGACAGGTAACTCATTTTGATTACTTTCCGTGCACACAAGATTATACCCGCAGTATGTTTCACGGTTTGATAACAGATTGGCAACTTACTGACGTTGCAGTAGGGAGTGGTGAAAATTTCTATTGGTTTCAATGCATGTGTGACAAACCTATACCTACCTATGCACAATATACCTGCCATATGCTTCATTTTCCGTGGCCCTCAAAACTGCCTGAGTTGAATCTGTCTATTGACAGTTTATTCACGTATATTTTTCTTTGTAATTTCAATGTCTTAAACATACTTAAGCTTGATTGATTTCAATGTCATATCCAAACTTATTCTCAGGGAGGTATTGGCAGGTAAGTAGCACACTTTAAGGAGCCCGTGATTGGTGACGAGATGGTGTTTCCCAATCCAACCGCAGAGGTTTCTTAGCAGCTCTTGGGTTGTCCCACTGTTGGGAATTCGTCTTCAACCAACAGTTGGGCCAGCGCAGGGCGACCATTCTGTACCATCGCCCGACTCATCTAATCTATTGGTTTTAGATGAGTAGCACTACGCCTGCTGCCAGCGCAGCGACCATGCTGCCGTCAGTGTCAATCGCAGCGTCGACAACCGCTGCGAAGTTAGTCAGCTCAACAGCATTGCCCGTCATGGTCGTAGAACCTATTTTCCTGGAGACAAAAACAGCCCAATGCATAGCCGGGATCTTCGTCTTCACTGCACTCTTCATAACCTGTCAACAGGTAGGTGTAGTGGACCTCCGAAGTACTTAAACTGTCAAAACCTATGTGTCATACCTACTTCTTTAATGTAATGACTGAGCCAGAAGACTAAGATTATCGTTGCAAGTGGAAATTTATTTCTAATACCTCCCCATAATTATAAAGGTACAAATTTTTGCCTAGATTTTGGCTTAAGGTGACCAGTATGTCCTGTCACTGAGGTAACAAAAAATCAGCGTTCCTCTTTGTCTCTTTCTGTGATAAGAACAAGATTCATTACATATCCCTATTCTGCCAGAGCATCGTACATTCGTACACCTAGTTACCGCTGGAAATATTACTTGTAAATTTCTACCTTTATCAACCTCTACATCTGCAAAGCCTAGCGGATTGTAAAATTACCACCATCCTGCGTCATAATAATATGGCATATGTAATTAAGATTATGGAGTTGTCACACTAACGAAATAAGTGCTTTGGGAACCTGCAATATTCCACCTCAAACCTACGCAGATAGCCCAACATTTCCTGTTTTCCCGTCAAAATTCAAGTTATGAATGTTAGCAGTGTCAAAACAGACGAAAATGAATTGATGAATAGACTATCAGCGTAAATGTGCAGTTAGGAAATAAGTTTCTTCTCTACGGCTCTAAAATAATAGCTAACTATATACAAAACCACTCTCTAGGGCGTATCCTAATGAAGTGGTTGTACGGAGTTGATGTCCATAATGTGACATTTGATATGAAGGTGGAGTAGCTGGAAATAGCCTGGCAGCCTTTGGACAGTTATGTCAACACTGGCATCGGCTTTGTCAGTGGCCACTGGCAAGGAACGCTTCGGCGCCCTGAGCCATGAGTGCAACGAGCAAGGCCAAGTTGGCCCAATCCGTTCATCTCAGGTCTGCCCATTGTTTCGGCCACAAACTGTTCCGTTTAGGTGTGACCCTGCTAGTCTCTTATTGTATTCGGCCCCAATTCGAGATGATAATGCATGATACTTTCTCGCAGTACATGGCTGACAGAGCTCGAGTTTTCCCTGCTCATTGCTGGCTCTTGGTAGTAGTAGGTTATGTAGTAGTAGTAGTAGGTTAGGAAAACTGGTACCACTACTTTTTCGGTAGAAAAATTCATAATGTACATGCAGATTATTAGCTTGGGGACAAAAAAAAATCGACTTGAGATGCACATGTTTATTTATACCTATCATACTTTCCTTTTTCTTTTATCTGGTCGGGTGAACAATTTTCGTTAACTCCGTTCCTGTAGTTTTTCGTGACTTTCATCCGTTTCTTTGGTTGCCTTGTTTTTTTCAGTTTTACTCAATTTTTACTTCCAGTAAGTTATAAAAGTAAAGTTTGAAGAAGGGGGATAACAGCAAAGATGTGACCTTCGACTCTCCGGGCCCGCAGAGGTATTCTACCGGTCTTTTTATGACCACCTAAATCACCCGACCCGAGCGGGCTTCTTACTTATTCACCATCTCTACTACCACCTTCCCCATATTGCAGGTGTACCTATTGAATCCAGCCACCTTGGACCCAACCCAGAGGCTGATGGAAAACCTTTTCTTTTCTGTATTTGCATCTGAGGTCAAAATTTACATTCTTCATCACCAAAAATTTAAACGTCTATAAATTAAATTATTACCTCTATTCTGTACGGTTGGGAGTACTATTGCACTCTTTTACACTTCAGCTTGGTGACTAAGGACGTTCCATAAGGGTCGCATTTCTTCCTGTAATTTTTATTCTTGTTGAGAAGGAACCAAACTTATTTTGTTTCATTTTGTTTTGTTTATACTGTGTTGGGAGAGTAGCTTTGTGAAGTTAGGCGCTAATTGGTCTCCCGGTTGAGTGGAAGTAGTGTTCAGTTAGCATTGTATCAGTATGAATTCTACTGACCCACTTCCCATCATACGAGTGTACAAGGGTCTGTTGATCTACTCTCTACAGCATTTACTGGACTCTCATGGTCCCAGCTCTGACTTGCAAAACTCCACTACCAACCACTTGATTTTTAAATTCTAAAACTTTGATGCCTATTTTTGACTAGTTCTGCACCAGCTGATTTGAATTGTTTTTTCTCGTCCTTTCTACGCATTTTCTCCTCCTAAAGTTCAGAGCAGACTCAGGGTTTTCATTATGCTGGATCAACGAACTCTATGTGGTGTGTCCATGCGGGATGAAAGTGGAAACGGAACTAAGTTGTGGTGGCATGTCATACGGACGTTGACATTATTCACTTCCGCTAATCAAGTCACCAGCTCCTGCTCGCATGTGGACATTAAGGCAGGGAAAAGCAAAAGCAGTGTCATAGCTGTATACCTGCAACACATGCTTATACTAAGTATTAATCTGTTCTTCATTTAGATAATGCTACGTCCTACGTCGCAGTCCTTTGCAAATCGCTTCGCCGAAAAATTTGCCTCGGTTTATTTCTTGATACTGAACGCTTCCTCTAAATAACGTTGATTCGGTTACATCGGAAATCAGGCTCGTGCTCGCGTTGTATCTGCGATTTGTTTAATCAGTAGTTCCTACTGATAACAACGCTCGCTTTGTTTTGAATCAGTTCGGTGGTTTATCATTATATTAATCTTCAGATGTACGCGTATTTCGTATGTGCTCGGGACCGTAGAAAACCTAGGGGATTGATAATCTGCCAGGGGCGTCATTTGGCCCTCTTGGGGGGGGGGGGGGGGGGGGCACTTGACCCCCCCAAGAGGGCTGTTGCCCCCCCCCCAAGAAGGCTGTTGCCCCCCCCCCCCCCCCAAGAAAGAATTAAAAAATTACATTTTCAGTGAAAAACGTAAAAAAAAAAATAATTTGGATGATTTATCTACCTACCCATGAGTTACATCCAGTAGAGACCATGGATGGTATTTTAAAGGGAAAACTCTGCCGAATATTGTATACGGCGCTCGATTGCATGTGGAAAGGCTGTTAGGTGTAGGCAAAAAATTACGTTAAACCGGGGACAATTCCTTGCGAACAGTGCTGGATTAACCATTAAGCTAAATAAGCTACGGCTTGGGGCCTATATACGCTCTGAAGGGGCCTACTAAAATTTCCAATGTAATAAATAGTTAGTGAATTTAAAGTTCTTTCTGCAAAATATGGAGATTTTACAGAGATCAGAGAAATTTTCGGCTCGCTCGCTTCCCTCGCTCGCAAAGTGTTTGTATTCTCGTGGTTGCACGTTGGACTCCAGTTAAAGTCAGTTTTTACCGTGCAATAATTGGAATTTAACTGGAGTTTAATGCTAACCGAGTATGATGGGACGCACCCTAAGTATAGTCACTACTTGCCCCCCCCCCCCCCAAGAAAAACTGAAATGACGCCCCTGTAATCTGCCACTTCCTGTATCCAACCTTGGCCGTTGTGTATTACGCTTCAGGTTGGAGCCTTACCCTAGTATTTATTGATGGTAGAGATGCTACCTCGACCTAGGAGCATCAGGCGCATTTCATTATGTCCAAACAAAACTGGGAAAGCCCTGGCATTAAATATGGAAGTACTCCTGGAATCCTGCTATTGGTTGGTAGGTACCTATTTGACGGACGGATCGTCTTGTGCTCTTACGCAACAAGTCGTGCGGACCTACGTCTGTGCTTGGTAGAAAGCGGAGGAGTGACCTACTGCCCACTAATCCATGGTGCACACAAAACTCTTGAGTGCAAAAATACCACAATTATGAAAATTAAAATGTGTGAAAATCCATTTTGTTTCCTTGCTCGTTAGATATGAAATAGTGATTTATCGCTTCTCGTTCTGTTGCATTCTGTTTAGCACAAAATGAAAATTACTATTACTATTATTTCAGATCCACTGAAATACGTGTACACCCACTCTCTAATTACATAATCACGGTTTTTGCAGGCGTAGTGAAATCCGCGTGCACTATAAAACTTCTAAATCATGATTTTCTAGATATTCTCAGGCGCAGTGAAATACGTTAGACTAACTTTGAAATTGCATAATCGTGGTTCAAAATGTTTTGCTATGATTTCGCCATCTACAACTTTCAACCTAAAATCCGGTCTGCCTAGACTTATTAGTTTACTGATTTCTTGCGTTAAAAGACATAAGTATTTCTGAACAAATAAATATTGAACAGTGTCCTAATAAAAAAAGATCATAAAAAAAGTCAACAAACAGCATTATGAGGAGAGGCTGAACTTCATTCAGTGCTTAACGTGCAATAGTAAATAAATCAATCAATCGATCGCAAAAGACTTAAAAAGTAAATTCTAGAATTTTTCTAAAGCTTTTTGCAAATCCAACCTAAAGTTTGATTTTGTTGTGTCCAGATTTACAAACATCTGCGATGGTACACCAATCCGGCGGAGCAGCGATGGATTGTGCGGATACTTTTCATTGTTCCCATCTACGGGTTCTATTCCTGGGTCAGCCTCCTCTTCTTCAATAAGGAGAGCTACTACGTCTATTTCTTCGCCATTCGTGATTGCTATGAAGGTATTGATACTACCTATACTTATCACTTCATCTTCCCGAAGCATTGTGAGAACTTTAAAATTTCTGCAAGTATTTTTTACGTAATTTTCCTAGGCACCGAAATGAAGTTAAGACGCCTGGGTAGTTTTGTGGTTCGATTTCAGTTGCCACACGTTCTACGTACAAACACCAGTTACCTTGTTGGCATTCTCACCGAACGCACAAATTTAATGAGTTTTATAGCAACAACTGGCCTTATTGCTGGCTATTCTCATGGGCCATTTTCACCGAGAAAAATCAACGTTGATTTTAAATAAAAATCAAATTTTACCCTAGCAACACCAATAGCGAGGCTCAAGTTTGTTGATTACCATAACAACTGTTCTTGGTGAAAATGGCCCATATAATCTTAGCGGGGAAGCATTTTTCAGAAAACTCTCTGCGTGATTCAACAGTTTTGTTGTTAGTTCTGAACGCGGCCACTAGACGGGACAGTCGATGGCGCCAAATTTTGAATTCTGTTTTTTTTTTCTTTTTGAAATTGCCTAACAACTCACATTCCCTTTAATATTCTTTTTCAGCATTCGTGATATACAATTTCTTGAGCTTGTGCTACGAGTACCTGGGCGGTGAGGGGAACATCATGAGTGAGATCCGAGGGAAGCCCATCCGCAGCAGTTGTCTGTACGGGACGTGCTGCCTGGTGGGCAAGACGTACACCATCGGGTTCCTCAGGTTTTGTAAGCAGGCCACTCTTCAGTTCTGCCTCGTCAAGCCCGCCATGGCCTTCGTCATCATGTTTTTACAGGCTTTCAGCCATTACCATGATGGCGACTGGAGGTATGAAATTATACTTTGCCAAAGGATAAAGGATCACTGTCAAATTTCCGAATCGAACACAGTTATATATATAAGTATATATATATACGGTATTTACTTATAAGTTGAATTTGTTTTATTTATTTTTTCCGGGGCTTGGAGTAAATAAATAGGGTAAACGAGCACTTCTTCTTTTCACGGAAACTAACAGTCCTTGGTCACAACTGACTTTCTTATTTAAAAGGTACTCACGTGCTAAACTTTACTTAAATCAGTCAATTGTTGCTGTAATGAAATTGTTAATACATTTCTTTTCAATTACTTTGTTGCAGCCCTGATGGTGGATACCTGTATACAACAATAATTTACAATTTCTCCGTGAGCCTGGCTCTATACGGCCTCTTCTTGTTTTATTTCGCTACGCGAGACCTACTCACGCCGTTTGCCCCCGTCCTCAAGTTCTGCACTGTCAAGTCGGTCATTTTCCTTTCGTTTTGGCAAGGTAATCACGAATTCAACATATTCCCCTTGAAGGGCTGGGGCCTGATAGGATATAGGATCCCACCTTTCGTGCACAAGGTGGCAGTTACAGAATCACGGCAGAACGTTGAGTTTTACCTCGGGCGATGAATGCCAGGTACAGGTACGCATGGGGCATGTTGCAGGATTGGCTCAGGAATAAGATTCGAACCTGTCTTCTATTCTATTGGGCGCAGGGACCGTTCGGATTAGCCATATAGAGAATCATCTACAATTATTCCACCAGCCAATGACTTTAACTCTGTCTTGGACATGATTGACAGGAGTTCTTCTGGCTGTGCTGGAGCGCGCGTTGGTGATCGACCCCCTTCAGGGACAAGCGTCCGCCGGCACCGTCTCTGCTGGCTACCAAAACTTCCTCATTTGCATAGAGATGTTCTTCGCCGCGGTGTCTCTGCGCTATGCCTTTCCGTACTCTGTGTACATGCAGGGGTGCGTGACGGACGCACGAGGGCGCAGTGTCACCATGCAGAGCATTTCGAGCAGCCTCAAGGTATGGGGGAAAATCTTGAGTAGACGGAAACTGAACTAAACTTTCCACGGCAAAGATTAATTTCGCCTATAAAGGATACATTTTCAAATTTTCCAGTTTGTTATGACTATCTTATTAGTCTTAAATAAATAGAAAAATAAACTGAAAAAAAAATACTTGTTTCAGGAAACTATGAATCCCAAAGATATAATGACGGATGCCATCCATAATTTCCATCCGCAGTACCAGCAGTACACACAGTACAGTTCAGGTAAGATACTTCCCGAAAGTACATGGCATGGCATGCTGGTTCTTTTTACTGTTAGCTTAGGTATAAGGCCGACTGCTTTTTTATTTTTTTATTTCCTCTACTCATTCCCCAGTGTGATTAGCCTGTTTTATGGGACTGGAGCTGGAGGGGAAAGGTTCAAATAGAGGGGGGTTTCGGGTTAATAAACGTATCATTGTACCGTTTGTTTACGTTTCTGAAAAATATGTCGGATATTTCTCTGTTCTGAAATATATTTTATGTTTTTGACATCAGGCTAGTTTCCGAGTAATCCATCTTTTGAATCATCCTTTGAAGGCTGATAATATCGTGATAATGTCGTGAATTTTGCATCGCTTCGTTTGCATGTCATCGTACTGTGTTGTTTGCTGAATTAAATTGAAATGGCCCATTCCATTTTACAGACTTGAGTAGCAGTCACCCGTATGAGAAGCTGTGATATGATGAAGCAGACCTGTCAGCATGGATCGCTGCTTGCTACCTACCTACCTACGCATGCCCCCTTCTTCTCCCTTTCTGTCATTTCATTCCTTACTGCATTCTTACCAGATTTGTTGTTGTCAAAGTTGTTTATCCATTTCTTTTATATTAACCGAAAGTACCTCGTATTGGCCACGGCGTAATGATGTCAACACAGTTATTGGAGGGGTGCACGAAATATTTCGAACAAAATCAGCCAGAATTGTCTCGCTTCAGGAAATTCAGGGTTGGTGGAAGAAGTTGGGCTTCTTTGAGACTCACAAGATTTTGTTTGAATAGGAGTGCGACTTAGATTTGAGTTTTCGTGTTGGTAAAAGAGTCAGTTCTAATTAAAGCTAGGAAGCTGTATTGAGAGTCTTTTCGATTTTGTAGCTGAAATTCAAATAATAATTGAGAACCCACTCTGTAATTGACCTTTGACCAGGACCTCAAGAAACTGGTGTTACCTTCCTTTCCTGGTAGCTAATACGCGGTACTTTAAAGTGTTAAATTTGTGTTACCTAAATGGAAAATCAGAAAGACTTTTAGCTGATATACTTCTTTAGGTGCGTTCACATCAAGTGAGATCACGTCATGTGTGGACGCGATGGACGGTATTCATGTTTAGCTGGGAGTATTTTACGGTTTCCCACCGGGCGAGCATTCGCACGAAATGACGAGAAAATGGAAAACTTGCAGTGACCTCACGAGCGCGAATGCTCGTCAGACGTGGACGCACCTTAATGGATGTCTCTCTCTATGCGTATGTAAATACATTATTTTGCACTGCAGCGGTGGCGGTGCCTTGCGTTCAGTCATGGATAAGCAGTTTCATCAATTTTTCCAAGTATTGAAATCGTGCTTTAAGTCCATAGCAAATTTCCAAGAGTAGTAGTTCCAAATTCATTAGCAAACTAACTAAGGCAGAAACACTTACTGACTTACTTTTACTGAAAGCAGATGGATTCAAAGTAATTACGGAATCTACTTGAAAATTGTTTGTTCTGGAGTGGATTATAATTCTTTAACATCATTTAAATTGTTAATTGGCGTCTTCGGAAGTGAGTGAGTTATTCCTCTTTCAAAGTTTACATAATCAACAAGTTCATGATTTTTAAATTATTTTTTCGTTTTGCATCAAACAAAATTTCAAAGTAATTTCCGACTTTTTTGGTCCTTGAAAAGATATTTTTATTTCTTAAAATTTCCAGTGTTATCACGTAGCCCGTGCATATGGCGATTGCTATACATTATTGCACGTCCTAAATTATTCACTTCACGGCCGCTTCTCTTACCCACTATTGTTTACTCGAATTCTCCATTTCTTGTCAGTTCATCGCTTGAGTTTCGACTTATTTCAGACATTTCCTAAACAAGTACCTTATAGGCTATTCTAGAAACTAGTTTTTATTGTTTGAATGGTATTACTTTAGATCCTATAAATGTTAAGAGTTTATGAATTGCCATGAATGAATTGAATGTGTCATGATGATGACTCTTGAGCTTCTGACTGATTCGTTTACTGAGTCGTGATTTTTGACTCGCTTATCTGATTTCTGATTTCCGAGAGTAGTCCGAGTTATGACATGAACAGATTTGTTGGTCACCCGGTAAAAGATTTTATAATGTCATAGTTTTGTATAATTTTGCATTATGGCAATGACTGCTATCATAGCCTTAAAGAAATAACATCTACCCAGGCACCTGACTAACAAAACTAAAATTTTACCGTGCACTAAACAGAAAATTCATACTTGACTCTACATCCGTTGAGATGTTACGCGGTTAGAAACTCGTAAAACTTCCGTGTGGAAGCGCTGGAGTGCTATGCAATTGTCTATTAGTTGTTTAGGTTATTTTTGTTGCATTTGATTTGTCAAATCTTAAATTAATATGCATTTAAAACAACGAATTAGGTTTCCTAGTGCTATTTTTATACATGATATGATTTATATAATAGACAGTTAGCTTTAGACGTATGGACTCTTCACTTGCGCTCTTGACTTTGTAGATTGGTGATTTTGTTTCAGTTTACCACTTGCGCGTTTGATTTAGGCATAATACCACAAAATTCCTTTAAGGGGTAAATAAATTTTCCAAATAATACCAGTACTTGCCCATCAGTTGCTCAAGCCACCTGTTCTGACTTTGACTTTTTTTTCAAAGGTAAGATTATTTATTGTGTTATTCAAAAGCGTTTCAATTAGTAAAATAGGATGAGCAGTAGGCTGCCGATCTGATTTCTATTCTTCACCTGTTTTTTCCGCTGCAGGTTTCACAGATTTTTTGTTTACATGCTGTTGTTTTAACATACAGTGATAAGCACTCGCTTACTTTTCCCACTAACTCGCCAGCTCGCATCCACAGAACATTGCATTGCCAGTTATTTAAATTTAGCTTACGGGAGGCGAGGTTAGGAGTAGGCGAGGCGAGTACGACCCTAAAAGCTAGGCACTCAAAAGCGTTTGATGTCGCGTCCTGGTGAACGCGCAATTTACGCGTTTTTTTTTAAATTTTTATAGCGAATACTATTAATGTTCTATTTTGTAAATATCCTCTCGTGTACAAAGCATATGCTTTCGTCGCTAAGTTTCTCTGTGCCTTCAATTTCTTGCTCTGATTTCAAATTTGCTTTAGGTTTTTATTCTGAAAGCACACTACCGTGACTGTCGCCATAGTATCATTTTATTCAGTGTTTTTCTTTCCCAGAATCTATAAAACGTCTGATTTCGGGGTGCTAAATCTTTTCAGCTGGTGGATCGCAGCGGGCGATGCGAGTTTCCAGTTACGACCCAGACGACCCAACCCAGGGTGGTGGTGGAAACAACCAGGGTCACATTGCGCGACCCCACACCGTGCCGGCAAGCCAGCGCGTCGCAACCATTAGCCAGCACTACAATGAGAAAACCCTGCTTCTAAGTTCTGATGATGAACTACAGTAACCGCCAAGTAAGGCCTCTGGAGAAAAGGTAAAGAAATAATTTTTATTAAAGATAGGAAAAAAACGCGGGTGTGTTTCTTGGCGGTTGTATGCTCGGATATAAAATTGAAACCAGGCGACGGGGCAAAACATTTCAAGAGGAAGTTTGGGTAGGTAAACAAAAAATGTATAAAAACTTTTGTATACGCTTAAATATATCAACAAAAAATGATAGAAGAAGCATAAACACACATTTTGCATTATCTGTATCAACACAATGGGATATTGTTCCGGTTAATTTCATGGTCATTGATCAACTTTCCAAATTGGCTCTGAATCTTAGGGCCGTTTACTATTTAAATAGCTGATAGCTTCTTCAGAATTCCTGGATTCGAAAGATTCAGTCAGCTTCCTTCTTCACTTTTCAAAGTAACAAAACAAAAATATTCGACTAGTTACTTACTTAGGTACATCTGAACATTTAAAAACTCGAAAGCAACATATGTCATAATTGCCCATTATACATTTTTTTGAAGGCGCAGTTCTGTCATAGGGTGATAAATATTTGATGACTTGCTTAGTTACTACGAAATTAAAAGAAAACAAGAAGTTTGAGAATAGTTGCAAAATCTTTGCGAATTCGAATACCTAAATTTGTTCCAACCGCGTGTTATAGGTAATATTATATTATTCTATATGAAGGACGGTAAGACTACTCCTTTGACTGGACCCAGCCAGTCCGGTCTTTACCCATCCACACACCAGGTTTTAACGAAATTGGTCCAAGAGTTTGCCATTTAGTTTCTCCACACAGTCACGTACCTAATTTTTGTAATCAGGGATGTTATAGACGCGGCACTCTATGCACTGAAAAATTCTTAGCACGATGACATGTTTTTTTTTTTTTTTTTTCTTGTTTTACAACTGCCTCATATAATTTGGGGGAGTACTTAAATACATGTCGTACAGGGAGGGGAAATTAAGAAGTATTGATTACATCTTTTGTTTACCTTACCTTCATATTCCTTCACGTTACTTCAGACGAAATATACATTTGCTATTTGTTTACGTTTTTTTTCCAGTTTGTCCAAAATTAACCGATTGTAAAATCGCCACATAGCCAGTTAATTTTAGTCGCTATAAAGACATACTATATTCTATATTTCAGAACATTTAAATATCCAACTGTTTCCTCAAAAATGGTCGGAAAAACGTAAACAAATAGCAAATATATCTTCCCTCTTAAAATTATGAACTGGAATAAAGAAATTTCATATATGTCCTTCCACTTCATGACTGAAGAAACAAGTTCGACTTGAATGGGACGCCCACGATCTGTCTTGCCTATAATTAGATTGGCATCTGCACTGATAATGACTTAACACTTAGGAAATGCAGTGATGTTGATCACTGTGTCATAAGTCTCTGCAACATACTGATCTCACTAACATAATCTATTTTTGACAATTTTCCTGTTAACTTTATTCGTTATCAAGCTGGAGTGATGAATCCACCCATCTTATCATCATCAAAATTGGTGATACAGATTCGTGGTGGATATTCTGGACTTGTTACTTATACTTAATTTCATTACCGTTTTATTTGTTAAACATACCTAAGTTATTCCCATTTCATTCCCAGTTGTGTACAGCTATTGTAAAGTAATATGACTATGTTATAATAATTATGTGTACTGTTGTGTTTTTGTCTCGCCCACTTGTTGTAAAAAATTACATTCCCAGTTGTCCATTGCTGACGTGGCTTTTCATCACATGTACCCAACGTCGAGAGTCAAGGCCCTAGGAGTGTGTATTCCAAGGCGTCAGAGCAATGCCCGGTCTTGCCGTGTCCCTGTTTATTTACGCAAATAAACGGTCCGGGATGCTTCGGTCGTGCCTTCCCTTTCGTCGTACTTTCCCTTTCCTGAGCTTAACATAGGAAACTTGTCAAAATGTGCCCTATGGTATATGATTCAGTTATTTTGACCCTTTGACCAAGTTTTGATCCTCATTTTGGGCTAAAGCGATTTGGCGATTTCACCCAGGTCGAAGTCGAAACCCGCGTTTTTCGTAGAGTCAGACTCTCAGTGCTGATGAAAACCGCCATGATGACGTTCCTGTTTATTTATCTGTGATCCCTTTGTAGACAGCGAGGTAATCGCCTACGGTTAACTGCATTAGTGCCTTCATATTTATTTTCTCGCAGACAGCTTTCTGCATAGCCATCTGCTGGTGCTATTTTGGTTCTGTAGTGATTTCCATACACCATGCGTCTAAGTGCGCTGTTGAATTTTATGACAGCTTAATGAGAAGTCTGTAGCCGGGCAGCGGTTGCTTGCGTAGTGCTCTAGAAACCTCAGTGCTTCCGGTGGATTATTATACTTACTTATTTGTCAGGATTGATAAACTCTGAAGTGCTGTTCAGGAGCGACAATAGGAAACAAGAGTACCTATGGAGTAGGATAGAATGCTTGGGCCGGGGTTCCCTATCCTCGAGCCTATCCTACTCCATGCTACCAAAGCCGAGGCTGGAAGAACAAAGTGCTTTTAGACCAGGGGCCCACGGGGTCTGTTCCTGACGAAGGGGAGGAAAAGGTTTGAGCCCGTGGAGCGATGGGGAGGCTCTGGTAGTTTCAGGAAACCTGAGTCTTACTGTCCGCCGTTGGGGCTTTTGGGGGCTACAAATTTTTTAAATCGGGAAATTTTCGAAAAAATCTGACGAACGGGAGGACGAAAAATTCCCCCTTCAGAAGATAGGGGGCATGCCCCAGTATATAAAAACCAGGAAATAAGACACTTCGGTTGGGGCTTTCTACCCTTAAGACGCAATCCAAAATCGGTGGAGACCGGAAAAATCTGACGAACGGGAGGACGAAAAATTTCCCCTTCAGAAGATAGGGGGCATGCCCTAGTATAGAAAAATCAAAAAATAAGACACTTTGGTTGGGGCTTTCATCCCTTAAGACGGGGTTGAAAATTTCGAAAAATTCGTCAGGACGAACGAGGGGACGATAAATTTCACCTGTGAACGATAGGGGGCATACCCTAGTATATGAAAATCAAGAAATAAGGCACTTCGGTTGGGGTTTTCTACCCTTAAGACGCAATCCAAAATCGGTGGAGACCGGAAAAATCTGACGAACGGGAGGACGAAAAATTTCCCCTTCAGAAGATAGGGGGCACGCCCTAGTATAGTAAAATCAAAAAATAAGACACTTTGGTTGGGGCTTTCATCCCTTAAGACGGGGTTGAAAATTTCGAAAAATTCGTCAGGACGAACGAGGGGACGATAAATTTCACCTGTGAACGATAGGGGGCATACCCTAGTATATGAAAATCAAGAAATAAGGCACTTCGGTTGGGGCTTTCTACCCTTAAGACGCAATCCAAAATTTGGCAAGTACCTCAAATTGTGCCGAAAATCAGCCCAAGAGGTACCAACACCAATCAGAGTAAAAATTCACCGTTAAACTCCAAATCTTATAGTAAGACACCAAATTGGGGGGCTTCTGGGTCTTAAATCACCCCTCAAATTTTGAAATGGGCGAAAAGTTACCCCAGAACTTGCTTAGTAAGTATGATATTGAGTTTTTTCTTGTTGCTATGAATTTCTCTTAATATTATCTACAACTTTTGTCTTGTAAAGTTTTTCGTCTGAAGTAACCTTATCGCAGGGGGTGGAGGGAATGAGTCGGAAACAACTGAAAATGGTCTTATTCTACATTCTTAATGATTTCGCACTGCACTTGATGGATCAATATAAATTTAGGAATAAACCTACGGCTATCGGGCATACCGAAAGGAATTTCTTCAAATTTTGGTATTTTCATTTCTATAAACACTACTACTGTTCCGTAAATGGGATGAATCAGTGGTACGAAACGTAATAAAAGCGTCCAGAACGCTAACTTGACCGAAAATTACAAGCCTGTACTCCCCTACCAGTCTACCGCTTCTCCTTGAGCAGGGTGTGTGACCTTATACTACTCTCCAGGTCAGAAACATAGCCTAAACTGGCCCTTAAGGAGCAATAACAGGTGTCACTAATGCTCTTAACTAATGCTCTTAAGAGCATTAAGTCTGACTCTAGCTTAGGAAAGCACTGAAAGGTTTCACCCAGGCTCTGGAAAGCAGTGACAGATCTTATTTCGGCTCCTGAGAGCACTGTCAGGTCTCCCTATGGCCTCGGAAATGTATAGCAGGTCGCCTGCGAGGTACGTCTGGGCTCATCTTGGCTCTGGAGAGCCCTGTCAGGTTATACTGTGGCTCTGGAAAGCCATGCCAGGTGTTATTTTGGCTCTGGAGATTGATGAAACGTTGCACTGGGCCTCTGAAAAGCCATGCCAGGTCTCATTTCGGCTCTGGATATTGATGACACGTTGCACAGTGCCTCTGGAGAACCGTGACGAGTTTGATTTTGGCTCTGGAGAGCGATGAGTGCTTGCTCTGTGGCTCCGGAATGCTGTATCAGGTCTCACAGTGGCTTTGGAGACCTATAACAGGTTTTACTGTGGCTCTTGAGAGCACTGTCAGGCTGCAATGGGCCTCTGG